>BGPR01000443.1:496907-538359 GCA_013235015.1 Araneus ventricosus
TTACGGTATTTGAGTATTGCCATGTTTACGGTATTTGAGTATTGCCACGTTTACGGAATTTTGTATATTACAAAATTAAGAAATTTTGAAGCTCATATTATACTATATTTAAATTGTTATTAAAAAATTATTTATATTATAGGATATTTGACTGTAAACGGTTATCTAAAAAATATCCTATCATAGTAGTCAAACTGCTTTTACCCATTGATACCAATGCTCTTCCTGAACTAATATTAGCTTTCCTGAAATATTTCTTTATTAAGAATAATCATTGTAGTTTCCCTTTAGGATTTTGTGCTATAACTTGAATTTCCAACTCAAATTTCTGTTAGGTTCATTGCATTCGCAGTTGGAAATATTGCATACGTTAGTGTTTATTTATTACTTCAAATTTGAAATCAGTCACTACTACTATTCTTTCTTTCCTGATCCTTCGATGGTTTGGTGGCTATGTATCAGCTTCGGGATCTGTGGGGAGCTGATTCTACACCTTATTCCCTCAAATATCCGACTCCTGTGTGGTGAGGAATATAGAAAAGGGGGATGGTGACTTATCAGGTGTCCTCCTCACCTTCTGACCACAGTTTAAAATAATGAAGTGGGTCTCAAAATAGCTCTCGTGTAACTTCAAAATGTTACGTTACTTTTACAATTCAATTTAATTCCCTATCTTGCTATCAAACTCCCTCAGGTACAACATACTCAATTCGATTAATCTATCCCAGTGTAATTAAGATTACATTGGGATTAAGCTATCTGTACTCTAATCTAACAGTATATTCTATTCAATGCCATTTTAAGTTAGAACAGCTTAATCCTAACGTAAAACTGTATTCACAAACATGAGGGTTCAGTTTAGTTTAGTTATATTAACGTCCCGTTTTGAAGCAACACGATGGCTATTTTGGGACGGACCTCGTAATTTTGAACCTCGGTCAGATGACGAGGACGACACCTGAGCTGGCACTCCCTCTCCAAACTTCCACGCCACACCAACGGGAGGACGTTTGGCCACTACGTATGATTTAGCGTGCAACAGGCCCCATACACGACGGATCTTCAGTGGAATTGGGTTTCGAACCTGGAACCCTCCGGCCCCAAAGCCGAGACCTTACCACTAGGCCACCGCGGCCTCTTCAAATATGAGGGAGTGAACTGGAAAGACAAACGATATTATCTATTGTAATCTGTGGGTTTATTTCTCCTGAATAAAGCTATAATACACACTATTAGCATGTTTATTTCCCATGGTATGAGTAATATAAAATGTTCCAAGTGTTCACGGTTCTCTTTAGATAGCTTGCATACCATTCACGCATATTCTCAAAGAAATCGCGATACAAAGATGGTAGCAAACATCTGAAAGAGACATCATTTGCTCGCGTAATATAATCGCAATTATCTCGACTTGGCACAATTGAACATACTGTCCTTTAACATTCCCCACGAAATGCCCTCAGGTTGCGTAAAATCTGTGAAATAAAGCAGGTATGAGAAGTCATTCCAGCATGAATAGAGTGTCCTGGAAAATTTTCCTGCTGCATGGCTAGAGATTCTCTCGCAGTAGAGTTAATTCTCTGTCTTGCATACTGCATTGTCTTTTCATGCATAACAATAAACAGCTCATATGTATCAGTTGGTGCCGTTTTATTAAATCTCTCGGAATTGTTCTACCATCTTTTTCATTCTGTAAACCTTTTCCCACCACTTCCGTATGGGAGAAAACGATATTAAAATATGAATATTTTTTCTGGGTCGAAAGAGAGAGATCCATTTTCAACAACTGCACGATACAACTTCCCAGTAATATATATTTTTGGTCCATATCACTGTAATGTTCCGAAAACGGAGGAAAAAAAGTAGGGGAAACTAGGGATACTTGACCCTACTCTTACTTTTTCTAATATTTTTCTAATATTTGAATTGTTATCATCATAAAAAGATTTGTTTTTACGAAGCATAAACGTACTTATGCTAAACTGATATTTCATTTAATCATAAATTAAATATATTTCGTGAAATCGCCTAGGGTCAAATATATCCCTAGCCTTAGGGATACTTGACCCTAAGGCTATTGATACTTGACCCTACATACAAAACGTACTTAAATTCTTTTGATAATTTGTATGTTCGCTAAATTCAGATATTAGATTATAACTACTGAATTGAAAACGTCTTCATTATCAAATAATATTAATGAAACTAATATTAAAAATTAAATAATATTGTTACTATAAAACGCAGTTGTTATTAATATAATCTAGTTAATAAATTACATTCGTTAAGTCATTACATTAAAACTAGTTATTAAATTAAATTAGTTCAAAATTTAATAAACAATTAAAATATTGATTTAATTAAATGAAAAAATTACAATAGAACTGGCAACCTAGTGTTGAAGAATTGCCGGTTTCGAAAAATTAAAAACAGAATAACATCAAAACGCAGGAAAAAAAATCTATAATATGTTGTACAAAACAAGAAATTGAGAAGCTTAATAGACTTACTCGGTTCTTCTAATATTTAAGAAAATAAAAGCAAAAGAATAAAAACATATTTTAGGAGAAAATTAATATCATGAAAGAAAGACAAACTCAGCAGAAATGGCGAAATGTTAAATGAAACCAAACGATGACAAATAGTTCGAGCAAAATATTTTTATTAAAATAATAAATAAATAAATAAATTTTTCTCTAAGGCGAGGAAAAAATAGATTAATGAAATTTCAATTCTTTTTAAAATTTCTGCTAAAATAATTATTTGCATTAATTGAAATTTTCATATTAAAAATAAATTTTATTCCTTAAATAATTGCTAACAAACAATTTTTAAATAATTGTTCTCTATATTTGGGTTATCATTATTGCTGACAAACTCCACACACCAGAGAACTGCCCCCAACCACAAAATGTTCTTCGGTCGTTTACAACATCGAAGCTGCGATAGGTTTTGATTGGGTCAAGTATCCCTAACTTTCTAGAGTCAAGCATTCCTAACTTGATTTTTTCTAATTAATCTAAAATTTAAACCACTTAGAATTAAAATATTGCATAACATCATATATCAAATTAAAGCTAGAAATATGCTTAAAACTCAGAAATAGTTTAATTTATCACATCTTCAATAGTAAACTTCCTATCCACTGAGGAATGAAAAAGTGAAAATTTACTTTGGGATCCCCAAAAAATATTTACCTATACACCATTATGATGGCTTTTTAGATTGGAATTAAAATCCCCTCAAAATGACCATGTGACCGAAGGTCAAATAAAAATGTCACACAATCGTCTCACAATCTGAGAAAATCACGTAGAGTCAAGTATCCCTAAGGGTCAAGTTTCCCTAGTTTCCCCTACTGAGGGATAAATAATTTAATATTGAAAAACTGGTAGATAAAAATGAGGATGCTTTGCAGAATATGCCCAGAGAATAAGATATTTAATTCCCAGGCATCATGTAAACCATATAGGAAAATAATTATCAATATTTGTGCAAAGAATTATCAGAAATAAGGAATTAACTATAAGGGCATGGCATTTTCTCATGAGTTTGTTTTAAATTTCTCTTCCACATTTGCACTCGTTTACATCCTAATATAACAGCAAAGATAAGTTTTACATGAAATGAGGAAATCACATTGATATGTAAGCTGATCATAAGACTGTTTACAAAGTGCAATCTAATCTGCATTTTTTTTTAATCCATAAAACTGCATTCCGTATTTTATAGCAGTTTCTCTTATGTACAAAACTTGTTATTAGTGAAATCTTGTTTTAGAATGCCATGTTGTATGAGGGTAATTCCTCAGTTCTCGGATAGTACTATATAAGTGCCGTGGCATATAAGAGTTATATGCACTACATTTGTTACGTTCATATAATAAAGTATAAATCCTTTCAAAAATTTTATCCCATTCACATAGACTTCCAATTCTATTAAATAAATTATCATACTCTAACGTAATTGAAAACGGAAAAAAATGCTTCAGAATGAATGAATTCCTTCCCCAAAGAAGAGTAAAATATTGCGATTAACAAAAGAAGCAGAATAAAAGAAGGAAATTTTCATCCATATGAAACTCAGACAATGAACATTCCAAAGTTTCCAGCTTGGCTGAATGATAAGTACTCGTCGGAAAGAAAATGCAATTATAAAAGAGTTCCTTTCAACATTTTCTAATTTAGAATCAAAATATTTGCTTTCTTTCGGGTCAAAGATATTTTCTGAATTTTATATGCAAAATAGATGCTTAGAAGCGTCTTACGAAAACCACTTTAAAAACTATGAAATAAAAATTATATTTTTAAAAGCCAATGAATTATCAAGACAAATTTGGTTATCTTGTCAACCCAATAAGCTTCTTACACAATTCTAGAGATACTCTCACAGTTTAGAACCCTCTGAAGAGAATCTTTTCATTTCAGCCATAGAAATTTAAATAATTGCACTCCCTATTCAGTTTTAAAAGAAGCACAAGTCAAACCTTTCTTTATTAGCATCGATTTTTCCTAACACATTTGATTGAAAAGGTTTTTAAAAAAAACACTGTTTTGAAGAGAATCTTAGGTATTCTTTTATATCTTAACAAAAAAAGATTTTATGTAAATGAGACACTTTGAGGTACTGTTTGTTTACTTAAAGTCTCAGCCTTAAAACCTTTTAGAATGAAGCCGCAATAAAATTTGCTCTTTTTTTGTTATATCTCCTTTTGTAAACATGCAGGAATTTCAGATGGTATTTCTGACAGTCATTACACTAAGAATAAGAAATGCTACGAATGTCTTACGGAAATTTTGATGCGATATACCATCAATGAATTTTACGCTCTTGACGGATTTTAATTTAAAATCAAAGTTTTTAAGTAAATGAAACCTTTTTGTTATTATTGATTTTTCTCAGCACGTTTGGTTATAAAATATGCAAAAATAACATCGCATCGAAAAAAAGTTTCAGGTTTTCTAAATATTAACAAAAAAAAGAGATTTTATGTTAAACATCTGCTATGGAGTCAGTTTGTTTACTTGATGTATCAGGCTTGAAACTTCGTTGAATGAAACTCCAATAAAACTGGCTTTTGTTACGTCTTCTTTTGCGCTCCTATAAGAATTTTCAGGGGCAAATATATTACAATTCGTATACTGTGATTAATTTCTTGGAATTTCGGTTCGAAATAGCATCAATGAAATTCAAATTCTTGGTGCATTTTGATGTATGAAACTTCGTTGAATGAAACCCCAATAAAACTGGCTTTTGTCACGTTTTCTTTTGTGTTCATATAAGAATTTTCAAGGGCAAATATCTTACAATCCGTATACTGAGATTACTTTTTGGGAATTTCGGTTCGAAATAGCATCAATGGATTTCGAATTTTTGACCCATTTAAAAATGAAATGCAAGTTTTTAGATACATAAAATATTTTATGATAATAATTATTTTCTTACTGTAAAATGTTTCAAAAATAATGCTGCTTAGAAAATAATTTTATGTTTTCTTCTTTATCTTGACAAAAACCGATTTCATGCAAATGAGACGCTCTGAGTTACGATTTGTTTCCTTGATTTCTTTGTCTTAAAGCCTCGGGGAACGAAAACCCAATAAAAATAGCTTTGTTTCACTTCTTTTTTGAATTACAGATCTAAATGTTTAGGAATAAATAAAATATTTCACAATACTCTCATCAATAATAAGAAAAATTGTGGAGTAATTTCCTCCTAATCGAAATTACAACAATGAGTTTCTCTTTCTCCTTAACTCATTTTATTTTCTTGCGCAAAGTTTTCGTTCTTCCTTTCGCATTATCTTAAAGCTTGTAGGAAATGTCGTGGCTCTGCATTTCAAGAATTTTCGAGCAAATATCTGACAAACGTAATATATCAAGAGTAAGAAAAAATGTGGAAAAGTTTCCTGAAATTTCCAATCGAAATAACAACAACGATTTTCTCGTTCCTCTTGAACTCATTTTAATTTCTGTCCCAAAGATTTTATTTTTCTTTTCGTATTTTCTTAAACCTTGGAAGAAATGCTTTAGCACTGCCTCCATTTACTGCGAAAAGCACCAATCCGATTTACGGAGTTAATCCTTTTTATCTTTCGACTGCAACGGAACTGAGGAAACTGTATCCGTCCTAGAACGCAGCTTTCAGCGCTTTGTAACTTCAACTATAATAGATTAGGAAAGTATTAGGCATTTCCCTTCGTAAGGGAAGAAATCTAAATGAAATATTCATGCGTTTAAACAACATTCGGTGAAGCTTCTCTTAGGAAATTAATGTTAAATTCTCTTTTTTTATGGGACATATAAACATTACATGAGGATATATGTGTTAAATCTTTCACGAAACATAACTAGTTCATGCGTTTAAACAATATTCCATATATGAAACTTCTCTTATGCAAATAATCTTAAATTCTCATTTTTATGGGGCATATAAACATTACATGCGTATTTACGTGATAATTCTTGCACGAAAGCTTACTACATCATGCTTGAATCATATTTTAATCAATCGTTCTGTATAGTTTCACTTTTAAGGAATTAACTAGAAGCCAGTCACAATAAATCTTGCTGACGCAGATATTTTTTATCTTTTCATAATGAATCATAATGAAATAGTCATGAGGATAAGCAATATTCGGTGAAGCATCTCTTATTCAGTTTATGTTATATTCTCTTTTATTACGAGACATATAAATATTACATGCGTATATATAAGTGATAAAATCTTTCATGAAACATAAATAGTTTATGCTTGCATCGTGTTTTAATCAATCTTTTTATTTAGTTTCACTTTTTAGAAGTTTTCTAGAGTAGAAAATAACCAAGGGAATCCCTGTTTTAATGCAATGCAATAATGTGTCTAATTTTCCAATTCACCCTTTTAGAGAATGGCGTGACGCAGTCCGACCTAAGTCATCGCTTTTAATTAGTCCTAACAAAAAAAACGCATCTGATATATACTGTACATACAAGTATTGTGTCAACATCTTCTTAAAAATTCATCATTTACTCAGTCATAAATTGCATTATTAATTGATATAGCAATATAATATTTAAAAACGTTGCCAAAATATTGAAAGCAAATTTTCAACCAGCTTACTCTTGACCAATATTGTTGTCATTGCCGTTCAATTTCACTTCAGTAATAAGACGGAAACTCATTGTTGTTAATTCAGCGCGTAGACATTCATGATCACATTGGCAGTACAAATCTCAAGCTTTATCTCAAAGACGTCAGAGCAAATTATATTAGCACTGAAGTCTTATGAATATTAAGGAACGATTAATGAATATTAGTGCAGTACTAATATTCATTAATCTGAAAAGCTTTCAAAATAATAAATAAACAATAGCTTTACGAAAGTCAAGTGAACAAACATGCATAATAATTATCGTTGATTATTATGACCATTATGTCTAATTGAACAAGCAGTTTAATGTCGAGCACAAGCGCAAAAAAATCGAAACTTGTTTTTTTACACCAAGCATGTTTTATCGTATAAAAGCTCATTGTTAGCTGTAAGAAAAGGAACGAAGAACACTAAATAAACCATTAATGTAAAGAATCTCATATAAAAGTTTGGTTAGGAAAAATGAATAGATAAGGAAAGTATGAAGGGATTTTTTTATTATTATTTCTTTCGAAAAACAGCAATGGATTTTTGGATTAGTTTATTTCTTCAAACTGCTGATTCAATTTTTGTCTAATATTTCAAATTATTCATTTTTAAAGCAATACATTACTACCGATAATATAATTTTGAAACAGAATCAAATGATGAGAACACGTGATTTTGATTTGCAAATTTCCATAACTAATGTAAGAGGATTTAATACACAGTAGCCCAGCCCTCTGTTTCGAAATAGATTATTCCCTTAAATGAACATACTGCGAATTATGTTTCTAATTTATGCGATGCGTCTTGAACCAAATTTTGGAACTTCAATTAAATTTCTCCGAAGTTAATTTTAGCATATCTCAATTATTTTCTCTCGCACAGTTTTAAAGGACGCACAACACTCCATTGTTGTTGTTTTCCCCCGACACTTTTAAGAGCCTTTATTGAAAAGCTAATAGTTTTTTTCTAGTTACTTAAAAATAACTCAAGTTCAGTTACTTAACATTTTGGTTAATTTATCTGTAACTTGGTTGCATCGAAGTTAGTTTCTCCAGTTACTTTATAATGTATTTGGCATTTCCAATTAATGCAAAACTTATCGATTAGCTTCTTCAAAATTTTATTATATGGAAATGATTTCTCCGATTACATTATTAATTTATCACATTTTAATAAATCCTTCCATTTAGTTTATTATGCAACAAGCATTGTACGTAATTATCGCATAAAATAATTATATCACATATATTATATTATTATCACATATAATTTTTGGATTCTTAGATATTTTACCGAGTTTTGATTTATTTTTCATTGAAGAAATTAGCTGAGGGCAAAAATGTCGCGCCTGCAACGTAATCCATAAAAAACTGAAGATTTTGGTTATAAAATACATTAGACCTTACTGAGAATTCCTCTTGCAGTGTAACAATAGCTTATCAGAAAATTCTCACACACTTAAGCCGGAACCCGCTCTCCAAACTTCCACGCTATACCATCAGGAAGACATTTACACTTAACAATCAAAATTTAGCTTCTTTCCGGCCCACATGTACGGTGAATTTTTGGCGGATTAGCGTTTCCAACCTTGAGCTCTCTGGTTCTGAAGCCAAGACGATTCCATCAAGCCGCCGAGGTAGAAAAATCTTAATCCAACAAATACAGGGTGTCCCAAAAATGCTTACACACTTGTGGGGAGTCGGTTATAATAAATAGTACAATAAGTATAATGATTATTTATTTATATTTGCATGGACAAGTTTACACACATAATTTCAAAATTTATGTATAAGTTACATGCGGACAAGTTTACTCACATAATTTCAAAATTAGGCCAAACTTTAAAGGAAAGTTGTTTGTTAACAACGCATCTCGGTCGGTCTCTTGGTCTTTACTGGTATCCATTTTCCAATTCAAAAACTAAATTCAGGCCATTTATTAATTTTATCAATTTTTGACAAATTTTATTAGGTTTTGGCATTGATAAGAAACAAGCCCTATAAAGTTTCGTACCACTAGTGTCTTATTTCAGTTATCTTCTAATAATTTGTTTAGTAATAAATTAAATCTTCGACTTCTAACCCTTTCGCGACTAATGGAACACATACGTCCCGAAGGAACTTTAAAAATTATATTTGGATAGAAATGCTCCTTGGGCTAGTTGAAGTATTTCCCATCAGTTCTGCCAAGTTTTGAGAAGGAGTTTTCATTTACAAAACATGATGTCACTATCGTAGGTTGCTGCATTGTGGTTTTGTCACTTTTTTACATCAGCTTGTTTTATAGCTAATGAGTGCGTACGCTTTGTTTTCGAAAAATATCGAGCAATTTTAATATATTTTTGACTGATTTATATATCTCTATTGCAAAATTTATAATTTTTTCTTTACAAAATTTCTCAATGAAGACTACTGGGACACATATGCCTCTGTCATCACTACGAATGGGACATATGTCCCGATCCTAAACCAAGTGATATATTTTTCCTAAAAAAGAAACACCTCTTTTTGGCATTCTAGTGTGCCTTACTCAAAGTTCATACTATCAAAATTGTTGTGGCGTTGAAAAAAACTCGTCGCGAATTGTTAAATTATAGTGTGGGCTTCTCGGATCCATTTATCAAATTTTGAAACTGATAAGAAACACCTTGTCTTATACAACTTTCTTGCAAAAAGCTAGTTTGACATTGTGTGTTATATAAAAGCAATCGATGATGCAATTTCTCAAATATTATGAAAAGAGTCCATATAATATAAAGGCACTGCAGTAGCTGGAATAAAAATTGGCGCATTCTTTCCTCACTCAGAAGAGTTTACAAAAATGGGGCTCTGAGGTCAATTATGTAAATATGATATATGATTCTAGAGTATTCTCCGCTGTACGTGAAATGCATGTTATTATGCCAGTGTAGCGGATAAATCTTATGCAATAGTTTGTCCAAAATGGAAAGTACAAGAAGAAAGTCTGCCTTAAAGTCTTGGAACAACTCATGGCGAATATGAAAAATGTTTTAATAAAAACAGTGAGAGTTTTGGAAAATAGCTAGGGGTATATTTTTCATGCAGGAAAGATTCGTGTTCATTCTTGCTTCGTATTCCTGCTTTCATCTCACATTCCGAAATGATGCATATTTGTATCACTTAAATTTTAGATTTTTTCAGATTCATTTTGAATAATCTACCAATTTATTTATTTACTGTACTTTAATCCTCAAGTAGAAATGTTTTTAATAAAGAAATTCTAAATAAGTAAATCAAGTTTTTATGCAACTAATTTTTTGTCAGTGATACCTTCTTTAAATTATTTTTCAAACAATTTGTCTCATTTTTTTATGCCCATTTCAGTAAATTTATATAACTTCTATTTAAAAATAAATGAATTTGAGGCATTTACAAGCAAGATAAGATTATTAGAAGATGATAACAAAGCATGTTAAGAAGATGATGAGTTTAACATAACATTATTCAAGTACTAGAAATAAAACTAATTTTTATAACTGCAATTTTAAACTATGATAGTGAAAAATATTTTATACCAAGATTAATTTAATGGAAAAATTTATTTTAGTTAGTAATTTTTATCATTCTGTACTAGAAAAATTGAGATATAGTTTTGTGAAATAATAGAATTAATTATTAAATAATATAATGTGAAATTAATTATTAAATAATATAATGTTGTGTGTCTTTTGTGAAATAATATAATGAATTCATGCTTTAAGTCAAAATATCGAGACAAAATGCTCTCATGTAGTAGAATTCATATCCTCCAAATGCCAGTAACATTACCCTTCTGGTAACAATTTTAATGTCAATTAATTAGAGTGGTATACTAGAATTCAATAGAAATTTCAGCTATGTAGTAAACGAAATATGTAGGAGTGGAAAGTGTCTTTTGAGAATTATTGATGTGTGTTATAAATTAGGTGACTTTTGAAAATTGTGTACATTTTGATAATTGCTGAGAAGTGTGTGTTTATCTTTCAGTTATATGAAGTTGTGGCACCGAAGAGTGGAACAATAAAAGTTCACGTTCAGGTAAGCTCTTCCTCGTGATTCTTTTACTGCTTTAATTAATACAGAGATGAGAAATGGATTGCTATTTTAATAACTAGTAGAGGCACTTAATCAAATTTAGCAGGACATTTGCAAGCTTATCAAAGTTATATTTCATTTTTAAGCAGTAAATTGTTAATTCTAGCAGGTTTTCCCCATGGTTTCTGCAAAACGTAGTCGGTTGCTTTACAATTTTTTTAAACTGCAAACATTGTCTGTTTCTTTACAATTTTTTTAAATGCAAACATTGTCTGTTTCTTTACAATTTTTTTAAATGCAAATATTCTCTGTCTCTTTAGAATTTTTTTAATGCATTTAACTTTTTCTATTGTCAAAGCAATTTTAACTGGAGTGTTGGAAATTATTAATAACACATATTTAGTCTATTATAATCTGTTTTTTCCGATAGACATTATCTATTGTATCCGTGACACATTCCCAAAATCTGTGATGGTTCATCTGCTTTTTAATCTATTTTTTTCATATATGATTTTCAGGTAATATGTGGAAAAAGTAACTTTTGGAGAATTCAGGATTTTTCAGCTTCGTTTTTAGAATAGTTTATATGGGTTACAGCAACAAAACGAGCTGTCTTGCTACTCAAGAAAGCTGGTTAACCGAGGAAGAAAAAACTAGAATAGTCCCATCTGAAAGACAAAACAATATTATTTACGCGATAATGTTGCTCACTTATGATTAGCCTGAATAGTTAGCACATTCGCTTATTTTATTCGCTAATTCCACTTATCTAACTTTTAGTCTTAAAACTATTCAGTTTTCGAATTACAAATCATTTTGCGAATTAGAGAGCTAAAATTCCCTACATATACATGCTTTATTTTTCTTCTAGCTTTAATATTTTCTCATATAATGGCTCTCAAAAATGGGAGACGTCCAATAATTTACGACCACCTAGACCGCCGAAATGGCGCCTTACCTATCTGGAAAAAAAACTTTTTAAGATGCGCTCTCATTTAAAAAAACCGAAGTTTAACCTTATTAGTTTTTTATTATTAATTTTTGAAAATGCGTCCAATAATTTATGACCACCCTGTATTTTAAGTTACTCAATTCAATTATGTTTTAAATGCCAAGACTAGCACTTTTGGGCGATTTTACTCTTTAAAGGGGGTGACAGGCAATGAGTACGATGAGCGCATTTCGAAGTTCTTTGTTAGGTCACTTTAAGTAACATGTAAATATCCCTCCCTCCATTTTTCATTCACCCCTATTTTGGTGCGCATGCGCAAAATCGCGGATAGTTTCGGAATCCAAGAATCATCAGTACTTCTGTTATTTCGATTCAGCTAATTTTCTTTTTCTGTTAGCTCTTTTATCGAGACCCGATTCCACGGAATATCTGTCGTATACACGGGACTTGTATACGGTAAATCATAAGTAGGGGACCAAATGTCCTCCCGTTGGTGTGGTGCTGAAGTTTCGAGAGGGAGTGCCAGCTTAGGTGTCGTCCTCGTCATCTGACCAAGGACGTCATCTGCCCCCAAATAGCTCTAGTGTAGTTTCAAAACTTGTGGTTAATCTAATTAAACTAAACGGTCAACGTCCTTGATAATTTGAGGCAGCTCTCTTTGTTTCTTGGTTCTCCTAGTAATTCCATGTAGGACGTTCTTGGCATCCTTGCAGGCTTTAGTGGCCTTGTGGCAGAATCTTCATTTCAAGAATGGAGGATCGCAGAATCGTAACACAATTCCACTGGAAGTGGAATCTGCCTCGGATGAATTGTTCTCTTATTGGTGTGGCGAGGAATTTTGGAGAGTAACATTACGGCCTAGATTTTGTTATCATCACCTGGACACAGTTCAGAATTAAGGGGTCTGTCCCCAAATAGGTTTTAAGAAGCTTCGACACAGATCGCTATTCTAACAAATCAAATCCCAACGTTCTTGCAAGCTTGGAAAGAGGATAACCCAGACGATTGAAGAAGTTTTCGATATAGACCATGAAAGTGAGTTCTCACAGCCATTGTTTCCTGATAACAAACGATGCACTGGCACTCCCTGTGAATCAACCAGCCGGTATGAATTTAATTTCGGTCAGTTCCTCTAGGAATAATATATCTGGTTTATCTCCTTAAGCTTCTAGATTTGGATGGAGACTTGAGCGTATAACCGCTAATCAAATACATTACAGTTTGACTTTGATGATTCATAATATTTATGTCTCATTCTGAAGCTGCATAAGGACTAATAAGCTGAAAGAAATGAATTTAACAACCTAAAAATCTAATAATCCAAAAATTCTACAAAATGTTTAGAATATGTTTATAGGGGAAAGTGGAGTAAAACCGGGTGGCTAAGGTTCGATGGTCTGTTGGAGATAAAATATTCCACATAGAGCTTGTCAAATTTTATTAATATATTCATTGTTTATCGGAGTACAATATATCCTTCCATAAAAGTCACAGTTTCATCACTTTTTTATCAGTGATCTTTTTATAAAAAGAGTCAAACTACCCGGTTTTACCACACTAGTGGGGTAAAACCGGGTACACATGTTAACGTTATGGGAAATTAGGAAAAATTGATTTTCAGTGGAAAAGTTGCAATTATTTTTATTTTATATGACAATTGATGAATATCAGTTACAAAATTCACAGGTAAAGCAGTTGTCTTCTTCCTCAGCGCCACTGCAGCTTTCATGGGCACATCTAAGACAGTTTTTACATTGGATTACCCGTTCTTCTTTATTTAAATTAGAAGATAAATCATTAAAATATAAACAATCAACATCTGATATGTTTTTATCGTCTTCATCGGGGGAATCATTAATACTGACTGTCCTGTCTTACGCCACTTGGAGTACCCCGTATTATTCCGAGTGCAGAAGTTATAAAAAACGATATAGAACCGCGCAATTATTGGAGTAAATCCTTATTTTTTATGGAGTTTGAATCCCTAGTAAACGTATAATAAGCTGGACAAAATAGAGTTTTTATAACTGTAATGATTTATAAGTAAGAATAGTTTAAAATCAAATGAACATTAAAGAGTTGACGTCTTAACACAAATAAACCTTCACAGAATCGGTGAATTCAACAGCTACAACACGCCACTATGACTGTTCCTTTTTATGGACTAGTAGAGTGTAATTTAGTATCTGTCTGCTAGATAGGTAAAATAATAGCGCCAGAATGAAGGGTACCCGGTTTTACCCCACTCTCCCCTACCTAAAAAATATATTGTGGGCCATATGCAGGGTAGGGTCATCTGAAGTATAAATTGCGAGGAAAGATTAAGTTATTTGTTCTGTTCATATATCTAAATATAAAAAAGCTCAAATATATCCTATTCAAATGTTTTCCGTCGTCACTAAATGAAAGTTAACACATGTTTCTTCTGTTTCTAATTTTTTTATGTAAATTTTTTCTTCCCTTTTCTTTTACTTAAGTATCTTTAGATATCCGAAGTATCTTAAATTTACATATTCTTTTCAGGGCTTAAGTACGAAATTTAAGTTCTTACATATTTTTGTTAAATTGTATACCTCATTTGAAATCTTTATAGCAACGCTTTATGAATCGGTTATTTCATACCGAAAAGTAACTTCAAATGTCTAAAGCAACATGAATCCTCCACTCTCGCACAAAATAACTACAAATTAATTTTTAAATGTAAAAAGTGCCGATGGAAAAAGAACTCTCGTCTTTAAAGTGATTTAATTCAGAATCTGATTACAAAAAACCTTAATCTTCTAAGCTCACGGTTCTTTATTGAGAGTGAATTTTTTTCCTCTTGAGCTTTTGACATAAAAATGTATCAACTTTTGGCATATGACCACGACGCCCAGCATAAAAAATGTTAAGATGGTGATTATTTTTTTTAATCTGAGTTTTTTCCTCTTCTTTTTTTCTCAATAGGGGGATCTGGATAATGCTGAAAAGAAAGCCATTTTCCTCACTGTGCATGACATTGGTAGCAATCGTGAGTACTTCATTGCCTTCTTATTGCTTTGCCTATGTAATATCTGAAAAACACTCATTTGCTGAAATTTTCAGGCCATTCTTTTTTTCATTCAGGAAACAAGATATTATTTCCGAGATGACATTTTTTTCATTTCTGCACCATAATTTAAGAATTTATATCTAAGTATATTCGCCTCTTAAAATAAAAATGTTTATCTTACGTTTCTTATATCCTTTATTTTCGAAATCATCTAGACTGAATGGTCTCACACACTGACTTTTTGAAAAAATAGCTTTAAATTAAAATTGGTATTAAAAATATTTACACATATTTTATCCTTGTTAGACTTTCTGTTATTTTTTCATTCTTTCCTTTCTAAAGCATTATTTTAACTTCATAAATTCAAAAACTGTTAAAAATAGAAGGGACTTAATCCTCTTACCTAGGGCGACGTAGGAATCATGTCTTAAATATTTCATACAGTTTGACGGACTAATTTATTGTAGCATTGCATATAAGCAGCTATTCGCTTCGCTGGAAAAATATTTCGACTCAGTCCCAAACGTTACATACAAATAACAATTAAATATAGCCCTTAGTTTTATGTAAGAAAGGTGAATAAGATTGAAACTCAGAAACAAAAGAAATTGGGAGCTTACTCCTCTAGACTTCCTTTTACCCTTACACAATTTGGCGTTTACCTTCGTCATATAGTGAAAAGAATCGAGTATATATATTTGAATGGCGGTACATATTTCGTCCCAAATTTGATAAAGATCAATAACTGTGTTGTAAAAATCCTCACGCCAAATTTAATTAATCTATCTTGTTGTGTTTTGAGTTATCGAGTTCACATACGCATTGATATTAACAGTATGAGCTTGGAACACAAAGGGTTCCGTTTCAGTTAAATGGGTATACGTGGAAAGAAGTGCATACCGTGCTCCCGTAGGGAGACATGATTAACCTCACATCTGTCCTTGTTTCCGTGAAGTTGTCCTGACCCTCGTGCGATGTGTCCAAAAGAAACAGAGCACAGGGTCTTTCTTGGATGAGTGTAGTTGTACACAAACTAGCCATAAGGGGTATCGATACGCATTGACAGGCAAACAGTCATTCCGTTGACGGATTTTATCCGACATTCGAAGCAGATCTACAGTTTTGATGTTAAGACCGGAAATTAATAGAAGACTGTCTAGATCGTTCCGTTTTTGAGTACATAATATAACATTACCCCATATCCCTATACTTACATAGACAGACATATATATTTAATTTCAAAATTGCGTCTTCCAGACTCGGGCATTTCTGAAAGGTAAAGATTCCTCAAAATCTCGAAATAAAATTTTTTGACGATCACAATGCTTATTCTTTGTGCACTTCGTATACAAGAAAGTAAAAAGTCAACTTATTAAATCCTCTTAATTTTTTTATTCCATTTTCTTTAATACAGATTCTAAATCTTTGCTTGTGGTAAATCTTGTTTAGATTCAAGCTTTTACACCTTTGTGAACCATCCATCAATGAGTGAAATCAAACAAAGATCTGTCTTTATACACGTAGATGTACCAGGCCAAGAAGATCATGCTCCAGACCTACCAAATGAGTAAGTAGACTCTAGACTTCCAAACTCCAGAGAAATTTCGATTACTTTTTAGATTGGTAGGATGCTGACCTTTGTTTCAAATGTTTCTTTTTCGTTTGAGTTTAAGATACAGCATTGTTTTCTTTCATTTTATAGTTTCGTTTTCCCAACCATCCAAACTATTGGAGAGGAACTTGTAGCCGTCCTCGACCATCTCAAGTAAGTATAAAAATGAATATGGGATCTTTTACTCTTTTTTATACCAATAAAAGCAAAAAATAATACGGAATGTGAAGCATTTATTGTGTAGAAAACAGAAATATTTTTCTGAGCACATTATTTCAATCTAACCTTCAGACTACGGAGAGATGAAATCTATATAGTATATAAAATAGAAAGTTACTCACTGACTCATCATCGAATCTCCCAAACCACTGATGCTAGAAACTTGAAATTTTGCTGGTGGTTGCTTCTTGGGTAGTAGGTGCTCACTAAGAAAGGATTTTGCGAAATTTTAGTTATAATTTTAATTAATTTAAAATTACCTTAAATTTTAACGTTTTGCTTCAATAACTTCGGAGCATATTTATCTCACAAAAATCATTTCAATGTCATCTTAAAGTTTAAAAAATAGCTTTTCAATGGCGCCAATTTAATTTCTATTCGACATTGTGTTTAGTTTTAATTAATTTTTTTAAATGTTTCACCGATTAAAAAAAAGAAAGTAAACATTATTAACTACGAACTTATGATGGCGAGTTGCGTTTTGTAAATTATTCCTGACGATACTTTGAGAAGTAATTTGACAATCTTTTGTAAATTATTTATAAATAGTTGTGCTGTCCTTGTATATATTTGTATTATCAAGAAATTATATGAAAAGACGTGAAAATAATTTTATCCCGAGAAATTTGTTACTACATGTACGGAGTCGCGGGCATCAGCTAGTATTAAAATATTCTTAAAGCGGAGATTCTGGAGGTGAAACAGGAAAGTGTTCCTTTCCTTTCAAAGTGATTGGAAGGTAAGATCTGCAATTGCTTTCGAACGCCCGTGAGTGTACCATTTCTCTATTGCTCGTAAATAATCCAACCATGGCGATAAATACATCCATCGCATATGCCTACTATTGGGCAAGGGGAGGAAATACGATATGGGAAACAAATTTGATACCGTATAGCATGATACAGTGCACTGCTCATATGGTTTAACAGTTATCTTCTCCAGTATCATCATGAAATCCAATATGAAAAGAAATGTGATGGTATATAATAGAGAAATGTACTCTGCTCATATGGGTTCCCTTTTATCCACTCCAGTATAATACATTATTCTGAAATAGCGTTTAACTGAAAAGCAGTCTCAATCAACAAGTTTTAGAGAAACACAAGTTGACATTAGAAATGTCTTAAACGAAATAATTTTTAAAAAGTAGCAATAACAGCCACTGCAGTCAGGCTGTCTTATCGCATGGACTTCTCCCACGGGGAGGGCACTGCGAGTACACAGATATGAGTTGCCGCCGGATAAGTAAGCGGGAACTCGCTTCCTCTGTCGGTATAGTAATGGTGGAGCTTTGGGTTGATAGTACGGACCTCCTACGTGAGGGGTCGGGCCGTGGCCAGGTGATTGTCTACTAGGACTTCGGCCTAAGTACTAGAAGCTTTTGCAACGGCTGTCATTAGTTACCCGGGTGCTTCGACAGGGCGGGATGATCCAGATGTTCTGGTTATCCCATGGGCTCCCTTGAATCCAAGGACGCCTACAGATTTGGTTTTATTTTAATTCTGAACCAAAAAAAATATTTAATTATAATTTTAAATTGTAAAAGACACCTATTTACCAAATTGTAAAGCGTTAATTATAGAACAGGTGACTTTTCTTTCTTTTTCTGCTCCTTAATGATTTTATTAGGTAGGTATTTTCTTTAGGCCATAGACGCTCATATGGCTAGTTACGGTTTTGATGGAGTGCCAAATAACTCAAGCCCAGGGCGCTCATATTTGTTATGACAGCTCTGACTGCAGTATTTCTTCTGCAAAAAATGTTTCACTTTTTATCTTGGTGGGAAAAAACAATTTTTATATTTTGCACCATATATATTAAGAATCTAGATAAATTTTGGTGAATTTTATGTTTCCTTCTTGATCGATTGTTTGTTTGAAGTAAATTAGAATGAAGAATTTTTCGAAGATGTTATGCACATTTAGTTATGCTTTCGTATATGAAAGCATATGAAATGTCTCGTATACAAAAGCATATGCCTCTCGTACATAATTTAATCTTCTCCTTCTTTCTGAAAAAGGGACATAAAAGAAAGTTCAGAGAAGAAAATTGCAATTCCACTTTAAAATTATTTTTTAGCAAAAACTATATTATAAGGTAAAAAACTTACTGATATAGCAAATTTGAAAACTTCAAATCTGATTCATTACATAGTTTTTTAATAATCCATTTATAGCTAGACACTTGCCATGAATTATAGAATATAAAAAAAGATTTATTGTCAGAAAAAAGAATATTTGATATGTGGACGAGATGTTAGATTTCATTTCTTGTAAACTTTTTAAGTGCACTACTTTCATTTACCTCAAAACAATTTTTATTAACTCTTTTAAGTATCACAAAGGCTTGAGAAAAATATATAGAATTATAAAGGATAGAATGATTTTTTTTACAATAATATTAAAAAAAATTGGTAAAATTCATTCTCGTACATGGTCAAATTTTAAAATATTCTTGATTACAGACCATTATGAATCATTGCTATATATGAGAGATAATAAAACTGCAAGGAGTTTGGCTTCGTTTTCGGAAAACACTTTCTAAAGGCTTTTTTAAAATGATGACAACAAATGGCCACTTTTTTAAATGGCTTATAACAAAAGTGGTATACTTGTAACGAGGCTTCATCATATTTTTTATACAATGGAAGTGCCTTTTTTCTGTTTAAAGATAAAACCAGTAAATCATAGCAAAATGAAATGCGATTGGCCTGGAATAGAGATCCATACCCACTCAAATATTCAATGAATGTAAAGGCAATGTGCACAGGGATATGGATAGGCATCTGACCTGGAACAGAAGGTTGCTTCCTATATCTTCCTTCGTCCTTAATTAGCATCATTTGGAAAACCGGTACACTGAAAGTCCACCTTAGCAGTGATCTGACGATTCGGTCGGATTAGCTGCGAGATTTAATTAATTACTAAGGCAAATAGCACTTTTTCTAAATTATGACATAGTAAATAATATTTAATACCGTTGTCAGTTTAATCGGCAAATACCTTAGCCAACATTTGTCGACGATAAGAAATGTTCTCAAAGTAATCAACTGTTGCGGTGGAAACCAGTTTTGGCTTGTTTTTCGATAGCGACCTTCGGAAGAATTTCTTTTAATATAGGTATGTAAGTACTTATCAGCAAATGAGGTCAGCTATTCCGGTTGCACCCCTAAATGAAATGATATGACACCAATTTCATATCAGAGGAATGGCCGCCAAACTCAGATTTTCTTGCCGAATAAATGATATGAAGTCATAGCATTCTATCATTGAAAGTCATTAAATTAAAACAAATTTTGAATGCATCTTCTGTGAAACTTTCATATCTTGAGATAAAGAGACGTTTAACCTCTCTATCTCAAAATATGAGAAATTAATGAGATGTCGATAAAATTTATATTTGCCAATATATATAAATGCTCTCTAAGTTCAGCAGACTTCTCAATTTTTCTTGAAAAGAATATCTTTGCGCCATACGTCGTCGAGAAAACATTATAGAGAGCTGAGAATGGGAGTCATTAGAAGAAAGTACCTATCGAGAGGTATGAAATAATTAAGAGAAATCGTCAAAATCCCATCCTCATTTGTTTCCGTAAAAACGGTAGATACATTTCACGGCAAATAATTTGTGTAATAGTCCTCTGCTGTCTCAGTCACATATGTTTATGAATATAGCGCTCAGTTGTTTAATAGGCAATCCAGCAGATTGGCAACTAAACAACTCCACTTCTAGTGATAAAGAACTGATTAAAAGCTCTGCAAGGGTTCTTAAAATAGTAATGTCTAAAAAGTTATTGCCAAAATGGCAGACCTTTCAGTAGGAAGAAACATGGATTATAGAGCGCTTAATGTTGCGGATGAAACTATCTATTAAAGCACAAAATAGAGTATTTATCACTGATTAAATCAGATATTTATCGCTTTTATCAGGCATATTACCGCTTTTCTTTGTCACTCTGATCTTCAGTCAATGAAACCGTGTAAGTAGCTCGCTGTTGTAATGAACAAACTAAACGCAGAATGCTGCCTTTTTAACCACTTAGCTGATTTTCCCGTGTGTCGTATGTACATCAAATTATCTTATTATTCGACTTATAAAAACAACAATCAAAAAGAAAAAATTCATAAGCGTTTTAATTCCATAGGAAAGTTATGGGGAATCCATGAACATCTCGAGCTTTCTGCGGACCTTTAACTTAATAAAAACATTTACACATTTCCAACAGAGAAAGTATCATATATTTGGAATCTCATTTCAACTCTTTTTTTTAAAGATTTGCAGATTCCATAAACAGTTCATGTAGTATTTATTATATTGATTTTTCATCATTAAATATGTAACAAACTGAAATTATGTAGTCTACTTTCGCACTAAGTAGTATTTCAATCCATGATGAATTTATGAGCATAGATGGTTTACAAGCATGATTATACAGGAATTAAATCTATATCTTTATACAGCGAAATTATGCACGATCTTTATACACAAAATTAGGCTCGATGCAAATAATTGCGATGAAAATTATAGTGGTGGAAGTAAAGTATGCCTACAGTGATTATACATCCTCGTCTGAGGCTTATCACACAGCAGAAAGTTACAGATTTAATAACAAAAACTATGACAGCTAACGAAAAAAAGACAACTTCAAAAGTATATAGCGTTAACGATGTAGTACAAACTGATCTCTACATACACTGATGACTAAATTAGTAGACCTGAAACGCATATCCCACGGTATCCGCTCTCCATCAAGATTACGACATGATTACGATAAGTATGGAAGTATATTTTAAGACAGATGGAAATTAATTCATAAAACTAAAATTTTAGTAAAAACATGCTCAATGGAGGAATATTATGCAGAAGAAAAGGTTAAAATGATGTTCCTGAATCATTTCCATGTCGTAGTTACAGAAATGTAGGCTGAAAGCTCCCACCGTTGACACAACTTCAAGACTTCTAATTAAGTATTGGTATAGTTAGAGGGCCATATTATATTGAATAAGTAACGCTCTACACTTTTGCGATTGACATTCTATCGCTATCTGTCATAATTTTTGATTTAAAATCTCTTACTTCCAAGTGGCCACGGTGGCCTAGTGATAAGGTCTCGGCTTCGGGGCCGAAGGGTTCCAGATTTGGAACTCGATTCCACTGAAGATCAGCCGGGTGTATAGGGCCTGTTGTAAGTTAAATCATACCTAGTGGCCAAACGTCCTCCCGCTGGTGTGGTGCGGAAGTTTAGAGTAGGGATGCCAGATCAGGTGCCATCCTCATGCCCGTCATCTAACAGCGGTTCAAAAATAAGGGGTCCGTTACAAAATAGCTCTCGTGTTGCTTCAGAACGGGACGTTAATATAACTAAACTAAACTCTTATTTCCAAGAGGCAGCACTAATCGTGCTGCAGTCAATCTTAAATGATAGCGCAAGACCTCTCCACGGTAGGTAGACATTACTTTACTACTCCAATTTTTCAGTGTAATTCCGCTGTGTGAAAATATAAATATACCTTCTGTATATTTGGAGCTGTAAATGAATAGTTTATGGTAATAACCTTATAGTTTTTCAAATTATTAGATGATTCAATTTCACAAGAAAATGGAAAGACAATTCACAAAAGAGATGTTCAAAAATAACGACTAGTTCTTTTTCAGACTTTGTAAAGCGACCTTTTATAGTACAAGATAGAAACAATGTTCTGGGCAAAGAACTTAGCTGCAGATTAGTTTATTTAGGTATACTCTCGAGCATGTTGAATATTATTATTTAGATATACTATTGAAGAAATATGAACTAAAAATGATTAAATCTGAAAATAAAGCAACCATTAAAAGTCTGATTCTGCGAGTCAATCCTACATATTCCATTTCGAATGGACTGTGACTGATTTTCAGAATGCTCTACTTATTATTTGTTACAACATGTATAGATTAGCGGTTTCTTACAATCTGTATAGATAAGGGCATGTTCTCTTAGAGGTCATAAAAATACAAAAAAGGACCTTGAAAATATGTTTTTTTTTCGAAAAACCTAATTTTTGTAATCAAGGTAAGAAAAGAAATATATGCTGATAAGAAAATAAAATAGTACCCTTAAAAATAAGTATTATTATAAATAAGTGACATAAACGACATTTAGATTTTCATTAATTATTCCAAAAGTGATAGTCAAGGGGCGTGATTAAAACTGATTTGTCCTAAATTAGTTTGGGTTGATAACGTAGGAGTAAGATTAAATCATCGCTATCCTAATGAAATTAACAGAAATCCTGCACGTAGCAATCAAGAAATGGAATTCTAATCCGTTCAGTATACTTTTCAGATTGACTTTCTAACCAAAAGTGAAAAATACAAAAGATCTTAATATAAACTCAGTCACAAAATATTGAAAAGCACCGTTTATCCGTTTCTCATTTATACGTCCTTTACACTATGCGTCGTTTCTTTCACATTCCGTATTCATTCGTATTCATTGTAATGATAAAGTACTTCGTTTAATCGACGCAAAGCTTCTGTTATACATCTCTAACTTATCTTATGTCTTTTTAAGATATGAAAATTTCCTTTCTAGTATGTGCACTGTGATAAAGATATTATGATTTAGAAATTATTCACAATTAATGAATTAATAGAAGACAAATCGTCTGGTGCTAATTTAAGCGATGAGGAAAAAGAATTGAAAGAAGTTATTTCACTATCCTTTAAAGATACAGTGCACTCCATTGAAAAACTTCGAATTTAATTTTTTTGTCAAAAGGCCAGTGAAAAAACATTCAATGAAGTTAATTCAATTCATAGTGCTGTACTTAATAGTCACAGACGATCAGCACGTCAGACCACGATTAAAGATTTTTAATTTAACGCCTACCTGCTTGCATACAAATCGTATAACAAATGCATAATTAGCCCTCAAGATATATAATAAAGGTATTATTTTTCTCACTTTTATAATAAATGTCTAAAATTAAAATTTAATTATTGTTTTCTATACTATATATATATAGTCATATACTAATACTATCTTAAAAGACTAAAATTACTGATTTTAAATGAATTTGAAGTAGTAGCATTACATTTGTAATAACAAAGTTTTTTAGTAATATTTCGATCATACGTCTTTTCAGTTATATGTCGTTTAAGATCAATTGCTTGAAAGACGTATAAACGGTGCTTTTATGTATATTGATTCAAATGAAAAGCGAAGTGGTCAAGTCCGTTCCATTGTTAGATGATGCTAAGTCATCTGACGCTCCTGAAATTCTTGTGACCGCATGGTAACACCTGAGCAACACCAACCTCATTCCGAACAGAATGCTAGTTCGAACAAGATCGATATTCATTGCCAGTTTAAATCGCCCCCCGTAAATTTCTGACTGTCGCAGAGGATCAAAGGAGTGCTGAAGACTAAGGTATGCTTCCAACAGTCAGGTTTACTTATCACCGCAGAATAAGGGAGGCGCTTCAGTCAGTAGTAAACGGGGAATAAATCAACTATCAAATTAAAAAAGGAAATGAAAAGAAATTTTAAATTTTGATGTACATTCAGACCTCCATATAAAGTTATTTTTGAAAATTAAATTTATTAATATTTGCTAATGAGAGACACTTCTAATCATCTATCAATTCAAAAAAGGAAAAGGAAAGAAATTTGAAATTGCGATGTAAACTCAAATAATTTAAAGTTGTATTTCATAATAGTTACCATATATATTGACTTTTTTCATGCACTTCGCCAAAAAGAAGAGACACATCTGTTATTGTACTGGAACAAATCTTCAATGAAATCAGAAATGAAACGAAAATAAATTTTAAATTATGATGTATAATAAAACTTTCATGTAATGTTACTTTTTAAAGCTACATTTAGAGGGTTTAGAAGGAGGGGGAGGGAATACGTTGGCACTGCATCTGTATTGCCCGTAATGAAAAGGTTAAATTTCTCGCACTTAGATCTCATTTTGTTTAAAAACAAGTTACCCGGGACCTCGGTGTCTTAGTGGTAAGGCACCCGGGGCCGGAGGGCTTCATGTTTGAAACCCGATTTCACCCAAAATCTGCCATGTATGTGGGCCTGTTGCACGTTAAATCATACGTAGGGGGGCCAAACGTTCTCCCACTGATGTGGTGCATACAAAACCCACCCCGACTTAGCCCATCCTATTGAGTTCAAGGCGAAGAGAGCCGTTGGGGACTAGAATGGTGCGGAAGTTTGGAGATGGGGTGCCAGCTCAGGTATCGTCCTCGTCATTTGACCGCAGTTCAAAATTACGATGTCCGTCCCAAAACAGCCCTTGTGTTGTTTCAAAACTGTATGTTAATATAACTAAACTAAACTAAATTAAAATGAATCACTAATCTTACAAATCAAATCCACGACACGATATTGAACAGGGCTTTTTACACGCTTTTATTTAATTTAACTTCATTCATGTTTTCAAAAAAGGAATTTTTAAACGATTTATCACTCATTTTCGGATGTAATTCACTCGAAATATGTAGCTTATACTACACAATCCCTTAAAGCACGAAACACATGCACCTATCTTTTAAAAAATTCCGTAGAAATTGAATTTCTTTCTAACTAATTAACGTCGGCTATTTTTAAATGAACCGGAAGGAATCTTAAAATTAATTAAGATTTTCGTGGCCTGCCATCAGATTAAAATTTCCGTCCAGACTTCAACGGCTCTTGTGACACATAAGCATTAAAATATCAGATTGTGTAAGGCAATGCACTTACCGTTCTTACCTTTCATTTCTCCTAGATCTTCACTATTCTTAATAACGGTAGCTAGTTCCTGACTTTTGACATCATAGCTTTAATGAGCTACAAATCTTAGAAATTCTTTCATTGTGCTTCGACATTCTATTTAAAGGATTTCTGGAGTTTCCAGTTCAGTCTGCGGTTTAAATATTTGACTCAGATTCTTGAAAGTAGCAGCCGTCTTTTGTTTAAGTGAAGAGCGGCTGTATAAATGGATTCGACAGAATGCCGGGGCAGGGGATTTGATTAGTTATTGCCACTAAAATCAATTAACAAAATGGCTAGGACTTTATATTCAGACATGATCATGAGCATGGTTTGGGGCTTAAGAAAAGAATTTAACATTTTAAGTGACATAGTAACTTAATCAAAAAAGTAATTAATTAATTAAAGTTTCGACTGCTGAAATGTTAAAAAATTCATCGGGTTTTTTATTATTTCTAAGGAGAAAATTATTGATTATTTGAATATATATTATTGTGATTGATTTGATAAGCTAAATTAACGCCTAAAGTCAATTCTTTAATGGTATCGTCATTTCGAACCGTGACCGGATGGCACTTAAGCCGGTACCCTATTCTTCAAACTTCACAGCCACACCAACGTGAGGGCGACAAATCCACAGCCAGAGCCGGATTATCAAATAGGCAAAGTAGGCAACAGCTTAGAGGCCTCGTAACTTTAAGGGGCCGCGAGACGTCGAGATTTTTTGGGGGGTGGGATATTCTTTGTGGTTTCATTTGATTTACAAAGACCATGTACTCGAACAACTTCAAATTAAAATCAGGTGTCGTAATCAGGTTCCGAAACTGTGACATCACGACGGAACTTGAACGAAAGGAGAAAAGACTATCTTTCGGACGAAAAACGAGCCCCCAAAGTGGCACAGTGTTATCGCTTGTAATTTATAATAAAAAAGTCCGAAAGATAATATTTTCTTTCTTTCAAGTTTCTTGACGTCACAGTTTCGGAAGCAGCAAACAAACAAATGTGCATTTTAAGCGTTCTTTTTTTAGAATTCATGACCATAAGGTGTCTTTTTGTACTAAATCGATGATGCTCTACAACTTTGTAGTTCACTTTTTTCCTCTATTTCGTACCGTTTTAGAGATAATAACACTAACTCCACCGTTTCCCACTAGGTGACGCTGTAAGTGGTTTCTTCCAGTAGCGCATACTCACTTTACCATACCTAGACACCAATCTTATGAAGATAGCTGCAGCCATTTGGTATTTAAAAGGGTGGTAAGGGACTTTAGTGGGCACCCTGTATATAGATACTAAACTAATATCAATAAAAATAACTGGTTTGGGAAGGGAAAGAGGGAGCCCCGAGATTTGCGTCGCCTAGGGCCCCTCCGGAGCTTAATACAACCCAGTCCAGAAGATTTGACGTGCATCAAGCCAACAAGTATTGTGGATATTTGACGAAAACGGGTCTCGAACCTGCAATAGAAGCCGAGGACGAAAGGGCCAATATCATTCTGACTCGAAGAACAAACGTAAATTGCCTGTGAAAACCTGCTTTTCATATTTTTGATAAAAGGCAACAGCCTTGAGATAAAAGAATGTCAAAATTGAAATAAAAGCCTTCTTGGTGTTTCGTTCTGTTTTTCAATTTAGGATCGATTAAATAAAAAAAATTTCACTTGCATTTGCAATGCGATTTTCTTTTTACATGTGAAAACCAGATAGGTGGAACAAAGGGTTCGCATCCCTTGAAATAAAAATTTAGATGCCTATATGATATTTATTTTGTTCTAATATGCGAGCATATCTTACCAATTTTCGAAATATACGTCATTAATAAAAAATAATGCGTAAATTTCACAAGACCTTTTCATATATTTTGTCATTTTCTCTCCAAGACAAGTTTTAAACATTAGCATTTTCAAGCATAGGAAAGAAAATACTTTTTCACACTTTTGCATTCATTATTAGAGAAATGGAAAAGTATACTATCCCATGGTTAATCAGAGAGTAGAAATATTTTGTCAACGGAATACCAGATAAGGCAAGGAAAAGCTAAAGACTGAAGAATTTTGTTTTTGGATCTGTTTCAAATATATTTTATTCTTAACCCATTAGTACACAGCAGCTTCATCTGAGGACAGCTATATTTCTACTTTCGTGGCTAAACTGATCGCATTCCGCTGTATTTCTTTTGCTTTGTCGTGCAACTCAATAGTATTACTAACATGGAATGTCGCTTCCCGGCAATAGTAGTCTTATGGTTGGGAAGAGACATTTACAGAGATTGTTATTAACTATCGAGGGAGTTCACTCAAAGACCCCCAATCTTGGCGACCATTTTGGCGCCATGAAGGCAAATTTGGTGACTTTGGCGACAAAACGAAGATACTAAAAAATGCTAGACTTTTCGCGATATCTCTCATAGAAGCCGAGATCCGGATTTCTTCAGAGATTTCCATGGGACGTCACGCCCTGTCAACAAGATTATAAATAGCCGGGAGTATGGATAGACGGGGAACGTGTTGATCGACTGGGATGGTTTTTGGAGTGCGAACGCCTTTGGAATCCCTCCTTGGAGTTTTATCCGCAGTGCGAGCTAGTAAGTTGATAGACGCCGAGCGGTATTGAGAGTGTTGTTACTGTTATTATTAGTGAATTGCTGTCTTTTTGTGTTGCTAATTTGTACAATTGCTGTTTTTCTGTTACCTGCGTTTCGTGTTTTCCGGAATATTCGATATCAATATATTTTAATATATTGATTTTCGTAATCAATATATTTTAAAAATCCTTTGACAGAGATCTATAAAAAAAAATTTAATGATATTCTACCGATTTTTCGATAACTTTTCCTGAAAAATGAAAAAAGTAAAACTAAAATCTTTTTTCTTGGAATTTAACTTTATTTGATAGTTATCTTAATCTTTGTGTTTCTAACGTAATTTAAAAGAGTTTTACTGAAATTTAAGATCTAAATTATCTTGGGCGTTAACGGGTTATGTTACTCTTTTGAATGTGTTTGAAATACACTACTGGCCAACAATATTGCAAGATTGAATACACTACAGGCCAACAGTATTGCAAGATTGGTAAAATGCGAAGCATTTGGAGTTAATTTGAATACAATGGTTCACAATCAGTTGTGGAGAATCGTGGGACGAACTTTTACAGAGAACTCACATTTTACAGAGAAGATTTTGTCACGAGAACATTTAGGGAACTTGGTCTCACCCTTTTCACAGGAAGCTGATAATGTTTTGAAACTTGCATCAAACGTTTTGCTTCTTATGCACATTGCTTTCATGCATTTTCATAAAAATATCATGAATATTCGGGAAGATATAAAGGTTTCTTAAAACATCAAAAATTTTTATCCCAATTATATTTCATTCTTATGCTACTCATTAAAATTTATTTTTTATTTGCTCTAATTAGCTTCTTGTGTGTTTTAATAAATAATCTTTTCCGAATAATAAAATTGATTACTGAGCATTTTGTAACTGAATAAGAGAAGTTTACGCTTATTCTACATACAAAAAATTGTTTTCTAAACTATAACGTTTCAGTTTAACTAATACTTTACCGTTTTAAATATATTGAAACCATTTTAAATATCTCCAATAAGAAAGTCACGTTAATAATTTTTTATACCTACATGTTTTTAAATGTATCCTCTGAATCAAAAGTCATAACACGGCTTTCAAAATTTTTGAAGAATACCACAAAAACTGCAATCCTTTTTGATTGCAAACTGATCAAAGAAATTCACAGAAATGAATGAAACTTAATATGGCATGTTAAAAAATATATAATTAGTCCATTTCAGTTTGTATTCAAATTTGAAAAGAACTGACTTAGTGTTTTAAACTTAAAAATTCTTATGAAGCCAGGTTTCTAATTCTTACTAACAGTAACAATATAGATTTATAGAGCTTTCAATTCTAACCTAAGACAGCCGAGATAGCAAGGGAGGTATTAATCCTTTTTAAGATAGCGGATTCCAAGGTGAAAGTCCTTTTCTTTTGCTCTCTCTTTTGTTTCAAAAGCCAAATACACTCTAAATTATAATTATCGGGAAAATATTACCAAGATTACTGACAGCGTGTGTTTAAACAAACTGTAACTTTTTTTGCGGCTTGAAACTTAAAAGAGCATTTTATGAATTTGCTCCAAAATGTTAAAGTATCCATAAATGGCCACGAATTCTTAAATGATATTTCCATTGTATAATTAATAAATCAATGCGATACTAAATTTTCCTAATGGCCTGCTTTTCTAAGTTGTTGGTGAATAATAAGAAAATATCTAAATAATTCTGTTTTAACACGTTCCGTGCCAAACCGTTTTTGCTCGAATTTTCATTCAGGCCATCTGATGTTTTGGCTAATTAGATGATAGATTTTTGAAGATTGATATATTATCGCACAATATTTCATTATATCGTTAACCCATGTTTAGCGTAGTTATCACATAGTGTACCATTCATGGCCCACGTGGCGCTGCGATCAGTTTTAACTTTTCGATTAGTGTTTACCATCGATGGCACACGTGTTAAAATGAAAAAGGCGGGGGGGGGGGGCGAATTCTGAAGGCAACAAACATTTCTAGGAGTCACTTTTGTGACATTCACAGACATTTTTCCTTTTTCATTTCATATGAAATGAAGCATCATATACGACTCTCACAAAATGGCGGAGATTTAGTCTCTTACTTTAGTCTGGTTGACGTGGAAATTCTAATGTAGTCCTTGAAATTCATATCTTTCAACTTCATCTCTACAAGCAGGTCAAATGATCTTTCATTCAGATTAAAGGAAAATCAACACCAGCGGTGTAACCAAGGAAAGAGATGTCAAAATGTATCTTCCTCCCAAGTAATTTAGGTTACAAATTCTGAACGTCGGTCATGATATAATAAATTCTATCTAGAAATAACGCTTTAGAAATCGATCTTTTCTGGTGCTGACTTTCACATGTTCTCTAAATCTCTAAATTAAATTGCATCTTTCTGCTTCACTGGGTAAATCGGCGATTTGTGACTTTTGATGGCTAATTATTATTATTATGAAATAACTTATTATTGTGAAAACCGTAAAATTGCGTCGTGTATACTTGTCAGTTGTCTATTAACCATTTGCCAGTACAATGGGATTTTTCCTTTGGTGATTTGCGTGCTCTGTGGATGAAATGTGTACGAAAAGTATGTAAAATGTTTAGAAATTTTTAGAACAAAAAATAAAAAGATGGATTTTGATAGTCAATGAACAGTATCCAGAGAAGATAGAAATAAATATATAATTACTTCATTCACACAGGCTTTCTTATATATTTGTTTCAATAATATTTTTATTACCTGGAAGAATGTAAATGCTACCTTTATAATACTATAGTTATAAAATTAGAATTATTTTTAAGAAAAAGAAATAAAAACTCCAATTTTTTACATACAGTCTTCTATAAAAAACAATTCTGGCTGCGCTCCTGATTAAAGTCAAATTTATCTGTGTATATTTCCTGTCAATAAATCATTCATTTAGTTAGAACCTTTGTCTATTAAACATTGAATAATTGAGTTACATATACTTTTTTATTTTTAAAAGCAATGCTTGATATCATCCGACAACTCATGAGACATTTAACGAACATGCAGAATTCCTCCACAACGACTCAATCATCTAAAGTTGCTTGCTCCTTCTCAATATTTGCCTCTCCGTCTAGAGACTTAATGTAACTTTCCCATGGACTGTTTCTTTCACAAAGGACTGTTTTCATAGTAGACTTTTACCCAGACTGTGTTTACTCTCATCAGGATTAAGCCACGGACGTTGTCTGTTGACTTTCATCTGGACTTTTCCACACTTTTTTTGAAAACATTTTCCGTTTGTCGCTTAACTGTACCTTTTAGCTGGTGTTTAGAATTTAGTAATTTTTTTGTATTCTTCTTGTATTTCTTCACATGCTATTTTATACTAGGTTTTCAGAGATAATCCGGGGACAAACGCAGAGGGTTGCTTGTAGACATCAGGAAGAACAAAAATTGTAATGGAACATGATACCTGAGTCGACTTCATTTAGTAAAAATCGCGAAAATACAGTTGAGGGTTCTGGCGTCACACGGGAGTCACAAAAAATACACTAGTAACAACAACAAATTATTTTCAGCATATTACTTTTCATCAAATTTAAAAATTAAATTATTAGTTTTGTTCGAAGTGGTATTGCGCAATTTACATCTTCGTGAAAAAGATTGTTGGACATGGTCAACTGGATGATGGTCCGGTTGATTGTCTTCATCCATGATGAAGATGAGGACGACACAAAAACCGAGAAAGTTACGCGGAAGAAAGTAGACAAAGGATTGCAGACATATAAAATTCTATGTTTATCTATGACATGTTGTGATATGATGTCATATGATGCTATGAATCTTCATTGTATACACAGTGAATTCTTATTAAACTTTGGCGACAAGTAACCTTGGCTGCCTTGTAAGTAGGCAGGCGCATTCGAAGACACATGTCATCATACTAAGAAATGCACAATTTTCATGTTCATGATATGTATGTTAATTTTAATTAATATGTTGTTTAATTTTGTTTTTCTCAAATAAAAAATTAAGCGTTTGTGTTTTAATTTTAAATAATAGGAGCGATTTTCGATAGTATTTATGTCATTCCGGCCGATTGTTCGTGGATCGAAAAGCATGACCGACGGACCTCGCATGCTGCAATTTTTAGAAATGACATCACAAAACATGAACAGGAATGTTCTAGAAACATATATTTAATTATCCGGAAAATCCTTTATCCGGCATTGCCGAGGTCCCATTGCTCTCAGTTAAGAGGGATTCTACTGCATGTTGTTATAACTCGTCTCTTCGCAAATAATAGTTCTTCAAACTCTATTTTCTTGTCAGTTAGAAAAATGAATTTTATTCTCGTGAAAAAAATTCACAGTGTTAGCTAAATTTTTCAGTTCAATTCTATTGGTCCAAAAGATTAACAACCATAAAAGAAAACTATATTGTTAATAGTGCGATAACTTGGGAAGGGCAGTAATTGTAACCCTCCAACGCGCCAATGCAAGATTGTTACAATTAAAGTTCGCCTATTGAGAAGGTTCTAGAGCCGGTTCCAGGGCTCCATATGAAACAAAATTTCACTAGAATGCAATACAAGTGATGCGCTCTATGAAAACCGACAAAAAGAAGAAAAAGAGAAAAAAAGAAGAAAGAAGAAAAAGGTTTAAAATTTCGACAATAGATGGTGGTATGCCAATAATTGAGGTGGCATCCGCAGAATTTTTTTATTACTGAAGAAAAATTGAATAGTTCATCTGAGTTGGTTTTTTTTTTCTTTTTTCAGTTCAGTTTAGTCTAATTAAAAACACTGCCGAAATTCAGTTCTGAGCGCAAAGTCTTTTTTCGTTCAAAATACTATTTTTATGCAAGAAAGTGAACCAGCTCGCACTATTTTTTCTTGTTTTCATGAAAAAATAGAAGAATAGATAGAATAAATTGAATTCTCATGAGCGCATTTAGTTAAACTAAATTTAAAAAAAAAACTCGAATGAACTATTCAGTTTTGTTTTAATTGTAAAAAAAAATCTGTAAAAATTCCCTCATATATTGACATAACGCCATTTATTGTCAAAAATTTAAACTATTTTTCCTTTAATATCTTTTTTCCCCCTTTTTCTTTTTTTCAGTTTTTATAGAACGCATCACTTGAAGGGGAGTTGGGGTAGATTGATACGCGGGAACATTGATACAATCCATAAATTTTGATGATTGGAATGTTTCAAGATGTTCACATCCCATCATATATATACCACAGTGACCCTTTTCACAGGGTATATTTTTCACCCATGTTATGTCAAAAGTTAATTTACAAATGAATCAAACCGCTAATCTTCTAATCGAAGTAAATTTTACTCTAAGTATGTGCTGTGTGATTTCTTTAACTAGTTACGTTTTCCTGCCAGCGAATATGCTCCAAAGGTAGGAAAAAACATTAATTTTTTTGAACTATATTAAGTTTTGAAATTATTTAGCGTTGTTTTTGCATGACCACTTGTTTTAAGTAAAAAAGACTCTTGGGGCAGATTGATACAATTGAATCCGGATCACACTGATACGCTTCTTGTGTGTGTATTAGTGTGCCTCAACAGCAATTACATTGCTAAATCGTCTTCAGAAATGAAAAAAACGTAATAATGAATTATCTAAGAGAAACAAGCAATTAAGAATTTATTTAAACAATGAAAACGGTTTGATTTCATTGCAAAAATCAAAAGTATTGTTGTAAATTAAGTTTACATTTTTTTGCGTATTTATAAAAAATTAAAGAAAAAAATTCTACGGAAACTTGATTAATATCATCGAAAAGATAATTTTTGGCATTTTCAGATGATGTGAAAATTATTTTTGTGCTATATTATTTTCGTAAGTCATCAAGGAAGAACACGAAAATTTCCCTTAATTTTTAATTGATTAAAATATCCAAAAACGGCTTCGAGGTACACATTCCCTCCCTCCAAAGTATTTTTACACACATTTTCCTGTATTATTTGTAGAGTTAAATTATTTTCTGAAGCATTATTGTAGCATTTTTCCAGTCTCATTAAAAATGTTGAATTTTAATTAAAATAAAAGTTTTTCACTTTGTTAAACTTTAAAACCCTGATTTGGAATGCAATGTGGGGGGATGGGGTTAATATTTAATATTATTACTTTTCTGACGGAAAAAATAAATTGTGAGACCCAATATTCTCTCCAATCACCTGACACTATGGACATGACAAGATGCTTACCTATGTCCATGTTACAATTAAATTGTTTTAAGAAAAAAAATACATTTATTGTCATATTATATCTGAATAATAATCAGTTTATTAATTTTAAAGCATACATTTTCATATATTTTTGAAGTCTAAAAACAAAGGAAAGGAGTACGCTAAGAATGCATATTCGGCTATATTAAATTAACTCCAGTAATAGGAAATTTTAAAAAATATTTTAAAACCTTTCACATTAACCTTTAAAACATAAAAAGAACTATTAAAAATGAGAATAATTTATTATCTTTCATTCAAAACTAGAGATCTTGCGAACAAATAGTTTACTAGATGTTAAAAATTGATATCAATATTTATAAAACTAAAAAAAAAATGTCAGATCTTTTGATATGGGAAGAAATGTAAAAAAGTTCATGATTAACTCTACAACAAAGGAACTTAAGAAAAAAACCCCTACAAAACGGTATCAGCTGTACACTCATTACATATTAATTTAATTGAGATCCTGCAACTTCTGAAGAAAAAATTTTCAACAATTGATTGATGTTCTGTCGAACAAACGTAATTTGCTGCCGATATTTTAAGCAAAATGTAGCCATGACCAATCTTTTATCAATCACGGATCTTAATCATCACCAATCTTTTATGAATTACGAATCTTAATCATCTCTAATCTTTTATCAATCAAGAATATTAATCATCACCAATCTTTTTAGCATTTTCTCATGATAATTTCAGATTAATCGCATGAAACACGTGTTTGTGGGTTCATCGCCTTTATTTGAACAAAAGTATGCTACCTTTCTTTTGTATGTAAAAACTATCAATGTTATGTGATGTCGTTGACTATGAAATGAATGGTTTTGAATAGATGGATTTTTTCCCTTTATCCCACGAAAGAGAGAAAAACTGTTTTGTCCGCTTATCTTCTGGGCATTAGATCGATCCATGGCCCGGTGGCCAGTTGCCGCCGGCTAATTCACATCCTCTGGAAACCGTTCCTCCATCTTTTTTCATTACTTTTCCAAAAATTCATTACTCGTTGTCATATCGTCGTCGTTCGGGCAGAAGTCACTAAGCCCACAAAAACCTTTTGACGGACAACTGGCGTCAATTAGAATTGGAAATTTATTATTTCGTGATAGAAACCTGTTATTTAAACATCAGTAAATCAACCGTAGGAGCTAGAAATCTGAGAAATAAATTTTACTATTTATCATAACGACAAATTTAATCGAGTTTAAACTGACTAGGTGGATTTATGGTAGATTGATACGCGGGAACATTAATACAGTCCATAAATTTTGATTATTGGAATGGCTCAAGATATTCACATCCCCTCATATAGATGAAACTGTAACCCTTAGCACAAGGTATATTTTTCGGCCATGTTAAGTCAAAAGTTAATTTACAGACGAATGAAACCATTAATCTTCTATTCGAAGTAAATTTTACTCTAAGTACGTGTTGTGTGATTTCTTTAACTAATTACGTTTTTCTGTCAGGAAATCTACTCCAAGGTAGGAAAAAGCATTTATTTTACTGAACTATATTAAGTTTTGAGGTTTTTAAGCGTTGTTTTTTATGAATCACTTGTTTTAAGTAAAAAAGGCTCTTTGGGCTGATCGATACAATTGAATCCGGGTCAAAATGATACGCGTCTTCCATGTGTATCAATGTGCCTCAAAAGCAACTACTTTGCAAAAGCGTCTTCAGAAACGGAAAAAACGTAAAGATGAGCTATCTAAGAGAAACACGCAATTAAATATTTCTTTAAACAATGAAAACGGTTTAAGTTTCATTGCAAAAATAAAAAGTATTGTTGTAAATTAAGTTTAAAATATTTTTTACAAATTCTTAAAAATTGGAGAAAATATTGTACGGAAACTTAATTAATATCAACGAAAAGATAATTCTTTGCATTTCCTGATGTTGTGAAAATTATTTTTGTGCTATATTTGTTTCTTTAGTCATCAAGGAAGAACGCGAAAATTTCCCGTAATTTTTAATTAATTAAAATTTCCAAAAACGGCTTCGAGGCTCAAATTCCCTCCCTCCAAAGTATTTTTAGACACACACACACATTCTCCTTTATTATTTGTAGAGATAATTTTTTTTTCTAAAGCATTGCTGTCTCATTTTTCCAGTCTCATTAAAAATGTTAAATTTTGATTAAAATAAAAGTTTTTTACTTTGTTAAACTTTTAAACCTTGATTTGGAATATAAAGTTTATTGATAAAACAAATTTTGTTTTGATCCCACACCTATTAATTATCATTATTTTCGATATTTCTGCGTGTATCAATGTACCCCTTGTATGTGGAATATTGATACAAATCCATTTTTAGAAGAAAAGTGTAATAAGTATTTTATTATGTCATTTATGACCAAACCTCGCCTGAAATCCTATATTAGATTAACAAATGTATAAATATAGCGTATTAGTTCTAATTATTAACTTTGATAAAACAATTTTTTAGCTTTCCAGATAAAAGTGTATCAATGTTTCCGCATTCCCCCTATTACATTCTAGTGAAATTTGTTCGGCTTGGAGCAATAGAACCGGCTCTAGAGACTTCTGCATAGGCGAACTTTAATTATTACAACCCTATACTTCAAAGGGGCACAAAAATATGTTTTCCATCTTTGAAACTGCATGCGAAGAATGGTGGCATTCGCTTTCTTCCAGCTACGACTATATCTTTCGTTTATTAAAAACCTTACTGGAAAATAAATTATATATGGCCTTCAAAAGTGATGAAATAAACTTTTTTATGATTAATATTTTTTTAAAAATTGTGACAGGTCTTGCCTTGGTGAAGTGGATTCAGTTGATAATTTTTGAAAGAAATTATGACATATCAGTGAAGTGACCATTATTAAAAAAATTATGATTGAAAAAACTCTGAGTTCCGAATATTTATAAAGAAAAATGATATTTTTTCTGCTATTTTTAGTTGTATTACGTTTAATAACTTCTCATGAATGGCATTTTAAAAGGAGTAGAAATGTGAGTGTTTTTTCCTGCTCTTAATGAAGGTCGTCTTTCCGGCAATAGCTGATTTTAAAAGCGAAATTCTTCTGAAGAAACCGTGGTGCCATCTATTGGCTACAAGACGCTACATTTATAAGGAAATAAAATGGAAGAGTTTTTATGACCTGTAACTTCGTAAATGGATCAAAGGATGGATATTCAATGCCATGGATTTCGATAGAAGCAGGGCCGGACGAACACTCCGTTTGTCCGTGCCCGGCACGGAGTAAAAAAATCTAGGGGCGCAAAATTGTCCAATCGAAATGAGAAAAAAATCGCAACTGAGTTTCTGTATTAATTAGAAAAGTTTCTGAAAAAATTCTAAAAAACAATAAAACAATCTAATTTTATGTACTAATGAGCACAAAACTTTCAAGGCACTACTCCAGTAGTCTATATATATAAAAGGCAACGTCTATGTGAATTTTGCTCCAAACTTGAGCATTGATCTAAGAATTTTACTAACTCTTCCAATAAGTGTTGCATCCGGGGAACTTAGTTTTTCCAAACTAAAAATAATCAAGAACTGTTTGCGAACAGCAATATCTCAAACAAGATTGTCAGACCTCGCTATATTAGGAATTGAGTATGAACTGAGTAGCAGTTTAGATGTTTCTGAATTAATTAGAGAATTCTCTGAACCAAAGGTTCGTAAAAAAAAAATCGTCTGAATTATATTCTTGTAAACTGTTTTTTTAAATGAAGAATTTAAAGTGAAAAATTATTATAAGTATTTGTATCAATTACTGAGTTACACTGTTGTTTTTCGCTAAAAAATGTAAAAAAGACCACATATCTTTTTTTTAGAATGTTTACATTGTAGTTCCATAGGGGCGCAGTTTTTTTACTTTTGCACGGGACGGTTCAAAGGCTAAATCCGACCCTGAAGGAAACATTGAATTCCTTCACTTATTAGAATGATGAGTTATTTAATTAGAATTAGTTATCATAAAGAAATATACCCTTTTGGATATACGAATTAAAGCGCTAACTGCACAGTTTCTTTTTTTTTTTTCGCAAATTCAAAGAAAACTTGAATTTAAAAACTTAATGTTCGACAGCTTCTTTATATCCTATTCTGATTAATTTGAAAAAATAGTAGTTCACTTTTAAGATTTATTTTATATGAAAATTTTATTTAATCCTTTCATTTTGAAGACTTTGTTCTCATTTTAAGCTATTTAAGAAAATAAAACAGATAAACATTAAATACCCTTTTTATGCCTAAACCAGGTAGCACAACGATGCTATCTGGTTTTGTACAATATTAAACGGTTTTGAACAATGTTATATAATACTGAGAATATTGTATGGTACTGCACGATATCTGTGTAGTACTGGTATATGTCTTATATGCTCGCAGAACAGTCTTGTTTCTAATTGTAACTTTTGGTATCTTAATCTCCGTTTTCTCCAATATTCTCAAGCAGATATTTTATGATTTATTTTTATATTAAAAAGAATAAAATTATGTTTTGCAAAAAATAATGAAGAGATTAAGTTGAAATGAAAAATGAGCTCCTAAGTGCACAAGATGTTGAACTGTTGTCACAATAATGTGAATACTAAAAATCTCGCAACATATTTTATAATATATTTGTGTCACTTAGGCTCTTAACAAAACTTACTCTGAAACACCAAGTGCCCTTTATCTAGTGTCTGCATTTGGTGCCTGGAGCATAGTATTTTTATTTTTCTGAACCATTCCTCGTCCATTCTCTCTTGCCCCCATCTCTACTCACATATGTTTTTTTTTTTTTTATTCATAAATATCTTTGAGATGCCCCCAAAAGTTGATACTGTTTTGTCCCGTCTCTACACTAATTCCGGCATCATTTTTTATTTCAAAAAGATGTACTTAACTTGCAGCTATTTTGTTTTGCACAGTTTTCTTTTTGTTGTTGTTGTTGTTGTTTTTGTTCTGTTTTAAAAAAATTTGGCATTAACTGGTATCGTATGTTGACCAGAATGCCATTGTTACGTATACGATGAAAAAGAGCAGCTTATTCTATGATCGCCTTGGTGAACACATCTGCTAACTGGGTATATCATTCCAATTCTATAAATCAATAGGTATTATACATAATCTCTTTCTTAGCATTCAAATTTAAGAACGCACACTTGCATAGTTTAAGGAAAGTCATGCAAACTTCTCGAATGCTTTAATAGAAATTTTAAACCTTAGATTCATTAATAAATAAGATATTTAACAACTTTTAATAATTAGTTCATTTGTTTGGCATTCATTTGTGTGTACATGCTGCCACATGAAGAAGCTGTTGGGTGCACTACCTAATAATTATAAGTTTCTTTAACGGGTGACATTTTTTTTGCACAAACTACTTGGAAAATGCAGTAAGATTTTATGCATTGTGTATTTTTTAAGTGCAACAAATAAAATGGAACTTTCATCCTATACTTTATAAAATATGTGATGGTTCATGTATTAGTATGATATTCACTAGGTGAGGAATCTTGTGAAAATTATATATTTCATTTGACGTAAGCCAATGTTACGCATAAGATGATTTCAGATTTTGTAGTAGTAAATGTTACAAATAATAAGTATATATGTTTGTAATTTGTTTCGATAGAATGAATAAGGCATATTTTACCTATGATATTTTATGAAAATTGTGCCGACTTTTTAAACTTAAAAGTCATGTCTAAATAAATAATATAAAAAGCTGTACGCATTCTTTTAATTAATGAACACAACCATTTAAATTAAAAGCAAAAATACACATTTAACAGTATTTAAAGAATTTGACTTGAGTATGCCTGACAGTCTAGACCCCAGACTTTATAAAACATACTCTTCGTGGGTTCGTGATCTTTAGTTTAGGAAATCTGCATGTGAACCATAAGTTTCCATCGTGTAATAAATGCAATAAAATCTGTTGTGCACGGCACCTAATTTATCAATATTTTTAAAACAGTGGAACGTATGAAAATCCTAACTTATATCAGAAATTTAGACTTATGAAAAAAAATTCTGTCACGCTGCCTCTTAATGATGAGAGAAAATTGAAATATGGCCCAAGCATAGATCGATCTTAGAAAAATTTATATCAGAAATTTAGTCTTATGAAAAAAAAAACAACTTTTCTGCCACGCTGCCTCTTAATGATGAGAGAAAATTAAAATATCACCTGGTATACATTTGCCCCAAGCACAGATTGATTTTAGAAAAAGTTCGATTACTATGCAAAAGGCAAGAAAGTTAGATACAAGGAAGTTAACAAAGGACTGAACACTTACAAAAGAAGATAAAAGTGTCATCATGATAGCACATGATATAATGACACATCATAAATTTTTAAGGTAATTTACAAAAGTTATGTGTCATTTTTGTGAGCAGACAAATATTAAAGTGGTTACACTATGTTCGTATCTTTCAAGCGGTAATCAGTGCTAGATGTTACTAAGCAAGAGAAATTTAGGAAATCATCTTAATTTAAAACATTTTAACGTTTTGAAAATAAAAACATTTAACTGATTTGCAAAAACTATTTCTCTCATTAATTAATTTTTTATCAATTTAATTTACTTCCCTACTTATATGTACAGCTTGAGAGGGACCAAAACAACTTCTTCTGTGAATTTTTTTACGTGTTAAGTGGGGTCACGGGTATAAAAAATTTAATACAACCGTATATTAGATGTATTGTTTTTGACGCTCAAAGTTCCATCTGTATTGCTTGCTAAATTCCAGTTTTTAAACTTTTTCAGATGAGCTTGTTGCAAGCTTCAGGACCTCAAGTAATATTTTAAGATATATAGATAATTAAACTAGTGAGAAACGACGGGTACCAAGGGGTATAGATATCTTGGACGCTAAGCATGGAGAACGGTAGGAAAACAAAATATAAATGCTTTAATATTACAAAGTAGCGAATCCAGGGGACTATGGTGCTACC
>BGPR01000443.1:553098-577650 GCA_013235015.1 Araneus ventricosus
TATATAGATTTATCCATGCATTATAATTTATTTCGTCTAATTATTTTTGTTTCCTTTTTAGCCATCTAAATGTATTCTTTTACCAAAGTCTTCCTTTTCCTATTACTTTTCCTTTAATGTTTAATGAGACTATCGTATAAATTATTATCTTGATTCCCGCTTCTTGACTCCAAAAAAGTTGTTACTGCCTTATGATTTTTATCCAGAAATAATCATTATCCTAGCTCGTCTGTTTGATAAGATATCCTTGGTCAAAATAAACTATTCTTACTTGATAATAATTAGATATCAAGTAGAAATCAAACCTTTACAAAACGGTGATCTATTATACTATAACCACCTGCCTAATAAACAATTTGACTTCTTTAAGCATATGACCGCGATGTTTAGGTGGCAGAGTCTCAGTTACGAGACCAGAGGGTGGTGGGTTGGATTCCCAGTTCCATCGAAGGCCTCCATAACCCACGCCGACCGACATACTCTATGGGCTTAGAGCCTATCAAGGCCGATGGACCATCGAAGAACTATCGTGTACTTAGACATGACATTTTATATTCATCGATGTCAAGCGTCCTCCCATAAGTGTGAGGTAGATGTTTGAAAAGGAGATGCCGGCTCAGGTATCGTTCTCGTTATCTGGCCACGGATCATTGTTACGAGTTCCATACCAAACTAGCTCTTGCGTAACTTCAAAATGCGACGTTAACCTGAACTAAACTTACTAAATCCTTAAAGTGTGTACAATGAAGTTATTCGTAGAGACCTTTTTCTTGGTAAGAAAAGAATTATAATCTTTGGAGCAAACCTATCAGCACATAAAACCACTAAGCAGCATATATATATATATATATATATATATATATTGCTTGGTGGTAATTGCATCGTGAATCCTAATCATCTGGTCAGACAACAAACCTTTGGTTTGCTTCGAGTTCGCTAAAATTTGAAAGTTAAAACATTAGCAAAGATTCGAAGAATTTTTTCTAAATTCTCAATGGCTTATTTAATGTATTAAAAATTGCAACATTTTGAAATCTTCAACAATAAAAACAGTAGCCATGAATGCCGAATTTCGCCCGAATATGAACTCATATCCAGTCCTAAAATAACTCAAGAACATTTCACATCGCCGCCGCTTATTTTGTCTTATTGACAGACTTTGTGCTTTAAACACTATAGATAATCGGACTTTAGATTCAACTTTACCCATCAACGCGTTTTTGGATCTTTTCGCTTTCAAAAACAAAATCTAATCCTCCTTGGTATTAAATGCTTTGTTGGTATTCATAGCCTATTTAATGCATTCATAGTATCCATGCTATCAAATTCATAATCCTCCCTATAGTAGTTTGTAACTTATTGATTTAGACGACACTTTTGTAATTAGTCTCGCTGATAATTTGTAGCTACTAGTAATTTTCCACTCAGTGATCTTTACGTCGCTGTGAACAGTATAAAATAGTCTACTCCCCCTTGTCTTCAGTGAGCCAAGAATGAGGCATGACTATAGTCAGTGACACCTCAAGTTCATTCTGCCAAACCTGTATGGCTTATCGCTATGCCCAGGTTAATAGTCCTGTGGACGATTCTGATTATTTTAAAAGTAATTGTTACTAAAAGTTAATATATATATATATATATATTGTCAATGGTTATGGCTACATATATTGTAGTTTATTCATCTGCACACCATTTTTGATACAACCCATAAGACGCCCTGTATCTGACAATAAAACTTTGTGACTTCAAGCCATCACAGCTTGACCTTCGAAATCACATTACGCCATTCAGTAGTGATAGGACCACTTTTAACTTTCTACATACTATCAATTCGAGTTGCAATTGACTGTAGTTGCAAATTGATAGTTCATTCATCCGCACGACTTTTGATATGACCCACAAGACTCCTTGCTCCCCACAATAAAACTTCTGGACTTCAAGCAATCACAACAATGACCTTCGTCTAAGTTCAAAGATTTGACGATATACATCGGTAATGAATATTTTATTCATCATGAAACTGATCATTCTACTAGTAGGAGGCTATTCTATGAATAGCATTTGTACTATTCTATTAAAAGGATCCGCTTTACCTGTAAGTCTGGTAGTGACATACTGACGGAAGGCAAGGGGGTATGGGCCGGCTCGGCGCCAGTTTTAGAGGGCGACACGAAAAAAATATTAGTGCACTTATGTCCTCTTTCAATCCAAATATCATGAGGGGCGGAAAATGGTTATCTTGGCCCGGGCGCCATCTACACTTGCTATACCACAGATGATGACGGGGGCGAAAATATCGTGCTGTGCGCCGTCCGTCACTTACCTTCGTTATGCCATGAAATCTCAAGATGTAATCATTTCTCGATGCTGAGGGTTGTCACATATAAGCCCACAGGTGTGTGACCGTAAGGTATTCACATGTTATTTTTAACGAAAAAGACGAATTAACTCTTCAATGATCGATTTTTTAAATTTCAAAATAAAAAATGTTTTTGGCATGGGAAATTCATATATAACAACAAAAAATACACAAAAAAATCAAAATAGAATTGTGATATTATTAAATTAAATTTAATGAACATATCAAATCATTATTTATCTTTCATAAAACAATAAAAAAGTATTTTAAAAGTAATATCAAATGGTAAATACCTGTAGAAGCAATTGATGCAACCATCAAAGATGCAAGACTCCTTTTAAATGCTAAAAACTGCGTAAACATGTCAATAGGTGTATCAGGAATAACTGACTACCACAGACTTATCAATAGGACCTGTGCTGTTAATGGAAAATGGAAAGAATGATTATTATCCGGTCTCTTATGATGTTTCTAATCTGTTACAGCGTGTATGAGTGGACAAATATTTTTCTATTCATTATTAACATGAAAAATAAATTATGTATCAAATTTGATACAGTATGCAGTGAAGGGTTAACTAATGAATTACGATTAAAATATGGAACATAATTTGGTTTCTCTGCATTATGTAAGCAACTCAATCACAAATGCATAAAAAAAAGAAAAGAAATATAGAGATTAGAAGAGGTCAAAAATTTCCTTTCATTATCTATAGTAACTTATCCAGTTAGCCATCACTGAAAACAATGTGTCTCGGTCTGCAGTAGTCTGGTAAGTTGACTAGGGCATTTAAATATATTCTATGTCAAACTACACACTTTACGATACCCTTCGTTATTTTGCCACAAATACGATTTTCAGAAATACCATTGATTTCCTATAAACACGTTCTCTTCCATCATTCCATTCATGCACTACGCGTTAATTTTCTTTTCCTAAAATCTTCTTTAATTTTGTCGAGCAGCGTATTTTCACAGCTTGAGAAGCCTGTCCGAGAGCCTTTTTAAGGCTTCATCACGCACGTCACGTTATCTTCCCGCTTTTCATTTTGGCAGTTCTTGGAGAAACCCGGAAATGGAAAGTTTCGGTCTTTCAGATAAAACTAATTTAATACGTCTCCCGGAAGGGTTGTTTCAAGTCGTGTCCATGTAAAATATTCACAGGAAATTGAAAAGGCGTCATTTTTGAAGCATATTACACTATCAAAATATCATAGTTTAAAATCTCTTTGTACAGTATGAACTAAAACGCAAAACATCGATTGCTGAATCCGTAAGCACAGTGCCATTGTTCGCAATTATCTGCTAAACTAACTTCATGAAAAACAGTAATTTAACAGTAAATGACGGCATTTTCAAGCTATCAAAATATCAGAAGTCTCTAAATTTAAAAGTCTCTTTATACAGTATAAATAAAAGCGCGAATCATTTATTCCTGATTCGCAATTATTTGCTAAACCAACTTCATGAAAAACAGTAATTCCTATTGATTCGCGTGATAAATTATGCTGAAATGATCGTTATATTTAAATTATTGTGCAATTTAGTGAATTACTATATAAACCAAGTGGGGGTTAAAATGAAAATTTTCGTCTTCGTGGCAGCATGGCAAAAATATATTGATTTATTTGATGCATTTATCGTTGAGATACGCTGTTGAATTCGAATAGCATTTATATTTTTCCCTGAAATATGAAATCAGATTAATGAGATAATCATAGCACGCAGAGAAATTCACCAGTCCAGCAGCTTATAGATGAAAATTCATCATATTAAGCAGATCTTTCAAACAAGGATATATCTGGAAATATTTTTAACTATACTTAACAAATACTAGCATATTATAAGAAATTAAAATTTCGCGAAAAGATATGAATATTCTGTTAATATTATTGGCGATACAGCAGAAAACTTCTATATGTACTGGATTCTATAAATTAAGGAAAATAAAAAAAAATGATAATTCAAAACACAAAAAGTCGATTTTAACCTTTGGATTAAGGGCCAGACAAATTTGTGAAACGGAGATTTTGACAAAGAATAAAGAAAGAACTATTTCCCATTTCAAGCCATTTACAGATGAGATACCTTATCGCTTTCTTGCGTTTCAAGAATTGCGTATCTTTATCTGCACTCATTAACAGTAAATATAGTGATCACTCATGGGGTGGCACAATTGAACACGGGAGTAAAACTAGCGACCACAACAATGAGCTACAAGAAGAGAATGGAAAACTAATGTATTAGTGTTACAGCAGCTGTACCAGCTCGTAAGCAGAGGGTCGAAATCTTCTAGTACATCATCTTAATTGTCCATAATGAAAAAGCTAACGATTAGACGAAGTTCACAGCGCATATTATGAAATAAAATTACACAAAAACAAATTACCAGACAATTATTTTGTTCTAGAAGTTAGAAAAATTGGAGATAAGAGTTTAGTACAGGAAAAGTATCTTCAATAAGGAAGGTGACCACACTGACACAGATCAGTAGGAATAGAAAACTATTGTTCATGTAAAGCTGCTCAAAGCGTAGCAAGAGAAAGAAGATTGAGAGTATCCCAAACATGCTTCATGGGATTCAAGACCGGAGATCAAACTGGCCAGTCCATGTGCCTAATCATTTATTGCTTACGCTAATCTTTAATAAGCCTAAATTTTTAAAAAGGCGTGGATTTTCTTTTTTTTTTTTTTTGTATATTCATACATTTTCAATACGCAGTGATTTTCCACTGAGCAAATATCCAGAAAATCAATAATGTGAAAACAAATTTCATTAATAAAAATAAATACAAACAACTCTTTTAAGATAAAATTATTTTTATTAGTAATAATAAATCCTATGGAATTTTTTTTTTATAAATTGTGGTCTACATCTTTATTTTCCGGAACTTCAATTGAGACCATGTGTTTACAACATCGTACTATAACTATGTCTTTTAAAGAAAAGAGCAGCATTAATTAATCCAAAAGTTTATCACTTATGTTCGTTTGAGTATGGTTGAAACCAACTTCAATGCACTAAATTTTTCCAAAGATAACTGATTCCAAAGATAAAGATGATGTTAGAATGAGACGAACAATTATGAAGTCTGAAGGCAGAAAATTTTGTAATTTAATTGCTACTTTTGAAATATATCTACAAAAGTCAAGCATTTTTCACTGAATTTAGAAACATTTGTAATTCAACATGTAAACATCCTTATTCTTCTGAAAAAATTTTCTGAATGAGATTCTACCATTGATTTTACTGATTCAGTTGACTAATTATTTCTCTTTACTCGAAATGATAAAATGTTTTGAAAGGGTTAAAACGCTAAAAAATCATAGTAACTATTCTAATTATTCGATCACAATTTTTCTGTCATTCTGAAGTTAAGGGGGTTACAGGGGTACATCCTGTAAGTATTTTATCTCGCTGCATTCAGTGTACAGAGGTAATAAAGTTTTTATGAGAGTATCTTTGTCCAAGATATTTCCATAGAGCACCAAAAGTTTTAAAACTCTTTCCCTGATACACTGCAGTTAAAAATAGATTTTATGCATGAAAACATGCATTTTCCTACGACTATTAGAGCGCATCATAATTATTGAGATAGATATTTAAGAAATAATCATTATTCGATAAAGTTTAGCCATTTGCTATGTTGTTGGTCAGAGAAATTACGGGCTCGCGAAAACAGAAAATTAATATAAAAATAAAAAAAAATTAAATCAAAAGTGACTGGTGCAAATGTTATGTTTACAAGTGACAACCTTTGTTGACATGTTCTGTGAATTATAAAATTGAATACACCATTGTGAAGAACCGTCTGATAATTTTAAATATTGTTGCGAACATGGAAAGTCGCTTCCCAGCAATGTTAGTCTTATGTTTGGGAAGAGAGTTCTATAGGGGTATGTATGGAAATGCAGGAGGAATAGAGCCATTGACCCCGACCTTGGCGACAAACTTGGCGATCATTTTGGCGACAAAATGTAGGATCTCAAAATACTAGAATTTTCTCGATATCTCTATTAGAGCCGAGATCCGGATTTCTCCAGATGATTCCATGTTGCGTCACGGCCTGTCGGGAAACTATAAATAGAGCCGTGCTCGGATCACGAAGGTTTTTAATCGTCTTGAAACGTGTTGATCGACTGGGATCGACTTTGGAGTGCGAACGCCTTTGGAATCTCTCTTTGGAGTTTTATCCGTAGTGCGAGCTAGTAAGCTGATACACGCCGAGCGGTATTGAGAATGCTGTTACTGTTATTATTAGTGATTTGCTGTCTGTTGAATTGCTAATTTATGCAAGTGCTGTTATTCCTGTTACCTGTGCTTTGTGTTTCCGGAATATTCGAGAATAAAGCGTCGTTCTCCATTATCCTGCTTGTTGGACTGTTTTCACCGTACAAACATAGGACTATTTTTGTAACAATATCCAGCATAATATGAAAGCTCATATCAAGTGTGAAGCTTCCTTTTGCTCAATTCTTTTGTGTTTCCGGCTCCAAAAATTTATCTCAGCTCACATAAAGGTATTTAGTAGAAATATTCTAAAAGGAAAAGACAACATTCAGGATTTTATTGGGCCGAAAGCCGTACCTCCACATTTTAATTAATTTTAAATGACGAATTTGGTGTAACTAACTTAAAACAGAATTTTGAAATCTTACACAAAAAGTTTCCTTTTATCTTATTATTATAATAACAAGGCTAATAAAAATTTAATATTATATTAGAAACAAGACAATTAGAAATAAGGCAGGTGAAAGCAGACTTCCAAAATATAAGTTACCTTAACTGTTAATGTTAAAAAATATTTTTTTTCCTTCTTCTTCTTCTTTTTCGGATATTATCAGCCTCATATTCCATTGCACTTGATAATAACATAAGAAAGAAATAATGATAACAATGATAATAAAATCCCAATACTAGCACATTCGGAATCAACTTTTCCACACACAAATGAATGAAAGTATAATGATGATGAATTCTTTTTCATTAGGGTTGGAAGTGCTGAAAGGATTGTATCGAATAATTGCTTATAGCGAAGTGTTGTGAAATAAAAAGAGCTCGTTGATTTTGAAGGGTCATAATAAATTCCACTCTAACGAATTATTTTTCATCAGGATAGCATTGAACGGTTGCAACTAATAATCACTTTCTGAGACATGCCGTGGTGTAGAAAGAGTCCATTGGTCTCGACTGCATTTCTCATACCATCTATCAGTTTTGAGGATGAATGAGGTGTCCTGGCAGTAGTGTCTCAACGTCAGGGTTGGAAAAGCCACCCCGACCTGGCTCGAAGTCTTACGGTAAAATCTGAAAGACCGAAACTCCACGACAGCAACTCTGACACTGAAGCTGGAGTCCTAACGGCCATTACCGGCCACGGCCCAACCCTCCTGAAGGAGGTACGTCCCATCATCGGAGTGGATGTGACTACCCCACATCTTGCTATACCTTCCCGGAATCGAGAACCCGCTTACTTATCCAGCGGCTTCTAATCCTTGTACTCGCAGTGCCACCCAGAGACACGAGAATTTGGAGATGGTGTGCGTCTTTGATGTCTTCTTCGTCATTTGGCTCGAAATTGTAAAACTTCTAAGAAAATTTTGAAATGGAACTAATACAAAGGCAACGCGGGAACTAATGGAACTCGGGGATTAGGTCCATTAGTAAATAAAAATTAGAATGTTTGCCCTCCAACAGCAGAATTTTTTAAATTGCTATATGGATTCAACATTTGCAAATACAGTGGAACCTCTGAAATCCAAACCCCAGAAATCCGAAATTTCGGATAATCCGAACATCTCTTTTCAATTTTCTGATAAAATTTTATTAAAAATACGAAGGAAAATAACAATTACGAATCAGATACAAAGCTCTAATGTTTATTCCTAACTTAAAAGAAACATTTAAATTGGTATTTAAAAATGAATACAGCGCCTTAATTAGCAGCAACAAAACCGGTTATCTTCTTTTGACGCAAGTAACTAAACCTGCTTGACGATGCGAATTACAGGTAGCTCTTTACGTACTCTTTCACAGAGTACCCGAAGTCAATACTCTATTGTATTTGGTATGTCAAGAGTATTTTACCGAATTTTGAGGATAATCCATATTTCCTGGAATCCGAACAGAGGTCAGCCCCAATTAGTTCGGATTCCCGAGGTTCTACAGTAGTTACAAATACTTTTGAAACGGATTGTTATTTATGTGAAACAAAATAAAGCTGCGATGCAATCCAAAGTTCTAATAGTTAAAGGTAAACACACTAGCACACACGGAAATCGCGAGATACGGCAAAAAATAGATTAATTTCTAGACTGCCTAAATCACGGGATATGTAGCTGGAAGATTAATCTAGCAAATTAATCAATTAATTTGTCAAGTTTTTGCTAATACAAGGTGGCCCAGTATGATTACCCTCTATATTATTTAAAAACGTATTTTGAAGATAAACCAAAAATTTTATCTGTTTAGTTTTATTTAAGCCACTTCCTATGAACTCCGCGAGTCGCTCTCAAAATAACTAACCTTTAGTTAGTTTCCCTTTTTAATAGCGGCGAAAGTTACTCGCTAATTAAAAGAAAAGAAAGGTATTCCAAATATTTAAATCTCAAAAAATTTACCATAAATACATATATTTTTATGTATATTGACTGCATTAAATTGAAGTTAATTTTAGATTTTATTCATGAAAATCGGTATAAACTTTTGAACTGGTTGTCTAATTTTCTTTCATAAATTGTAGATTATGAACTGGAAACTGCAGAACGTTGGTATGAATCCATCGACCGAGCAGTACTTGGTACTACACAAATTTGGAGCGGTAAGTAATGTTTCTAGTTTATTAGATGTATTAAGTTTAGCAAAGAGCTTTTCCTGCATTTTTGAAATGTTTTGAAAGGTTAGTTATAAAACTTTGCCCATTTGTTTAAGTAAAAAATCGATCTTTGAAAGCCCCATGACCAATTACAAAACATAACAATCGTCCTGCATACGTATTGCAAATGTTCACTAACTTTTAGAAATAATAATTTCCGACGTTTTTTAAAGTTAAGATTTTGTGAATAATTTTAAGAAAAAATTAAGCAAATCAACTACATTTTAAAATTCTGAAATGCATTCTTGTGTAAATCGTAAATTGACTCGATGCATGGTGAGCAAATTCGGAAAAATATTTCTATTATTTTCTCCTATCATTATAACTATGCACCTTCATACTTTAATAATGATGTGACAGATAGCTTTCAATGAAAATACAGATGCTATTGAATAAATGAACATCATACATCATTTGATGTTCAGTCTCTTTGTTTTCTTCTACTAAGAAATTTGCCAAAATACTGAAAATAAAATAAAATTTGTGGTAATAATTCCATTAACTAATAGTGATCATTTTTTGCATTCAAAAGCAGTTTTGTTTCAAATGCTTACAAACCGCGTTGAAATACATGAGGGAAAATGGAATCATTGTTAAAATGTTTGCTGAATAGTTTTCTGATTCTCTCGTTTTACGAAGCTAAACCAAATATCTCAAAAATCAGAAGAAAAGGCCTACATAATTTTTGATATCTCATACATTACAAATAAAAATATATAGTTTAAAATAATTTGGACAGAAGTTTTTTTGGAATTATCATATTATGAACAGAAACAAAAGGAATTAATTTGAATTACAAATCTCTACTCATATGGCCAGGAGTACGAACACTATGAATCATTACTTGAGAAAATTCGCAAACTGAAAGAAGAAATCACTCAATATTCTCTTGCTGTGTATTCGAGACATAAAATGATCTGTAACAAAAATACAAAGTTTTCTAAAATAATCTTAAGGAATAATTTAATCTAATTTTTGAATCTCATAAGTATGTAAAAATTATTTTAAAAATTTAGGGTTCACCTTCGATATCTTATTTTTGAACGTTTTTCATAAATGTCATTATTTTTGGTACCTCACTTGCAAATGAACCAATTTTACAAGAGGCTACTTGAAACGGATTATTTTTCCTTTTAAGTTGTAAGACTCTAATATAAATATTTTTCATCATTTATTAGTTCTGCACTCCGAATACAAATCAGGCTAATAAGTCAACAAAAGTATTGTGAAAAATGCTAAATATCGAATAAATCTGAAACGTTTGCATTTATCAGAAACGTCAAAATGAGACACTTTTATGTCTAATACGTCTTGATATAGGGATACATAGAATTTGACACAGAACTGCTTTGTTTTGTTTGCCTACACAACAAACATTATTAGTAAATTTATTACAAAGATGTATGGGTCAATTTATTTAGATCCATTCATTAGATTTTCCTTTAAGCACTTTGTTTTTTGCATTTTTTCCGAGAGTGCATACTGAGATCTCATTATAAAAGCTGATGCAAAAGAGATGGTTCATGGATATTGAACATAGAGAGGGCGAATTTTCCTTGATTGGATTAACGAGCCATTTTAAAGTGAAGTGAGATTATGGGCTATTTTGAGTGCATATTTTCGCCTTTTGCATCGACAACGGTATCCAGAAGAGGAAGAAGACTTTACAGGAAAGAATCGGTTCGATTGCATAAAATTATAGGCAATTTGTCATAATTTGATTGTGAAGTCAATAATTTATTTATTACCTGCTATTCGCTTTTGACTCAAAATCTCCTAGTGTTTTCTGTACTTGCATACCTTTAAATAACTGATAAAGGTCTCGTATTATTGTAAAAAAAAATATCTAACCCCTTCTTCTTCAACAGTTTGTCCAAGATCAAAGAAACTTTCCATCTTTAGCAATGATGAAAAATCTGCAGTAAATTCCTTTCATTTATTGAAATGAGTTTCCCTTTTTCTGTATTGATATATATAATAAATTATACTATTATTGGTTCTTTAAAATTTATATTAAACAAGAATAGTTGAGAGCTGTGGAAAAGATGAAAGATGAAGATGGGGGTTTCAAAGCACTCAGTGATACCAGGTTTCTATTTCATTGCTTGATTGTTCATCATTTTTATCTATGATGAAAAATCTGTAGTTAATTCCTTTTATTTATTGAACAGAGTTTCCCTTTTTTGTCTTGATATGTATAATAAATTACATTATTGGTCCTCTAAAATTTATAATTATAAGAATAGTTGAGAGCTGTGGAAAGGATGAGATTGGGAGTTTCAAAGCACTCAGTGATACCAGGTTTCTATTTCATTGCCTGTTAGTTACTAATTAACTAATCACGATCCTCATATTCTTTGTATCCCATTAAATTCTCCTTGTGATAAATCAAATCTGAATTCTAAAATGTGTTACATGGTAGTAATTTATAACACAGAATCTTTGAGAAATATTCAACAATACGCTCGAAATTAAAATCATTATTTACTTAATATTAAAATCATTCATCGCCAATAGCAGTCACATATGCTATCAAAGACCTATAAACGTAGAAAGATGAGAATACTGAATGCTGTCTTATATGAAATAAATGCATGCAAAAAGTTAAATTGTTCTTTAATATTTCAGAAAACCTTCATGCATTTTATTTCCGTGTTTTATACATCAAGTCTGTTAAAGAATGAATGACTCATTTCTCCCTTTTAATATGGTATTTGATATTGTGCAAATGCATTTGTCTGTGTATTTTAGTATATGACTGAAATTAACAAATAAATTTTTGCTGAGCCTGCTTGTGGTGTTTCTGTATTCGTTCCTTTATGATAATGAATTTTGTATTTGCTTTCTTTTTCCATGGTTTTATCACCTTTGTGATCATCCACCAGGAGGTAAATTTCAAGCATGCCTGACGCAACATTTTTTATTCGTTTTATTTGCTTAGAAAGGAAATCGAAAGCATGATAGCTTTGCTTATTTTTTGTTTTTTTATTTGAATACTATTTTTTAAAAGCTTAAAACAGTAGACATTTCATTTAAAGAACTTGGAACACTTGCACTAATCTGTTTTTCATTGGTCTCATAAATTTGGAGTAAATACTAGTTTGCAAACTCGTGATTCAAATTTCACTCTGGGTGTGGACATTATAGTCACTTAGAAGAAAATGTAGGAAGCTTGAAGAACTTAATGAAGAAAATTCGCAAATATTTTTGAATATAAAAACGTCACAGCTCACCTTTTTACAGTTGTTAAAAGTACAGAAATATTGTAGATATAAACAATGATTTCATTATTTTTCCATTCATTGATCTACACCCAGAAGAAAAATCCTTCCTTTGTAGTTGCATATTTTGAGAATTGCGAAAAGTCATTGAATCTAGTAATATCACTTACTCTCTCTGTCTCGTATCGAAGCAGATTCTCGGGACAAGGTTTAACCTTACTGGCTCCTTATTCTGTCCGAAAGCTATTCTGACTGCTAAAACATCTGGATTTTGATGAAAATGTTTTGAGACACATGCATGATAACTTTGTGATGTTTTGCAGCGATTAAGAAAATCCTCACTAAAAAATTTTAAAAATTATTAGAAATTAAGCTATACAAGATGAATCATATTTAATCCCAAAGAGCTATTACATTAATTAAATTTCGTGCAGTTTCAGATCAGACGAGAAGCAAGTAGCAGACTTCAAAATTATTAGGCTTGAAACTAGAATGTTTACAATTTTATTATCGACCAAAGTATATACACTATATGCCCAAAAGTATCCGGACACTTGCAGATTTTCACATTTTTTAGAATTTCTCCGGAATGGTTTAACTGACTGCCTGTAAACTTCGGACATGTAAAGAATAGACAATAACTCACATTTTCCATTGAAGATTCGGTCCTTAGGGCAATTAGGGGACCGTCTACAAACTGATGAAGACAAAAACGTTTTTGGCCCACCCCGCTTTACAAAATACTGATAACAAGATGAAACTTTCAGAACTGGTAATGTATAATGTGCATAATATTTACAGAAATTTTCGTAAACTCAGCACAAATATTTGGGAAGATATAAAAGTTTTCTTAAAAAATCTCAAATTTTCCCACCTGTTTTTTGCTTATAACATGCAGAGTTTTCTGTTATATTATACGAAACTTACAGAAAAAATGACAATATGATAGAAAAGCATTTTGTAAATATTTGGAAAAGAATGTTTGAATATTACAGGAATTATGAGCATGTTTAGTAAATAATGTTTTACTGCGCATGCGCGAAACATAGTGTAATTTTTCCTTCACAACTTTAAGGCCAGATATATAGGGCAACTTATATAAAAACATTCAGTTCAATATCATTACTATTCAGAAAGATATCGGCATTACAACGAGCGGAATTTTAGCTCCTGTCGAAGAGAAGCTAAAAGATGAGGGGTTCTACACAAATTGATATTTTTTAAACTTATATCTTTAAATAGTTATATTGAATTGTATAGTGGTTAGAATTTGCTGAATACCCATGAAGACTTATCAATTACGTGCATAAGTTAAATTCCAGCTAATTAGGCACTATAAATAACAAAAATTTTATTACTTTAATTATATTATTTACATGATTATTAACAAGTTATATAGTACAATTTTACGGCCAAACGATATTTTTAAATATATTTCTTTTATGGCGAGACGATTTTTTATCTGATTAATTTCTTTTCTTAAAATATTTTAATAATTCTACATATATATTTTTTATTCGTTACGAATATTCGATATGTTCATGGGTATTCAGCAAATTCTAATCACTATACAATTCAATATAACTATTTAAAGATATAAGTTTAAAAAATATCAATTTGTGTAGAACCCCTCATCTTTTAGCTTCTCTTCGACAGGAGCTAAAATTTCGCTCGTTGTAATGCCGATATTTTTCTGAATAGTAATGATATTGAACTGAATATTTTTATATAAGTTGCCCTATATATCTGGCTTTAAAGTTGTGAAAGAAAAATTGCACTATGTTTCGCGCATGCGCAGTAAAACATTATTTACTAAATTTTCTCATAATTCCTGTAATATTCAAACATTCTTTTCCAAATTTTTACAAAATGCTTTTCTAACATATTGTCATCTTTTCTGTAAGTTTCGTATAATATAACAGAAAACTCTGCATGTTATAAGCAAAACACAGGTGGGAAAATTTGAGATTTTTTAAGAAAACCTTTATATCTTCCCAAATATTTGTGCTGAGTTTACGAAAATTCCTGTAAATATTATGCACAGTATACATTACCAGTTCTGAAAGTTTCATCTTGTTATCAGTATTTTGTGAAGCGGGGTGGGAAAAAAACATTTTTGTCTTCATCAGTTTGTAGACGGTCCCCTAATTGCCCTAAGGACCGAATCTTCAATGGAAAATGTGAGTTATTGTCTATTGTTTACATGTCCGAAGTTTAAAGGCAGTCAACTATATCATTCCGGAGAAATTCTAAAAAATGTGAAAATCTGCAAGTGTCCGGATACTTTTGGGCATATAGTGTAACTTCTCGCGTGTTAACTATTTTTCAGAAAACATCAAAATCTTGGAGAACTTGAATACTTAATTTTCATTACTTTAAAAATAACTACCCTATGTAGTAGACAAATTTAAAGAAGAATACAGGAAAATGTATATAATGATTTTCCTGTTTAATTATTTTTTCGACGTAAGCTCGAACCATCGAAATAACATTTCTATTACCTTTCTTATACGATGGTTTTAGACATCGGATTACTTATTTCATGCTTTTATATTTTCAGTAATAATTCGGGCTAAAGTCAGACTATTCTTTTGGCAGCATCACTCTGACACTGAAATCATTAGTAAGATATACGGATAAGTGGGAAAATATATTTGTATTGTTACCTACAGTTTGGTTAAAACTGTAGCAGCGCAGAAATCGAGTATTTTTATTTAATGAATATTGAATGGAAGTGAATGACAGCCATGGTAATGAATTTCTTGTAGTTTGATAGAATTCTCTATGGACGAGTTTTCTAGTATTTACATTAAAACCTGAACTTCCGCTTTGGAGGTTCCAATTACACGGAATGACGGCATTTTTATGTAAATAAACAATATAGAAAACTCGTTCATAGACGTTATTCGCAAGATTTTAAATTTATACAAATTTGTTTCTTACCTCAAAAAACTTGCATTACTTACGACAACTATCATGATCGTCAAGACTGAGAATATTTCATAGTTTCGACTACCTATTGATCTCAGTCAATAGTGTTTATGATCAAATGTCAGGCAAGGAACTCTTCCCTGTATGAATATTGGTCAAGGTTTGTTCTTGAAAATAGTTTCTGTGCTTGGAATCTCGGGCTTACTAACCTTTGTGCTGTGAGATGTTACATTACGCAGCAAACATCTGAGTTTAAAAAGTTTTCCGTTCTCCAGTATCCAAATTATGAATAATTATTACTTATTAAATGTGCATCAAATCCAAATATGTCTCAGTTTACTCCAAGGGAATAAACTTCCCAATTTTCTTGGTGAGCTCGTGTTCAGTGGGGTTTCTTTAGTTTCAATTTTTTTCCGGCAATCTGAAGCATGTTTCTGGTACGAATGAAAGTCCCCACATTTTGTTAAAGAAGAAAGGAGAATAAAACGAAAGAAACGTTTAATCTTGATAACGTTCAGTAGGATAGGTTTATTGAAGCATGTTTCTGGTACGAAAAAGAGATCCCACATTTTGTAAAAGAAGAAAGAAAAGAAACGTATAATCTCAATAGTGTTGAGTATATGGTTTATTAACGATATTGGTACAAATAAAAGATCCCACATTTTTTAGAAGAAGAAAAAAAAGAAACGAATGAATCAACTTAATAGTGTTGAGTAAGTTAGGTTTATCCGCAATCGGTTCGCACACCAAATCCCTTTCGCCGACTTCCTTTATTGACAAAAACCAATTTATAATTTGTATTTGTTTGCTTTGTTGTTCAGTTGTTAAAATCATTCTAACTCCCATGACGGCAATATATAGTCAGAATAGGAGATAGCAAAAATATTCTGAAGCAGTAACGATATCCAGAATCGTAAAATTTATTATGAAGAAAATAACTTTTACTCGGCAGTGTTTCAGCTTTTACATTAAAATGACAGAAGTATTTGTTCAAAAGAAAAAAATGAGAGATTCTTTTAGGTAACTGAACATTTGTTTGTGAATTTCACATTTTATTCGCATTTGTTTAGAACAAAATAATTAGGCTGCATTATGCAATATTTGATATTACGCGATGCTTATATTTTGTTACTCATCTTTAACAATCTTTAAAAAATTTGGTCTTGATTCGTTTATGTTGAAATTTATTAATGAAATATATGCAACTTTTAAATCCTAAAAGAATGCTTACGTTTTTTTCTCAGTATGGAGTTCCTATTCGGGTAATCTTATATATGCGTTTATTTTAAGCAAATGGGAACAAATCAACGAGATACCTTTGTTCATAAATTTAATCAGACCATCATAATTGTCATCTGGCCACGATTCAGAATTACAAAGTCTGTTCCAAAACATCCCTCGTATACCTTCAAAACGGGACATTTAATCTAACTAAATTCAACCAAACAGTAATAATCTGTTAACTTTTAAGTGTCATTACTCAAAGTCGACCTTTTCCTACGGCGTCAAGTGTGACATCCATCATTTATGTGGACTGTTATACGCATGAGTATAACTCGAATGTGCTAGAATAATATTCTTGGCTCATCTTCTGTTCAGTGTTAGAACATGAATGAATTTATTTTTATCCGAGATACTATCATGCTTCGTGTAGTAAATTATTAGCAAATTCCTTAAGATATGTTGTAAGTTCTACCTTTCCAACATGATGACCAGTCTGTTGCAGTTGTCATTAATCGGTGTGAATTTATTTTACCACAACTAAATTAGTGATAGAAGCATTTATTTTCATATTCAGCCATATTATAAATCCTTTATATATTGCTTAATTCCCAACCAGTGATGCTCATACTATTTTGATTACATTCTATATTCCAGAAAGCTTAACTCTTTCACTGACGTGAATGCTATAGCATTCACTTTCATTGCGATGCAAAATGACATGAATGCCAATAACATTCAAATATATAAGCCACATTATCATGAATTCAATACTATATAGCCTTAATTTTTTGCAGAATTATGCACTTTAAAGTAATAGCTAATTGTTTCATTAAGTATTTTTTTTGTCTTTTCTTTCTACCATCTCCGAATGTATTAAAATTTTAAATCTAGAAGAACGTTTTAAGGATGCTGTGCCCATTTTGCGATTTTTAAAAATTTAGTGTTTTAAAATTTCACTTATAACTTCATATCTCATTCCAAAATTTATTCATAATTATACACGGTGTCCGTGAATTGAGGGACACATTTCAAAAATTAATTTTTAAAAAACCTAATAATGTTGCAACTACGTTTTTTTTTAAATGAGAGCGCATTTTCAAAAGTTTTTTTCGGATATGAAAAGCGCCGTTACGGTGGTCTAGGTGGCGGTAAAGTATTAAAAATCTCCCATTTTTGAGAGTCATTATCTGCGCCATTACTACAAAAATATTAAAACTAGAAGAAAAATAAAAGTCTGTATTTGTAAGGAATTTTACGCTCTTTAATTTGTTGATTCACATGTAGTGTGAAAACTGAATATTTTTTTAGATATTCAAGAAAAACTAAAAAAGGAAACCAGAAAACGCGCGTCGATTTTCCGTACGGAATTCTCTCGCTGTAGTAAACTTAGAACGCCGTAACGCCGCGTTATCTAGCTGAGAAAAAACTTTTTTTATTTGCTCTTTCATTTAAAGAAAACCGTAGTTGAAACATTATTAGGGTTTTTTTTTTTATTAATTTTTGAAATGTGTCCCACCATTCTCGGACACCCTGTATTTCAAATTAATCCTCCTCAGATAGTCGCAATATCTAACATTCAGTCTGTATTTATTAGCTGTTTTTAACGCATTATAATTTGAATTTTTCTTATAGGATGCTCATTTACATTCGCATTAGGATTAATTATCGTAGTTATAAAGGAAAAATTATGAAACCCGATGAGCATATCATGGAATAGATTTAAATCCGTGAGATATATTGCGACATTTAAGGATGATTGCGACTAACGCAGAGTTAAACAAACATATTGCCTTCGTAAATTTATAAAACAAAAGCTTTTCATCGCCACATTATTACCATACGCTATGAAGCATTTTGATATATAAGGAATTTTAAAACTTATGAATGTAATGTAACACATAGAAAGAAAAGTATATGATGTTGTTGTAATGCGTTTTCTACGAGGTATAGTCCACGGATTTTCCAGTCAGTGAATAAAATTGTTTAAATGGAAAAACGTGTTTAGGGAGCTCAGAGGATACTACAAAGGCTCCGTGCCACGTATGTCCTCCCGGTGTCTCGCGCTGATGTGGGCTTAGTAGTGACTGTCATCAACTTTCAACCGTGTGCTTTTTGCAGGACTGTGAAATCTTTATTACACTGTAAAAAATATCCGTTTTTTCCCCGGACTTTTTCCGTATATTTGACGGTTTAAAGTTGTTTTGTTGACAAAACGGTTTTTCACCGTTTTTCGCTCCAGCCATAAACAGTTTAAAACCGTCAGTTTAAATTCTATTTTTCGTCATACGGTATTGCTTTCCGTACGATAACTTTCCCTTTTCTTAAATGTAATTTTATTGCATTCATTTCATGTTTTTAATAGGGTTCCATCTCCGTAACCTTAAAACACGTGTTCTGGCAATAGTTGATTTTTACACCACTAGGTGGCGCCACTAGAGCTATAGTGACTTTAAAACTCAAATAGATTATTTTTACTTCACTTTGTGAAGTCTCCGGTGGTCTAGTGGTCAGAGGGACTGCCTTTTAATTCTATGAACGCGGTTTCGATCCCCGGCTCGGAGGAGTTAGAAGTTTTGTCACCATCTTGCATCGAAATCGTCCAAGTAAGTAAAATTAAACTAATTGAAATTAATAATTAAGCCTTGGTTAATTAATATTCCTAATTGATGATCGACATCAGCACATTTCAACTCAACTCGAACAGAAGGAGAAAAACAACTCAACTCAGTCGATGACGTCACTTACTTCGATGACTTAATTTTTACGGAGAAAACTTGATTTCATACGGTAAAAAACCGTTGTGACTACGGATTTACTTCGCAACTTTTACGGGAAAAACTTGTTCCTGTATGGTAAAAAACCGTTTTGCCTACGGATTTACTTCGTAACTTTTACGGTTTTGCACAACCAACCCAGCTGCCAGTTTAAAACCGTAAATTTTACGGGATTTTTTTTACAGTGTATAACATTATTACCATACTCTCTACTGGGCATTATTTTCCTTTAACCGAGCATTAAGTAACTTTTCTTAATATAGAACCTTAAGTGAGCTGTCAATATGAAGACAATTTTAAAAATTGATTTAAGATTTTTTTTCAATTAAGTGATATTCACGATTTCTAGAAAATTATATTCACTGGAACCAATCAAAAGACTACAATTTTGTTTCCTATTAACCACTTCTATAAAAAATATCACAGTGCATATTTAAAGTGAATAGTATAGTTTTCTAGATTTAATCTTTAATAATAGACTAGACTGAAGTGTATTTTATATTTCACAATTCTACATTTTTATTACATCTTTTGTGTTCTGGCTGCTTTATCCTGCTTTTGAATGTTGCATGTTTAGATTTTACTAGTTGCTTTGACTTCTTCAATTAAAAGTTCCTTAACAAGTATTTTATCTATAATTCAATATGAAAAGAATTTTCACGATCTTTAAAATATATCGTGAGATAACTGTATAATGTGCATTTTTCTGTTTGTTTCTTTAAATCAAATATATTTCTCGAGCAATCCGTGTATATCAATTAACAGAACAGCTGTGAAAAGTCGTCTTTGGAGTTTTCATATTTTAGAACATTAATTGTGTTTTTCATCTTAACCTGCAAATTAAATAACTTGTGATATATTTTTTAAAGTATTTTTTGTTTAAGTAAATAATATTAACAATTCCATAAACTTTTGCCGAGATGTCGTTTATTTGTGAAAATTAATGGAGTATACGATGGAAAAAATTTTATACTTGGATAATTAATAAATATTACTTTCGTGCTTAACCCTCAGAAAACTCATAAGTTCTGAAGTATCAATTATACAGTTTTGTTTTATTGTTATTTATTAATACAAAGAATTTAAACACATGGAAAATTATATGAAACGTCTGTATCTTGTTTACTTTTTAAAAACTTTTTTGTTTAATCCTCATTTTATATATATATATATATATCTATATAGGGGAGAGCGGCCAAATCTAGGACACCCGGAAAGTTTTTCATGTACAGAGATGAAGAAGTAATTTTAATGAAAAACAAGTAGAAGAAATTTTTTGTAGATTACTTATCGTCAGAACAGTGTAACTAACTTTTTATGAAATACACTTTAAATTAGGAAAAAAACAGCTTTAAAAAATGTGTCATCGGTCCAATCAAGAAAAACGGTTGCATCGATTGCAATTAAAGCAAAAATATTTTTTGATTCTCAAATTCACACCAGAACACAGTGCATCAACCCAAATATGGCATTTTATGCACTGTATCATTCCTTTTCTCTTCTTTTTCCTCTTAAATTATATAAATGATATGTATCCTATGTTTTTATACTTTTTGATCCAACATTTGATGAATTTATTGTCCTTTTATAGTTTTTTTTATTGGACTTGTTCCATTGCCAATTTATGAGGAGTACTATTGGTGACAGACTGCTTTCTGAGGTACTCCTGTAATTTAAGATAATAACCCCATTCATTTAAATTGTCCAATTTGGCAACCGCTTGTGGTCCAATCTAGACAACCTTTGGAAAACAAAAAAAATCCCCATAACCTTAATTTTAAACTATTTTCATAAAATTATTATAATAAATTGTAGCTAAGAAAATTTCCTATCTAAGGATATAATAACATATTTCCCTATTTAATTTAGAACGACGTAAGAGCTTTTTGTTTTTTGTTAAAATAATTAATTGGTGATACCTAAATATAAACACTTGTTCTCTAATTGTAACAACTTAGCGCTTTCTACTAAAAATGATTTCATAAATCCTATTTACATCGTTACAACATAACTTGCCTATTTTAAGGCCCAAATATTTAATAGAGTTGAAGTTATGATAGCGATCCACTCTAGGCGCTTGTCCAAATTTGGCGTCCTCTCCCCTATATATTTTTTTTAAAAGCTCTTCTTCAATAAATTTCTTTAAAATGAAATACCCAACTGTTATGTGACACTCTTTCTTCTATCTCATACTTTTATGTTGTTGTTTTTTTAAAGTAGAACTATAAGTAAGTTTATGTCAAATAAAAAAGACAATTAAATCACATTATGATTATATATATATGTGTGTGTTTGTATACATAAACTGTTTTGCTACTAACAGAAAATTAAGTAAGTATTATATTAATACAAGTGTAGGTGTGAAATTTTATAATTACAAATTTGCAGTTTTTGAAATAACTCCAACTATTCATGTTCTTATGTTAGTTTTTAAAGAAAGCTTAATTATTATGAGTAGATGAAATTCAAATTTTTATAGCTCTCCGACGAGAGGTAAGTTTATAGTATTGGTAGCTGTAACTTTCGAAGCAATTTGAAAATTTTACAATAGGTTTATTTTTATATTTGTGTACTATAAATAGAGAATAGTTATTAGATTAGTTTTCCCTTTTATTTACTTTAATAAAATAATTTTTACAAAGATTACATTTTTGTAAGAAAAAAAACTTAAAAATTTATACTGAACCAAGAAATGTAGCATTTAAATAAAGTTTTGAAATCCAAATTTTATGATTAAATAAATTTACTAAACTGAAAAACTTTTTGAAATTTAAAAGAGCGAATGCAGATGGAACGCATTTTTGTTTTTGATTAAATGCTCCTCATATCCACACTTAAGACCATAAATATATGCTTTTAATTCAATATGCTCATACTTAATGATAATTATTGAGTCATTTGTCTTAAATATGAGTAAAACAAAGGGAAAATTAGTTTGCGAAAGTTGAACTAAACTTTTATAAATAATAGCCTAATTATCGAAAAATGTACCAATAAAAAATTATTATTACATGTTTACATTTAGTCGTCTCATTTAATAAATTTTATAAGAGTTTTCCCTAAAATTCCTTATTCATATTATATATTCTGAACAGAATGGAATATTTTTTACATAGTATAAAGGGATTCTAATAACAATGGAATCAGTTCCTGTGATGTAACAGTCGTACAGAAAACGTAACTGCGCAAGTCTTACAATACGCTGCAACATCACGCTCTTCTGCCAATGGATTCAAAAATTAAATTAGCCCGGTGCATTTCAAGTGTATCACTTGATCATGCATTGACTCCATTGAAAAATTTCAATTGTTTCCAAATTTTAGACAAATTTCTTGCTAAGGGAATGTTTTACGAATACAGTTTTGAAGAACACTCAAATTTGAAAAATATTCTTTTTCTCATTAAAAATATTTTTTCGTTATAACTTGGCATATAAAATTTTAACATTTTTTCATTAAATGCCTTTTTACCGCTTTGTTAAGTTTCTTTATCATTTGAATTTACCAAAGTTAATTTGAACTAACTTTAGAATAAAAAGACGTGCTGGACTTATCGCATGAACTTTATCTTAACACTAACTTTTACGCTTAAAACAATTTTTTGTTAACAGCACTCATGTTCCTTTATAATCTTACAACTCAAATGAAATAATGGAAAGGGTAAGAATATCCATTCGGATGTTAAAAGTGCTGTTATCGCATTCTTTATCGTAAGAGTACTTTTTGCTCCAAAAACTATTTTCTTTTAGTAAATTTGATACCAAAGGGGAATTATATTCCCACTACACACATGAACTAGCACAGATATGTTTATACACAGACGAACTAGCATTTGTTTTCTCTAGGGAAAATTTATCATCTTAATCAGGATTATTTATTTTCAATATTAGTTATCTTAATCAGTAGAAAATATTATATGTTTTTGGAAAGGAACCCCCTTCTTATCATTTAAAGTCTTAACAAAATTCTGAAAAATGTTTATATTTCCATTGCTTCCAATTAAAGTGTAATCGGTCACAATTATTTTTTATTAAATTGAGATAATCCATTCCAATTTAGTAAAAATATAAAAAAGTTAAACTGACTTGTGTCCATAATCAGTTATAAATTTTCATTCCCTTTTTTAAAAATAATTTTAACCCTTTAAAAACCGTGGTGAGTATACTTACCACCGACTGCATCCCTTTTTAAACAAATTTTTCAAGTTCAAGGCATAAGTTCTCGCATAAGGTTGGCATAAGTTCTCGCCAAATTTTTCGATGAAACAAAAACCTAGATGTTCCAATTTCTTTTCTCAAACCATAACGAAGTGTCTGAACTTGATAATTAATTATTAATTAGCAAAATTAATTAACAGAAAATGTCATCGAATACGCTAAATGAATTTCTTTTCTTAAATGAATCTCAATCCCAAAATCTCAATCTTTAAATTTTGTTTAGTATATCTATTATTTGTATCTGTATTATATTATAACATTTGCGCCTTTATATATAATACTAAGAATTTTTATTAATGTTTTATTAATTAATTTAATCAATTTTTAAATTTAGTCAATTTATAATTGTCAATCCCAAAGTCATTTTACTATAACACTACTAGAAAAAATGGCCCTTTAAAGGGTTAAAAATTTTCATACTAATCATTTCACCTGTATTAAAAATTGCACCTGATTTCATGACTATATTTGACTATAGATGATTATATTCATAGATACTATAAGTTAGAATCTCTTTTATTGGAAGAGAGGGTAGTATCATTTTTCAAATAAATTTTTCTCCAATTTTTTTTTAATTTATTCATTATCTTATCGATTCTATTGCATACTTCTTTTAGCAACTGGAAACCGTTGAAAACAAAGATAAGCTTATTCAGGAGTTCACAGAGAAGCTGAAGAAGCGGATAAACCCGAGAAATCTCCGTCGTTATGTAGAATCGTACATGAAGTAAGCCAAGAGTTTTCATTTACTTTTATTTTTCCGATAGAACAAGATTTCTTTAACTTCTAACCAAGGTCTTTTCTAAATAAGAATAAAATATTCTTAAAAGAATATGTTTCAACCCAAAAAGGAGACGCGAGTGGAAAACACCAGTAAACCAGTAGACTAATAAAGATAGAAAATTTTGTTTTAAAAGTATTTCTTTGGAAAACTTAAATGAAATGTTTCAAAA
>BGPR01000443.1:577660-609588 GCA_013235015.1 Araneus ventricosus
TAAAAAGACTAGATTTTAAAAGATATTTACGTTTGTTGGGGAAAATATTTATTCATTTTGATCCGTATATTTTTTTCTTCATTATTATTCAAATGCGAGCATGAAGAAAATATATGTTTCTGGTGTTTAATTTATCAGTTTGATGTACTATTAATCGTTTATCGTTTCTGTTTTTTATTTCGTTTTATTTTTTCTTCAGCAAAACAAAATATTATGCTACCCTGTTTTAATTTATAAACATTGGAATTCTCGCGTTTGCATTCAAACCATACTGTTTTAAGGTAGTGAAAAGGCTAGAATTGAAAGTTTTAATCCAACAAGAGAGGATTCAAAACAGATTTACGTTTGTTGGGGAAGCTTAGTGACAATATTTGTAGGGGAAAAAACAAAGGCTGTCATATGAAAAAATGTGGATCCCGAGTAACGCTGGGTTATTAGCTATAAAGTAATTAAAAGGCTAGATTTAAAAAGTTTAATTCAACAATATAGTATTCAAAGAAGATTTACGTTTTTTGGGGAAAGTTAGTGACAATATCTGTAAAAAAAATAAACCGGAGGCGGGCATAGGAAAATAAAGTATTAAAAAGACTAGATTTGAAAGAATATTTACGTTTGTTGGGGAAAGTAAGTGACAATATTTCTTGAAAAAAAAAGGGAGGCTGGCATATGGGAAAAATATGGATCCCGAGGTCTCACGTGACCACACTTCTTCTCTTCACCAGGGAATGACTCATTATTCGAGATAGCCCGTGCAACGCCGGACCACACAGCTAGTGTATTATTATAAGCCGTAAATACCAAATGCACAATGGATACAAATATTAATTTAACTAGGCGTACTTAACGTGTATCACGTGAACATGAATTAATCCATTCTCCAAATTCTATCTGCTATTGAATCTTGCTTCTTTGCTAAAGATTAAGAACAGAACGTGTTAAGATTAAGAGTAGGGAGAAATTTGAAGTTTAAAAAAATCGTTTGACGATTAAAAATTTTTGATAAAAAAACTCTCTTGCAGGACCAGTTTGCAAAAATTTCTCGAACACTGTACTAAATTCATTAACAAAAATGTAATAATTGTATTTTTGAATTACAGGGGCATGGATGTGCTGCTGGTATCAGGAGGTAAAGCTGCACATACGCAGGCAGTTTTAAGCATGTACATGAAAATGGATAAACAGAAAACTTCTTTCTTAAAAGTAGACAGTGCTGGAGATGTTTTGATGGAAGCTGTAAGTATAATTATGTTACTTCAGTGTTTTAAGCATCAGATTCTAGAAAAAGTTCGTACCTCAAAAATAAATTTGAGATCATTCTGCTTAATAATTAATGAATTTCGGATAGAAGCTTTTTAAACTATTTTGGGAGAAATAAAATTATTTACAGAAATGTATTTTAGAAGAGTGCCGCTTCAATATTTAAAAAAAAATATTTAGGGCAATTTTAAAAAATGATTTTATTCTCGTCATGTAATTTTCTTTCTTACATTTGGCATTACTTTAAATTAGCAATTACATACACAGAAAAATTATTAATATACTTTCTCGGTCGTATTTACGTTATTGTTTCTCTGATGCAACTGAAACATCTTCACATTTTCTCAATTAAAATATAATTAATTTTTTAATAATTATAATTAAGTTATAATTAATATATTACTTTCATAATTTTATTAACAATCCCATTCACAGTTCTGACTAACTAGATCAATTTTAAAACTCTTTCTCTTTCTTTATCTTTTTCAGCCAGAAAAGCTTGCTCAAAGCTTGCATCTCTTCGTTAAGGGTCTTGGTTTCCGTAAGTTGCTACGCATTTTTATCTCAACACCCATGACTGAAAAAATGATTGTTAAGAATGATTTTTCGTTTAGATTTATAATTTATAATTAGATAAGAATGCTATGCTAAAGATGAGCCTAATTTGAGAGATATTTTTGCAAGTGTGAAATTTGCTGAATATTTGACGATATTATTTTCAACACTTTAAAATTAAAAAAAAAAATCTTGAAAGAGTTTCAACACACCATAAACTTAGAATTTATTTTACCATATTACATATTCCTTTTATAACGACTGAAGTCAGAGATATAAGCATGGAGAAAGTTACCTCCAAAGTTTGAGAGTATCGTCTAAACTATTACTTTAAATGGGCATTTCAATCTTCGTATGTAAAGAATTAATTATATTTAACAATCTTGCCATGAAGAGGCTGTGGCTATTGCATGATTTATCCACAAAATTTTCAACCAAAAATTGCGATTAGAAGTTTTGGAAGTTTTCTGAAGCAACACAAATGGTGTTGGTGATTTCTACAGAAACTCATTCATCACCATATTCAAGCGTTCCCAACATTTTTTTTTTTGCCGTATCCCTTGATTAGTCTTTTTGTTTCTAAGTACTCTTAACCCGCCTCTCCCCAATCATTCCTCTGCACAAATAAGTTAAATTATTTTTATTAACTATGTTAAGGCTTTAGCTTATCTTAAGAGTCAAACGACTCTAATTAACTTAAGAGCATTTGTAAGATTTATTTTTGATTTTATATTTTATTCAATTTTTTGTAATACTAGATCAGGGGTTCCCAAACTTTTTTCCCTCGCGTACCCCTCGATTATTCTTTGTGTTTTCGTGTACCCTCTATTATAATAGTCAACTGCCCCGCTCCCAACCATCCGTCTATGCAAAGAAGTTTTTATCAATAATTTTAAGGTTAGCTTAAGTTAGTTAAAAGTAAAATGACTCGAATTAATAACATTTCGGAACTTGTTCTTGATTTTACATTTTATTCCATTTTTACAATAGTATAAGTCCAATGCCAGATCAAATGAAACCAGTATTATAATTATTTCGTTTTAACTTATAAGTATAGCTAAAAATTACACTTCGTAATAATCAACTATTCAAGTGATATAATTATTAAATAGCAAGTATTCACTTGGAGAAACAAAATACTCTAACTCTTTTAATCCCTTATGTTTTCTTGTTTCAGCCATTAACAACTTTGATTTCACCTACCCCCAAATGGTCCTTCCCGTACCCCAGGTTGGGAACCTCTGTACTAGATTGGACATGCGAACATAAAACATTTAAAATTTAAGCGACATTGTTTAACTTTTAAGAAAGCGTCAGCAATATTGTGTTCGAAGAGTTTATCACTTGCATAAAGAATTCTGAAATTTTCATAGATCACTTAAAGATATTGGCAGAAGAGATGTTGTGTAATACTGTTCCATTCTGTTCATTTTAAATTAACTTGTCGTCCACTCTATGTCATCCCACTTACCCAACCATGGGTGCCATAAGGATGTAGAAGGTGGATTAACCAATGGATTATAAAATGAATTGGTAAAGGTTAAAATCTGCATTTCACTAATTTTACTCTTTTTCTCTCCCTTTTAATCCCTTATATTTTGTCTTTTCTGCAATTACCAACATCACTTTCGCGTACCCCCAACTGGTCCACCACGTACCACAGGTTGGGAACCTTGCCATATATGAGTATGAAGAGCGTTTGTTTCTTTTTCACTTGCCCATGGAAGAAAAACTTTTTAAAAATTAAAGAGGTAAATGCGATGAAGCCGAAACAAAATATAAGCTGTTAAGGCATTCACCTACTAGTGCAGGAAAAACTAAAAAAGAATTTAAGGAGAAAGACACGACGAAGACGAAACAATATACGAGCATTAAAGACCATTTAGCAGTTAAAATTAGAAAAGGCTTCATGGATACGTAAATAAAGTATTATTCTTTCGTTCAAAGGGTTTGTAGCCTTATATCATATGGGTTCTTGGATGAGCATTTAAATTCAATTAGCATATATTAATTTGCAATAGATTTTTCCCCTTACAAGTGAGCAGAATAGCTTACATCCTCTAAGCATAGCTTGAGAAAAGAACACTCTTCTATAATTCTGAGACAGAGAAAAAACTCGCAGCCGAAAGCAAAATTAGCAGCTCTTACTTAATTTTTCTGGAGTCTAAGTTTGGAGTCTTTAACAGCTAGTTAACCGAGTGGACATAAAAACTTAAGAAACGTCTTATGACACAGTATGTATGAGAATTGCTATTTAACCCTCTGACTGCTTATTTCCGCGGGTAGGAAGCAAGTCTATTTTCGCAAGCTAATCTGCTCACTAAGTACTACTAGCAAAGTATTGAATCATATTATACTAATAAAGCTTTGCATATAAATAACAACTCGCTTGATTCAACGGTATTTGAACATGTTTGCAAACGTTGCATCCAAATAGTGATTTAAAATAATTACGCAGTCAGAGGGTTAAAGCTTTCTTAACTAACCCAGTAAGAAGCTAATAACAAAATAATAAGCCCCAAGCTAATAACCAAAAATAAAATTAAATTATGTGATTTTATCACAACCATTGAAGCAGACATTTATGAAATATGATGAGATATGAGCAAACTAGCATTTGTTTCCCCAATGAATTCAACATCACAATCTGTACAACCTTCATTTGCTATTTACGGCCTTTTCAACTAACCCAGTACAAATTAATAAACAAAAACTATATTCTATTGATAAAGCAACTTAAATATATTATATAACGAATCATTTCATTATTTAAACGCTTGAACAGAAAATGTAGAACCTTTTTATATCTCCAGTGTTTTTTCAGCCCCTTAACTATGCAGTTTTCTGCACTATCTGATTAGATGATCCCGTTCAGTTTTGGGAATGCGTTGTCGCATTAATTCAACTAAAAGTCCATAGAACACTTGAGATGTTAATGTATTATCGGCCATTTTGTATCGAGTTACAGTGTCTATGGATGACTTAATTTTTACTTATAAGTTTCGAAATACCATGAATCGATGCACGAGTGGAGCTCGAGCATCACAGTTAAAGAGTTAAACTACTTCTTTGTTTGAGATATTAAATTTTGAGTAAGTAATCAACAAATTATTATTTTCAGTGACTTCAGTGACACTTCCAGGAGTGGAACGCCAAAAAGTCCATCAAGGTGGAGGTATCATCCACAAAACCCTCGGTGCCGTTGGACGCAGACGTACCCTGTCTATGGAAGACTATGACTCGCCAAGACAAAGAAGAACCTCACTGACAGGAAACCAAAACTGAACTATTTTGGAAAAATAGTTTTGTTTTGTAGAATGTGAAGTTGGTTTCTCTTTGCTCTCCTTATCTGTAAAATCCTTTAATGGTGCATTTTATTCTTTTTGGACTTTTATGCCAGTTGATAGACTCAACTGGGCGCAATCTTTCCAAAACTGCTCATTTTTTGGCGACCAATTTTTTGCATGGCCCAACAATTTTGTGAGTTAGTTATATTCGTCTCAATATAGGACTGTGTGTTTCGCGTCTTAACTTTTTTAAACGTATTGTGATCTTATTTCATGAATGATAAAATCTCTAAGTTTTTTTAAGCAGTTATTTTTTGAAGATTGTTTTCGAGACCATTAATGCAAAAATAATATATTTCAGCTTAAACGTATGTTTTCCAAGGCCTGAAATTTCTGAGAATAAATTTTAAAATTAGCTGAAATAAAATTATATTCCTTGCGCCATCTAAAAGCTTCAAAAATAATATGCGTAAATTTAACCTACCAACTAAAGAGAATATTTTAAAATTTTTATAATGCATTGCAAGAAGTTCAAAGAAAATCTTATATTCTATTCAAATTCATTCTTCAAAGACATTTCCTTGTAAAATGAATTTTTTACAAAATTTTATATGATGTTGTTATTAGATATATTGTTTATACTGAGTTAGGTTGTTACCAAAATTTTATAATTCTTAACAAAGTGTTTTAAAATTTTTTTCAGATTTGATAGTTTGATCTATAGATTAACGATATTTAAAAGAAAAATTTTATCTCTTATAAAAAAGCATAAGAATTTCTAATTGTTGTTTTAATTACTATACTTGAATAAAATAATAATCATAGTATACTTTGTACATACGTGATAGGAAGGATGAGAATATTTAAATGCTATGAACGAAATTATATTCCCCTAAATCATATTTTTGGATAAAAATAAATGAAATATGAACTTATTACTTAAAATATCTGCCATTTCTGGTACAATTCAAACTGGTAGTTATTTTCAAATTATAAATTTTTCAAAAATTTAAATTCTCTGGATAAAGTATATTTTTTGAGAATGTGTCATTCGATAAAATTATAAAAGTTTTAAATATTTACAAAAAAATTTTCAAAAGTAATTTTCTGTTTTACGTAAAATATCTGTTTATAACTTTTGATGCATTATTGCTCATGATTTTAATATTTACATAAATGGAATTTTAAAAAAATGTTATAAAGAAATCGTTCCTTTTATATTTAAGATATCTATGACCTGCATTTTAAACAAATTTATATATATTTACAGTAAACAGATAAAACATGGCAAAATCATTTTTAATTTATATTAGTTTTATTTAAATATTATTTAAAGTTTGTTGAAGCTTAGTAAATGTGCCATTTATGATATTAAAATTTTATTTATACCTGTAAATCAATTGCTCTTTTTTAAACTTTCATATTTTTTGAACTTTAAAGAGCTTTGATGCGGAAAAAGTTTAAAAACGCGTGAAAAAAATCTTTTAAAAATTCTTGAACCTGGAAACAATAATAAATTTCCTACTAATCCACCATTTGTGATAAAAGAACTTTTTTTCGTAAAGCTGCTTTTATCCTTCTGTGTTACTAATGTTAACTGCATTAATCATTGATTGCACAACAATTTCTACAGAAGTTTTATGCCTTTTCATACTCTATAAGAAAATATTATTTGGAATATTTAAATCCACAGTTCCATTTTTGACTGAATTTTAGTAAAATTTTAACTTTCTCATCTGCATCAACAAATGTTTGTGATATTTATCAAAATTGGTTCTCTGTCTAAATTGTGTTTAATGTATGTGTAATTTTGCACATTTTTCGTAATCTGTATAACTATATTTTATTTTAAAATACAGTAAATGAAAAATGTGGGCATGTTATTAGAAAAATAAAAGATCTTTCATGTTTCGAGAAAATATCATAATAATATTAAGATGACTCTCTGCCCATATTTGCATCTTAGACATTTATAAAGTACTAGCCTCATTTTAAAAAGTCTTGGATTTAAACTATAATATCACCAGCTTAAAATCATTCATTTTAAAATAGTTATGTGTGGAAACCTATTTTTTCAGCAACAGGAACAATTTATTTTTCTTAAACAAACCTATTTTCAACATAGAGGAATAAGAATAGTTTCCTCTCGAAATCTTTTCTTTTCAAAAATAGATCATTTCATCCTTTTTATATTTAAAATCTTATCTCATTCCAGTCAAATTTCAATTAAAAATTTTTTTCGTGTCATAATGTCAAAATAAAAATCTAAATCAATTATTAAATTGTTATGATTTTCATTACATATTTTGTAATCTAGAATCATTACCAATATATAACTTTTTTTCTAAAATTTCTTCGATTCTCTATACGGCTTATCTTCAAACATGTAGCTCTTTTGTTTTGTTTCCCGTTTCAGAGAATGTTATAAACAGATTAGTTTGCCAAGTAATAGCTAAATTGTGCCAAGTAAATAACTAGCACACTAAAATGACAAAATTTATACGTTGAATCTTTTTTTAAACATTTTTAGATAATTTTACATTTCAAAACGCAGAAGATCAAACCAAAAGCTATGTATAGATCTTTTTTATGCACACAGTTCAAATATATACATGAAAATGGGCAAGTGAATATAAATACCATTGCGTGTGTAATGAAGATGAATTGAGGGAGAAACAGCTGAAAACTTCTTGGGAAAAAATTGTTAAAATTTCATCTGAAAAACCCATAGGGCAAAAAAAGGAATACGTTGGTTAAGATATCTAACGATCATAAATGACTTTTATATAGCTTTTTAGTTTTGTTTCAGTTCTATATAATTTTTAATTATACGGCCATAAAATTCCTTTTGCTATTCACATACAGTGAGACAGCATTTGCAATTACCTGAGATCAAATTTTCAATTTAAATTCGCAACAACATGTTCAAATATAAACCCCATTTTGTAAATAAAATTTCATAATAGAACTATCATATGTTTCTTATCTTATTGATGATTAAAATTGTGTATGTGTTGAATCAACTTAACAACAAAAACGTCGCTACAAGGTGGATGATAGTGGATAATCACTTTGATCACATTTCTTTCCCCATTCTCGTTCGATGTTCATTCTTTTACAATCATAGTGATCAAAAGTTATCTTTTAAACAAAAAATAAAATTGTATTTTTTTAAATAAATAATGTAACAATAATGAATGCATATATTGTACAGGCTCCATTTCGACCTTTGTTCAAAACAGTGCAGGCAATGAATTCATACCTTGTTTCATTATGTGAAACATTTTAAAATCAGTTGATTAAAAATTGCATTTTTATACCTCTAATTCAACATTTTTTTAAACTTCATTTCGTTAGAGTCGCATTTTCGTTAAATAGTTGTGATTTGGTATTCCACTAAATTGTGAGGTGGATCCCCCTTTTCAATAATTTTAATTACATCATTGCTCTCTGTTTCCTTTGGAAAGCTTCTCCTACGATTCACTGGCGCAATATGGCCAAAAATAGCTGTTGCACTAGAAAACGCTATATAACCAACAAACCAACCTATGATTCAAAGCCATCCATATGCTTGGCGCAACGTGACCAAGTATGGCTTTTGCACCACTTCACCACACCAAATCAAATTAAACCTACCATTTCAGAAAGCCTGGTTTCGATCTCGCTTCTGTTTCTTCTCGAGTCTTTTTATGAGATCAAAACTTTTGATCTCAAAAAACTGTTACTCACAGCATTTAATTAAGTAAATTTATTTTCTATTTAATTATGAAATCACAATAGCTAGAATTTAAATTCAATCGTAGGGGAAGGTGCAAATTGGTGATCATTAGCTCATCGATCAAGTGAGATTCCATAATCTTAATCTCCATTGTCTTTTGCATGGAAATTTAAGAAGCATAATACTTAGAAATAATAATGCAACAAAGGAAATTTAGATTTTTAAGTATTGTATCAAAACTTAGGAACGAAATATAAAAAATGAAATCTGCAATAGTCCATCATGCACTCCAATATATGTTGATTCCACTACATAAAATCCAGTGATTTTTTTAGTAATAAGAAAAAAAAACGAAACATTTTATATCGAAAAACAGATTTTTAAGCGCTTTCTTCTTACTCTAACAATATTTTGGCTTAATCAGATATCGTTCCTTTAAAAAACTTAATACTGTTTTGTTCATTATGGCAAAAATGCTGTCACAGGTACAAAACCGAGCACACGACATCAATCATAAAGTTTTTAAGAACTAAAAAAACGTCTTCTCAACCATATTTTTTTCTACTTCTTTTTGAAACAAGAAGTCGAGTTTTTTTTAATCGCAAGTGATGTCCGACACAAATTTATCTGTATATTGTTCACCAAATTCTTTTCATACAAACATTTTTTGAGAAAAAAAGTTACTATTTAGCTCACAGTTTTAAAGGATTGAATAAATATATTTAATTGTGGAAGATTGAATATTCTTTCACAAATACAAAGGCCACTTAGAAAAGGATTAAACAATTTTACATTTGTATACTTTTTACTGAAAAGCATATCAGGATTTTTGATAACTGATAAACATTTTATTCTATACGTCCGGTTGAAAAAGCGAAATATGACTAAAAGAAATTTGAAACACTTCAAGTAAAGAAAAAGTAACTGAACATATCTTTTATATATAAAAAAGGTATTTCTTTTTTCACATATTTCGTCTATTCATTTTACATTTCATTTTCTGGATCTAAGCATTCTGAGCGCACTTTTCTCTCAGAGTCTTTTTATATATAAATTTTTTTCTGTTACTATAGTACATATATATATACATATACATATATATATGTGCAAAATAAATACATACATATATGGGCGCTTTTGTCGTGCTTAATGTTGATGTTGTGCAAGATATGCAAGATGTTTATTTTTATTATAATTTTTGATACTGTTATTTGGGAGGGATACATTATTACCTACATAGGTATATAATGCTTTTATGGCTGTGTAGTAATATCTGACCCATAGGTCAAATGTCTCATATTTGGAAAGTAGATAGAACATTTAGGGATAAGTAGTTACTAAGTCTTTATCTTATTTTATGCATGTACCAACGAGTTACGAGTTACAGTATTTTCTTGTTATAATTAATATTATTATTATTAAAAACATCGAGAACTGCAACAATATATGTTATTTTCTGTGGAATATAAGGCTTATATTTAGAAAACTGATTATAAACACTGTCGCTGAAGTATATATATTTCTAGTATTTTTCAAGTGTATCGGTTCGTTGGCTATGTCCTTACTTAGTAAAATGTTTTGTGTTCATTGTACATTTCTTGATTGTGCTATAGGGTCTTGTAATATTTTGCTTCGTGTGAATTTATCTTGCCAAGTGTTGTATGTATTGATAGATCATGTATGATGTATTTTACTTCTTCTAGAGAACAATAAAAGTCTATTATACGTATTGAGTATCAAAATTCATCTTTTCATTTTGTGTCGTTTAAACACACTCTCTGGAATACAAAACTAGGTTTCATTTTCAGAAATATTATCATATTTTCTAAATATATAAGCATTGACAACTATTTCAGTTCTGATCTTCTCCGACGTTAAGCAACGTACGCAAATTACCCCAAAAAGTCAACGAGATAATAAACTATGTTAATTATAATAACTCAGTTCATTAATTTGTCATTTGAATAAACCTTTTTCCTCGAGTTGTGTCTATAGACACCAGTTTTATGAAATGCGATAGTAAATACTAGAGTTATAGAGATGTCCTATTTACTTAGATGCCAACAGTTCCAAGTCAGTCGGCGAAATACCATAACAAAAAAACTGCTATATATGAGCTGCACTGATCTCTGGAAACAGCTCAGATTATAAGTCTTTCTGGGCTTCTTGATGGCGCGGTAATATGCATCACTGGAATACAAGCAGAATTGTAATTCATCTGAACTACGTACAAGGTGTCCGAGAATTGTGGGACACATTTCAAAAATTAATTAATAAAAAAACCCTAATAATGGTTCAACTACGGTTTTCTTTAAATGAGAGAACAAATAAAAAAAGTTTTTTTTCAGATAGGTAACGCGGTGTTACGGTTTTCTAACTTTTCTACAGCGAGAGAATTCCGTACGCAATGGCTACCGATCGGCAGAAGCCGGTGCGCGTCTTTTGGTTTCCTTTTTTAGTTTTTCTTGAATATCTCAAAAAATATTCAGTTTTCACACTACATGTGAATTAAAACATTAAAGAGCGTAAAATTCCTACAAATACATGCTTTTATTTTTCTTGTAGCTTTAATATTTTCGTAGATAATGGCTCTCAAAAATGGGGGATTTTCTATAATTTACGGTCACGTAGACCACCGTAAGGCGGTTTTCTTATACGAGAAAAAAACATTTTGAAATGTGCTCTAATTTTTAAAAAAAGTTGTAACATTATTAGGGAGGTATTAATTTTTGAAATGTGTCCCACAATTCTCGGACACCCTGTATTACACGCTGTCAGTCATCCAATCCTGAGTCGATGTGCTTTAGCCCATTACGTCTGTTTTACTTTCGAGATGCTGCGATCTAAAGACGTCAATGAGGTATTCGGCTGAATAATTTCATGCGGTGCAGCTCCTGGAGCAAGATGGGCTCTGAAATAGATGGACCTGGTAGAGCATTAACCTGTGACATTATTTGGTTCCTGCTTTGGGACTTTTTAGAGGCAGCCATGCGCCTCAAATGCTAACGATTCGTCGGGGATAGTATCGTGTTTTGGCTGGCATGTATCTGTAGAAATTGTTTGTTTCGGACGAAAGCCATTACGGGCATTTTCAGGCATACGCTGGTGATTTTTTTTTTATTTTTGATGAACACCTTTTCCAGAAAGTTACTCTAAATACTCTGCTCAAATACGCTAAGCCAGTTCGATGATTGGGTTTCAAAGAATTATCTCAATATCTTCAACAAAATCGATGCAACGGTATTTGGTAAGACACAACCAAATACCGAACATTAATCCAGTTTTCAAACTGAGAAAAATGTGTTCAGATATTAAATACTTAGGAGTAACTTTTGACCAAAGGTTTATATGGATGCCTCATGATAGGAATTTAAAATCAAAATGCACTAAACATCTAGCTGTTATTTCCAGATTCGTCAGAAAAAAAACTGGGGTATTCGTGGTCTTATCCTCTGCGTATGGTACAAATATGTTGCGTAAAAGATACCTTTGTATGCCTGCGGAACTTGGTGCATTAAATTAAATACCCATGTAAAAAATAAAAATAAAAAATCTCTGCAAAACTAATGCTTGCTCTCGTGATTCGCAGGCCCTACCCCATAACTTCTAGTGATTCCTCGCTTGTCCTCGCAGGTCTTGAACCAGTTGATCTAGTTATTGTAAAAGAGGCTGCATTTACTAATTTCATCTCCTTTGGAGTTTCCACTTTGGAATATTTTGGGAACCTCTATACAAAACTCCACCACTCAGTCTTCTCCAGCCTACTCATAAATCAAATCCCATCCCTCTGGGAGAAAGATGACGCACAGATTAAATGAATTCCAGATTTTTACAGACAAGTCAAAAACTGGGAAGGAGACATATTCTACCTTCTGTGCTTTCCACCATGGATTAAATCATCACAAATGGTAGGCCAAACTGGATGATAATAATAGTGTTTTCCGATCAAAAATCGTAACATTGAGAGAAGCCATACACTGGTTATCTCAAGAGTCTCTAGTAAAATCACTATTCATTCAGAAAGTCAATCGTTCCTGCAACCTCTTGCGGCTCTTCAGCCAATCTCAACCACTGCTGGGAAATCTTTAACATGTGGAGCTCCTAAACAACTGAAGCTCATTAATCGAAGCTCATCATTCGAGTGTACCAGAAACGAGGATACTGTTCAGTTAGCCAGAAAGACTACTCATGGTAGTACTGTTAACATCAAAATTGATATCTCGAATTCTTGCCATAAGAAAAATCTCAAAAATTGTTCCCTTGAAACTAGGCAGGATATTGTTTAGCAACGGATTCGGAAATCCTCCGCGCTTTTGCGCATGCGCCGGGCGGAGTCATTTTCATCAAAATAGGGGGAAAGTGAAGAATGGAAGGATGATATTTACATTTTACTGAGCTTGGTCTAACAAAGAACTCCGGAAAGCACTCATATGACTCATTGCCTGACACCCCTTTTCGGTGTAAAATCGCCTAAAAGTGGTAGTCTCGGAATCCGTTGCTGAACAGTAGTTGGAACCTTTCAGAAACGGGCCCTCAAACTTTCCTATTCCCGTCCCAAGTTAACATTAATCGAGCTATAGTCAGTTCGAAAATGAATCGCTTCATCACAGGACATTGACCCTTTGGGGCCTGTCTCCACAAATTCGGTTTATGCTCACATGATTGTTGCTGTTGCTTAGATAAAGGGGATCCAGACTATTAAATAACAGACTTCCCTGCGACAAAAACTTTTCATTTCACTAAGCTCAGTGTTGGAAACTTATCTACATTGTGCGAAAATATTGCTCAAAACAAAAGATCGTTGGCATTAATTATAAATATTATGAAGATTCTATATGAAAGAAGGCATGGTATCATTAATGATTAAAACAACCTTTAATCGCGTCCTTTAGACATTCACTGTGGTCTAATTCAGAATATCTTGTGTGTTTGTTTTTATTTTCCCTTCTATCTTTGTTTCTTATTTACGCCTAGAGGGTGTTCCCTATTAGATGTCCTATAATGTTCATAAGATACCTTTACGATATTGTGCGCCGTACGAAATATCGTGGCAAGATCGAGGAGATATAAAATATCTTGTGCTAATAGGGTTGTTTAACCTTAAACCTTATCAGGTCGCCCCCCCCAGAGCATTAATAACAATAATAATAATTACTTATGCGCTATGCTTAGGCTAGCTTCTATCACATCCAAGAACACCAGAATCTGCTGTTTTGTGGCCATGTTCTAGGCCGAACACTATCACTATGTCTAATTTAATGGCCCGTTTTCAAATTTAGAAGCAAACTATGCACACTGATCTCATGGTTTCTCAATACGTTTGACATTCCTCTACGACTTCAACAGTCTTTCCCTTCGTATACACGAGGACATAATAGACAAGTGAACTTAGAGCATTACAGTAGGCTCGCTGTAAATGCTGATTTCGTAATATTTTGACAGGGCTAATATACTCCCTTATATAATGTTAAGAAATCTTAACATTATATAAGGGAAGGGCATAACTAGGAAAAACCGCCAGTCGCATGCTTCAATTTCTACAAAAAATAAATCCCCGGTGAACAACCTATTTATGTTACTTTTCTGCCACTATAAGAGTTGTAGGGAGAGAGAAGATGGATATTAAGATAACAACTCCAAATATTTTCTCTTCTCGAGGAATTCCCCTTGTAGAGCTAAAATAATCTCATCCATTCATTTAGTTCTTGCGTAACAAAGTCCAGCACATCAAGCTAACACTCCAATAATAGCGCTATCTGGATCATTTGAATTTCTACATATATATTTCGGATTATTGAGAAATGCCGCTCAAACAATTCAGTTATGTCTGAATCTGCTCATAGGGTTAGATTTTTTATAATTATTTTTTTATTTTGAGAAATACTATCTTCTTTCTTCTCACAAGAAAACACCAAACTCAATCACGTGTACTTATTCTAAGTCTTCATAAAATCAAATGAAATTCAATATTTCTAAAATGCACTTCTTGGGATAAAAATTGCTTTAGATGGACTTAATCAAAAGTGAGAAAAAGTTAAAATGAGTGAAAATTCTCCAAATTCCTATCAGCTACTAGCTTATGTCTTTTCTTATAAATGGATAATTTCTACCATTATTTCATTCCAAAATATGCAAACTTTCAACCAGTAACTTGAGCATCGTATGTAGGTGCTTCATTCAACAAAAAGTGGAACAAGTTAAACGGCTTTTTTACTAGTCGCAATAAGATCGCAAATAAAGTGCAGCACATTCGACAAAATACCTGTTGCTATCTGTCCGCTACCAATCATTTAAAGTACATTCTGAAGGGATGTTTTTTGCCATTTTCACAAATCACAGACCATCAGCATTCGCTTTCGAGTAAGATTTAGACATGGTTTCTCCATCGCACAATTAACGAAAAATATACAATTTATTCCTGGTAATAGCCTGCATTGTCGTAGATAATTTAACCACAATAAATACAATTTTTCTAAACCCTGTAAACTATAATTTGCGAGAAAATATCATTATCCTTGACTGGGTGGCAATGATTGCACAATGTTGGTTCAGATGGTTGATGGATGAGGCCCGACAGAATGATAATCTTAAAACTCTACAAAATAACCTAAATTTTAAATCTTGAGTTGCCTACTTAGCACAAAAAACTCTGCAATAAGGGAAAGTGCTGTACCTTGGCCACTTATTTTTTCACTTGGAAAAAAAGTGGTCAAATCAAGTCTAAAACCGAAAATTTTGGGTGCTTTAGAAACATCAGGAATTCAGCTTTTTAATCCCCTTTAGTATTTCTTCTAGCTTATCGCGTAGAAATTTATAATTTAAAAAACAAAACCTTTCATTTTTCGCCAGGCTACAATACTTGTACCTTGGCCACCCTATGGTGTACCTTGGCCAGACAACAAAATGTGACATTATCGCGCTTGAATTTGGTACGACACTAAACTTTTCAAAATCATTGATATTCATTGATGAATGAATTTATGTATATATATATGATTGATATTCATTGATCATATATATATACATAAATTCATTCAAAATCATTGATCACGATATTTAGATGGATGTGATAGATGAACTATATCACAACTGAAAAAGGATGTTGTTTCTCTTAAAAATATGTAGATAACTAGTTAGAAACTTTTGTTTGCGCAAAAGCAAGTTATATATTAATGACTTTAAAATTATTCGGACTAGGGAAAAACTACTAGTCTTAAAAAAAGAAAAACATGAAAGAAAAATGACAGTGTAACTGCTAGCCGCCTTCGGCGACCACCTTTCCGGCCGAAAATACTGTTCTGTTTTATTCAGCAGAATCCGTGATGCAAAAAATTAATGCATAAAAAATAAAATAAAATTCATTACGCTTTAACCAAAGAATATGAATAAATAAGAAGAATCTTCATTCCTTATCTTTCAACAATAGAAGAGAAACACATAATTCAATATTTATAAAAGCAATGAAGACGGCTTGAGTTGATTGCAACAAACAAAAGCATAGTTGTAAATTGTGCATAAAAATATTTTTTTAAATTGTTAAAATTAGAAAAAAAATTCGGTTGTCAATTTCATTGACATCATTTAAAAAATAAATTTTCAATTTTGAGGAGTTGTAAGAATTTATTCTGTGCTATAATATTTTTGAAAGTTATCGCCAACGAACGCAAAAATTTTGCTAACTTTTTGATCAAATGAAATTCTAATTAAGTTTCCGAAACAATCTCTCCACGGTGCACATTCACACCCTCCAAGGTATATTTGTGCCAAATTTTGCAGCTCTAGATCCAGTCGTCTGCCTTGTCGAAGGCCAAGACACACAGACATTATTATTAGTAGAGTTAAGATTAGCATAGAGTTAGCATTCTCCTTTATTAGTAGTAGAGTTAATAGAGCAACAAAACAAATTCTTTATATAAATTTTTTTTTTAAATTCTCCGAACTAGGGAAAAAATTAAACCAATAAATGTTATAGTTATAAAATGAAACTAGAAATTTATATTACCCTCGGCGATAAATTAAGGCTGCAGGCAAAATCATGACAATAGCTACGACTTTTATATTGAAAACATATTCAAAATCTGGCTATCCAAATACATTTTCTTTCTGTGTTATGAATTTCACTACGACTTTTTCATATGGAAAGCTCTTAACTATCTCAAATAATGATATGTGTGCTTATTTACGATAAAAATGTATCTAAAACGCACTTTTTGATGTTGATACAACACTGCTCAATGCTGTTTAAAGGTGGCCAAGGTACAATACGATGCACTTGGCAGAGGTGCATCACCTCCTCTCATATTATTTAATTTACTCTCAGGCAGAGGCGGCCCGAGGGCCGGGCAAACTGGGCATCTGCCCGTGGCGCCAAAATCCTAGGTGGCGCCAAAGCGGGAGAGTGAAGGAGAAAAAAATTGTTTTAATAGACAAGAGAGTTCCGAAAAAATGGCAAATAATTTCCCTTTAGAATTGGCGGCCCTCTTCTTCTTATTCTCTTATTCTGAATAATATCTTCAAGACATGTGAGAAGTACTAAATGTCTCACCACCACTGGTGGTCTTTCGCACAGGTGCTAGAGGCTCTCTCTTCGTGCTTCAAGACTCTGGGAAGGGGCACATCAAAATCTAGTCGCCGTATATCGCAGTGCTAAGCCGACGGTTAATTTACGACATTGGATAGGGACAGGGTTCTAAAAACAGCTTTGCGCATATGCAATTTTTTTGTTTCTGCTGCCGCCTTTTTGATTTTGTACAAATGTCCTTAGAGTCAGCATCGGGGTTTTATGATTGGAGACACATGTATGAACAGTTATCAGCGCATGAGAAATCTTTAAATCATATTAAAGCTTACCGGCTTTGCGTGGATTTCAGTAAAAGAATAAGATTAGGAAGGACTGTAAATTCTGAAAATCGGAAAGAAACCAAAATGAAGGTTGGATATTGGAAACAAGTGTTCAAACCTTTAGTATAACGTGGTTGTGTTTCCAAAAGAAAAAAGAGGAAAGAAAGATATACTATATGGAAAAAACAGTGGAAACATTTTAAAGCTACTTGAATTAATTTGAAAATTTTGCGTCGTTAGTGCTGACCATTTGAGAAGCGCGGTGTCTAATGAATCATACATTCATTACCGAGAAAAAAACTATCAAAAATGAAATCATAGGGCTACTTGAATCCAAAATCGAGAAACAAATTTTGAGGGAAGTTTCAAAATGGGCATATTACTCCAAAATTTTATACTGCACACCTGAATTAAATCACGTTGGGCGGATGACATTTGTTATAAGATTTGTATGGTGCATTACAGGTGCAGAATCTTGCGTGAAAGAGCACTTTTTGGATCTATTCCAATAGGCGATGCTTTAATAAAGAAACTTTTAGTACAACTGGAAGAGATGAAAAATCCACTGAAAAATATGCTTGGCCAAAACTATGATAATCTGGCCAATTTGAAAGGAAAAAAATCCAGGTGTCCAAACAGAATCCTGAACATTAACCGTCGGGCCTTTTATGTTTTATGTACTACTCATTCCCTAAACTTAATTCTTATTGAAGCTCTACAACCCTGTCTAGACGCTGTGGAATCTCTTAGTATTTTATAGCAAATTTACAACTTCTTTGCACCCAAAATTCTTCGTTGGACAGTCTTGAAGAAACATGTACACAGAATAACGGGCAAGCCCTTAAGTCAAACGTGGTCACTCTGCTGGAATTATCGCTAGATAAAAGAACTGATGCATTAGCCAAAAACCTCTTCTTGAGTTTGACAAAGTAAAACGTTTTAAGTTTGTTGCTAGTCTTATCATTTGGGACTCAGTTCCCTTCAAGGTCTATGTCGTAAGTAAGATGCTACAGAGTGAAAATATAGATGTGTCTAGTGCTGTTGAAATTATTGCAAAAACGATACAAGGGGTCGTCCATAAATGATGTCACGCTTAGAGGGGGGAGGAGGTTCGTGAAATTGTGGCAGTTTGTGACAAGGGGGGGAGGGGGTAACAAGAAGTGTGACATCACACATTTTGGTTAAAATAAAAACATTTAAAATCAGCAGATTAAATTTTGAAGTTATTTTGAAATTACCAGAATTTGGGGGTGTTTTTTTAATCGGGGCTAAAACAACTTTCATGTGATTTTTTCTCTCTTATATTCCTTCTTTTCGAAAAATTCATTCAGGGCACACCCTTGAAATGTCCAACAGAAGAAACTTCGCCCCACCTGGGTGAGTGGTAGAACTGGCAGTGGCACAAACAGGTTGATCTTATTGAGGCGGTTTTTTTTTTAAATTCAACCTGTTTAAGAGTATTTTGTGTTCATAAAGTAAAGATAACATTTAAAGCAAAATATATCAAATTCCAAAATACTGCTGTTTTCAATTGCTCTTTTATATTAATATTTTATTACTATTGTATAATAATTATGTTTTTTGTTGTAAACCTTAATCTTATTTCAAACAAAATAAGTACACATATAATCATTATTATTGTTATGCTCACAAATGTCATTAAAACACATAGTTAAAATTTAAAAATAAAATTTGATATATGATCTATAACGTAGTACTTTGTTTCTGAACTGCAAGTATATGTTTATGTAATATACCGTAACATGTGACAAGGGGGCGGGAGTATGGTAAAGTGTGACACTTTGTGACAAAGGGGGGGGGAGGGGAGTCAAAAATATTGAACAAAAGTGTGACATCATTTATGGACAGCCCCAAGCTGTGGTAGAAATGAGATCAGACAAGGGGATTCAACATGTTCTGGTTGCTGCACATGACCTCTGTAACAGTATTGAGACTGAAGCAGAATTACAAGAACCAGAAGTTCGACCGTAAAAAAAGAAGTAATATCGTTATGAATCTCTAGACGAAGCTCCTCCAAAGTAGATTCAAGCAAAGCTTTTATTTTGCTTTTATTTTTTTATTCTGGATGTCACAATCAATTCTTCGCAGGAACGCTTCGAAGAACTAAACGCTATATATGAAAAAAATGTTTTTTATCTAATATCAAGAAATCGAAACACAATAAAATTTTAGGAATGTTTAATAACCTTTATTTGGCCTTGAGTGACGGTAATCATAATGATGTAAATGGTTTCCAACTTCACCAAGAAATATTAATTATGTTATTTCTACTCTCAGACGAAGTGACCAGCTGTTGGAGATTCTAACTTACTTCAATATGAACAGGGTTGCTGCAAATTTTTGAAATGTTTCAGTGGCTTTGAGTATTTTTTTGACTTTCCTAGTAACTGTAGCCACTGGCGAGAGAAGTTTTTTTAAACTGAAACTTATCAAAACGTATCTGCAATCCACCATGTCCCAAGAGCGCATAGTTGGCTTAGCAACCATAACAATTGAACGGGACCTTTTACAGAACATTGAAATTGAGAAGAAATTTTGCGGATAAAAGTTAGTTTTTGAACAGAACTTATAATACTGTTTTAAAATAAAATAAACTATTTTTAAAATAAATTTGTTGAATATATTATTTTAGTTTCAATAAGAACTATATAATCTTAAATATTTCTGAAGTTAAAAAATTCTCACTATAATATTATTTAGTCATATTTGCATATTAAACATGAATATTTCTATGCAAAAGTTTGTTTGGCATTTAGAATAGAGACATAATAGAATTTTAAAAAATACGTTGGTTATGTGTATTGGGGGGGCGCCATATTGTTGCTTTGCCCGGTTGGTATAATTACCTCTGGCCGCCTCTGCTCTCAGGTAATTATTTATGCTTTTATTGATAAAAAAAATCCTTTCAATATGTGTGTCAGTTATGGAACTAAAAGGGGAACAGGTGAAAAATAAAAATATATTTTTTTTCTGGAAAACAGGAGGAAAATTTAACTCCTCCAGTAGCTTGCGCCGGCATCCGAAAAATTGTTTCTTCACTTCAGTTGAAAACTTTCAACCCGAGATGACCATGTGCAAGGTGACAGTGTTGCCACTCTAAACTAAACATTTTGGGACGGGAAACGTAATTTCTCTACTCTCGTTCTGATATATCGACAATTCGCCGAGGTACAACCCTGGCCAAGGTACAGCACCTTCCCCTACTGTCATAATATTTTGAGTATATTATACAACATTGTAAGTGTCAAAAATACAGTGAAATGTTATTCTTTGTGCTGCTAGTAAAATAAATTCTTCCAAAGAAGTATTATGTAGAAAAACTGTGCTGCATTTCTTTGATCTTTTCAGAAACAGTACTCTAACACTGCCACTGTTTTTCTCATCATCTTCAAGATTGTATCCGACAGATACATTTGCCCGACATTAAAAAAGAACCCCTAATACGGATTTGTCTGTCGTATAGATAATCAAATGTCCATGGGCGCACACACTCATCATTAAGCGAGATTTTTCTTTAAATAATAAAATATTCACCATTTGAACTTGGACATTGAGGTTGTTTTTCCATGTGAAGTACACTGGCATTTCCTCTCTGTATTAGAAAGATTTACACGCTGGATAGAAGTTGCTCCTCTGTACGACCAAACAGATGAAACTGTAACAAAAAAACTGATATCATCTACATGTATTTCTGTTGACTAAGGATACTACGCCCAGGAATATTTAAATGATGCAGATTGGACTCCCTGGGTATTCATTTATTAGATAACTTGATTTTGTTTAAAAACGGGCTAGAATTGCAACTTTATTGATCTAGATCATTTAACTCTGTTCTGAAATATTTTCGTTGTTTCAAGTGACATCATTTGATATTTATTAGGAAAAATTAAAATTTTTACTCTGAAGTCATCACTTTTTCAGAAGTTGCAAGATTCTTCACTATTATGCCAATCTTTTGTCCTTTTCTATTCACAGATGTTTTCCTCAAAGAATATTATGATTCGTGCTAGTGCATGCCCACATGCATTCCCATGTAATTTTGACCATTTCCTGTGAGTTAATAGAGAAGATATTCAAAAAAAAATGCTGAATTAACTTTTTCTTTTAGTCTCACTTCCACTTTTAAACGCATTGCATTGTTAATTAATGAGATTTCTGATTTTTATAAACATCTGTCAGAACTTACAACCCCTATTGGCTCAAGAAGCCTTACAATATTGTTACAATATATTCTCATCCCTCAGGGGGGCACTGCGAGTTCACAGATGAGAAGCAGCCGTATAAGTAAGCTGATTCTCGCTTCCCTTGAGAGTACAATAAAGGTGGGTTTCCGAGTCTACCACCAGTGATAGTGCGTACCTCCTTCGGGAGGGGTCAGGTCGTGGCCCGGTGATGGACTACTAGGACTCCGGCCTCAGTACTCGAGCTATTGCAGCGGTTTTCACTCAGTTATACCTGGGCGCTACGGCAAGGCGGGGTGATTCGGTTTTCCGGTTACTATATTTTCACGATATTGTGGGGCATTGAGAATATAAATCAACATCGGGGAGATATCGTACAATATCTTGTGCTAATAGGGATACAGTAACCATCCGATCCCATCATATTATGATTAGCTGTATTTCAACTTTCTTGCTTCATTGCAAAATGACAGCGTTCTTTGCAATAAGCAGTATTGGGCTTTGAGGATAACAGGATTTTCAGGAACATAACGATATATTTAAACTGATAAACACAAGATAAAACTATTTAAATTTTAACATTTACATTTACAGATTAGATCGTTCGCATTGTCGGAGACAGCAGGATAAGAAGAAGGAAGGATAACGCTTAGAGAAGCTCACTCGTTGGTGTCAGGAAGAAAAGTGTTGGTCGGCGTCGTTCAACAGTTTTCAGGGAGAACCGGTTTACGCTAGTCTTGCTCCGCGCTGTTTCTGCAACCGCGATGGTGGTAAGTCCACGGGAACCGCCACAGATACCCCCTACCAGTGACAGCGGGATATTAAGCATATCTTAAATTGAAACGTAACCGTCGTCCAGAGAGAGTTACAATTTCAGGTCGGGTAGTCCTTGCGGGTGTCTCTGATATTCTGTCTCTCTGCAGGTTCTCCTGTGGTGTTGGGGACTCTGATGCAGGAAGTCGAGTGGAGTCACGCAAAACATAGGCAGTTTTCACACGGTAAATATTCACTGTGAGCTCTTTCCAATTTTTGTTGATCTTGAAGATTTTTTCGCTTCTGTGAAGCACTTTAAACGGACCTTCATATGGAGGCTGAAGCCTCTTTCGGAGTGCCTCCCTCCGGAGAAACACGTGGTTGCAGGAGTTCAGGTCTTTGCTTATAAACACTGTGTGTTGACCATGATGCTGAGTTTTAGGAGGCAGTAGACGCTGCATCACTTCCTTCAATTTTCCTACAAAAGTAGATGAATCTGGGTTGTCTGTGGTTGGGCTTAAAAATTCCCCTGGTAGTCGAATGGAAGCACCATACACCATCTCCGCAGTTGTTGCCTCTAGGTCCTTCTTCTTTGTGGCTCTGAATTCCAAGAAGATAGACGGTAGTTCCGAAGACCATTGAACCTTTCCATGTGCCATGATGGCAGCTTTCAATTGCTGGTGGAATCTTTCCACTTGACCATTCGTATCTGGATGGTATGGTGTTGTGCCCTGTCGAGCAGTATCGAGAAACTTGGATAGGGCTTAGAAAAGAGACGACTTAAACTGAGTTCCTTGGTCTGTGGTCAACCGGAGTGGTGGTCCAAACCGGGAGATCCATCCTGAGTAGAACGCTGTTGCGATCGTGTTAGCAGATATATCCACTAAGATAAACGCTTCTGGTCATTTAGAGAAGCGATCGACTCAGGTGAGGCAATATCGAAAACCTTCGTACGGGGGAAGAGGTCCCTCTAGATCGATGTGAACATGCTCAAACATAGCACTAGGAGGAACAAAGCCACTAAGTTTGTTTCTAGTATGCCATGACACCTTTGCTTGTTGTCACTGTAAGCACGTGCGAGCCCATGATGTTACATCTGCTCTCATGGAATTAATATCAGGAATATTTATAATTTTTGGGAAATAATTAGTACATTGTTGAAGCTAGGTTGAACTATATTGTATAATATTGCTCAATATTTATCAATATTGAAACCCAATATTGATAAATATAGGAAAAGTCTTATATTTTACACTGTTTCAATATTGTAACATAATATTATACAATATTGAGCAATGTAATGTGCTACTAAGATAGTATTTTTTTCTTTAATTTGATGTGAACAATTTAATGAATAAAATAAACGTACTTCAGTGTGCCTACAAATATTGATTTTTCTCCTTTCTCAATATTTATCATTATTGAAACCCAATATTGAGCAATATAGGAAAAGTCTTACATTTTACACTGTTTCAATATTGCAACACAATATTATAAAAATATTGATTTTTCGAATTTTACTATATTGATCAATATAATGTGCTACTAGGGTAGTAATTTTTTCTTTAATTTGATGTGTACAATTTAATGAATAAAATAAAGGTATTTGAGTGTGCCTACGAATATTGATTTTAATCCCGTTATCAAAAATTCTTAAGCAGGTAATAATATTCTAAAATATTTTTGAAATGTGCTTTTCATCATTTCCTTAATTTTAACAAGTTGCTTAGTTAAAGTAGTTTTAGTTACGCAGAAAAAAATACTTTCTATGGACAGTATAAACATGACCGTACTATTTAAAACATTTCTGAACTATTCAATATTGTTTAAATTTTTAGTTTTTTATATTTTAATTTAAATTTTTCAAGTGAAAAACAGATTAAAATTTGTTGGAGAACTATTCACTACAGAATCTCTCAACAATAAAAATAAAGTCGTGGACAGATAGCGTTTTATTTTATGACCACTGCTTTGAAAACAACGTTAGCCTATTTCAATTATTGTATAAATTTTAAAAAGAAATTTGCAATTTTTTGTAAAAAATTTGTACGCAAATTACTGCTACAAGCAACATCCTTTTTACACCGTCACCTCCGATAGAGGAGGTGTAGGCCGCAGGACATGGGCAGCTAACTAAGCTAGAAAATGCAAAATTATTATTAAGTAGCGAGGAAACTTGAACATTCAATATAAAGACAGAAAACATTAAATATTTATTAACAATGCAATGTTCTACAACGAACGGACTCAATTTAAATTATAAAACATCAAAATATATTTCAACTGCATCCAAATTGTGCAGTTCTTCCGACCAATCCGAAAGCGGCAAACTGGTTCGCAGAATATGCTTTGTTTACGTTTGAGTTGGCTGCTGCTTGTTGATTTGTATCTAACAAAAACCTAATTTTTATAATTTAAATGAAAGAAATGCCCATAAACTGTCGATAATAAAGCCAGAGATCTTCGTTTCTGTCACTGTTTGGAAGTTAAACTTTCACTCAAATTCAAATGTCACTTTTAAACTATTTTCTATCACCGTTAATACAAAGTTGAAGTAAGCTTTCTTTACTGAAAGTTGTTCGAATTATGATGCGAATAAGAAAGTGTTTTATTTTATCTACTTAAATGGTATTCAATAAAATAGTCTTTTACACATAATGATGCATTATTTACATTTCTGAGCAAGTATTCAAAATATATTTCATATATATCTGAAGCTTCTTGCTATGTAGCTACTTATAAAAGTGAACTGGCATTTTAAATATTCTTTTGCTGATGTCTCTTAGATGTTTTAAAAATTCTAGGTATGCAATTGACAATTTCACATATTTGCTTTTCAAAAAATTCATATATCTACTAAGTTGTAAATTGTGTATGCATGCAAATACAGTCTGTTGGGTTCACGCAATTGACAGCACTGGTAAAGTACGCATCGCTGTATATATATTTTTGTTTTAAGAGTTGTGAACCTGATATTTTCTACTCAAGTTTTAGTTCCGATGTAAAATTCATGAATAATGCGTTTGTAAAATAGATGTCTATTTTCAGTTTTGTAAAAGAGTTATTTTTTTATTGAAATTACTTTCTGTTGAGTCAGGAACTCAGAAGTGTGTTTACTTAACTCTAGTGAATTAACATCTTGAACAGTTTAACTTTTTTAAAAGGTGAAACATTAATTAAATTTAGCAGAGATTTCGATGAAATCTTGGTTTGCTTCAACACAATCATTGTCAAAAAACATAGATTCACAGCATTAAAGGCTAAGATACTTTTAAAAAATATGTACAAAATAACATTACAATTTTTTATACATAACAGTTCCTTGTTTACATTGACGAGAAAATATTCAATACATATTTTATATGTGATGATGAAGATTCTTATAATTATATATATTTTCTTACAAAGATATACAAGCATTTAAAACATCCATCTGAATAAAATATTTATAGATACATTTTATTTTAAATTATTTTCAAAACTATACAAATATTATGAAATTTCTGTGTCCATTATTTTATTTATGAATGAGTAATGTTCTTTATACAAATAGTACAATAAATAATTATATAAGTTATTAGTATTTTAAGCAGCGTTATCAGGTAAATAAACACATTCTGTATAATTCACTGAGGTGCAGTTTGGAAGAATGACAAGAACAGCTTCCAATAGAGAATCTATTATTTTTCCATTTGCAGTGAACATTATTAATGCTGGAGGAACTGGCTCTTGAGACATATGATAATAATCTACTTCCAATATACCCTCTGAAATCTTCTAACTATAATGTGAAGGACACAGTGCAATAATAAACTCCTGTTTATTCCAGCCTGGTAATTTGCTTAATAATGATTAAATATGTTTTTGAAGAAAATTTTGATTTGGAGGAAGATTAGTATCTGATAAGCAAGATTTTAAGATTCAAAATGAAACTTAAAATTTATAAATACCCAAAAACTGGGTATTTTGCAAAAAAAGTATTTACGAATGTGGATTCAAAATTTAAATTTATAAATGTACAAAAATTGGTTGTTTTGTTTTAAATTAAAAGATTTACGAATGGTGATTAAAAATTAAACAAAGTATCCAAAAACTGGCTATTTTGAGAAAAAAATGTATTTGTGAAGTATGCTTCAAAATGAAACATAAAATTTATAAATAATCAAAAATGTATTTTGCAAACAAAAAAGTATTTGTGAATAAGGATTCAAAATGAAACATAAAATTTATATATATATATATATAATACATAAGGTATAATATTTTTAAATTAAAGTTCTGACCAAATTTTTAAAAAAAAGTGCTATCAGGATCGGAGGATAATTTACCTTTTTTGGTTTGGAGGAATGACACTTAAAATGAAATAATAATTTTGAAAACTGTTTATGTTGTACAGATAGGTCTCGTGAAATTTCTGATTCTTAATTTTCTCAGAATCCCATGCGACAAGACAGCCAGTCTTGTTTTGATTTAATGGGGAGTGATTTACTCTCTTCACATGTATTAATATTATGGAAAATTTTATGTTGTAAAGAAAAAAAAATGGGAAAGAAAAAAAGCACTTGCTTGGAACCTTTTAATGCTAAAAAAAGATAAAAGTGTACTGTGATGTTGAATATACACATGCCAATGTAATCAAATTGGAAAACACGTAAAAAATGTTTCAAATATCCTGTTCGGTTAAAAAAGGATGCAATAGAAATTAATATAGTTTTAAACAAACTCAAACTATGAAAACTACATCAAAATTTTAGTTTCAAGAACATTTAAGTACTGATTGTGATGATTCAGATGAACCCCGCCTAGCAGTAAAATGCCTGGTACATCTTCAAATAATATAAAAGTATCAGCAATAACTATTATTCAGCACATTCACTATAATTTTTAAAACTATTAGAACTGAAACATCTGGTAACTTTTCATCAGAAATTGTCTGGTTCTTTGACTTATTAAACCAAAAAAATTATGAACAATTGTATATTTCAGTTTAGTTTCCATTATCCGTTCTTTATAATTTTAAAACCAAATACACTTTTTTAAAAAAATTAGTTTAAGAAAGAGATTTTTTAAAGCTAAAATAACTCTTTTACGAAGCAGCAAATACAAAATTATTCATTTACTCATTGTAATTAAAAAGGGTATTTTATGTTAGAAGCATGATGTAGTAATGAATTTGATTTTTCTGATTAAATATTTTAGTTTTTATAAAACTGAATTAGTTTAATTTTTATTGATTAAATTTTTTGATTATTTAAAGCTAAATTATATTACTTATCTGGGTATCTGTTTACAGACAAATATATGTATTTTATATGAATAGAGTGAATTTAAAAATAAATACCCAGGCAAATACCCATTTTGGGTATTTACCCTCAAAAATAAATACTTAGGTATTTTACATCACTGATTATAGACTTTGTTGGGAATTATCTTCAATGAAAAAAGCTTGTAACTGTGGAGTTACTTTTGTTTCTTTTTCATCTGTCAAAATCCACTGATCTGCACAAAATTTAATTTTTTCAAGACTTAAATCTTAGCAACACTGAAAAGCATCTACATAGTCTTCTACTACGTGGATTCCCAGGTAGCACAGAAATATTATATAATGTTTGCACAATGTTATACAATATTATGAACACCGAGGAACACCGAATACTGTAATAAAGTATTGTACTGTATGTATCAGTATTTCCGAGATACTAAATTTTCACAAATAATATAGAAACAATGTTTATTTATAAAAATCTTCATTTTAACTCAGGATATCACTCGATTGGAAGTTTTATTACAAAAACACCACTGGAACAATTATTCTTTAAGATGCTAAATATTATATCATACTATACAATACAATGCACATGATATTTTGATTTTTACATTAAGCAGCATTGATCAATATTTTAAGGTGAAGTTATTCTCATGTCCGACAGATGGCAGCACAAAAATACCGTAGCACTTTAATATTCAGCGTTGATTCTTATTTTGAGGTGAAGATATTCTTATGGCCGCCAGATGGCAGCATGGAAATACAATAACACTATATTATTCAGTATCCTGAAATAGTATTTAAAATTCGTGTAGCATAAGCCAGTATAAACTCTCTTCAACTAACTAGTATTTCAAAATAATGTTCATTTGAATAATAATGTTTACATAGTCATTTTGTTTTACTGTATATAAAAGGCGGGCCGGATTCAGCTAAGGAAGCTAACCATAAAACAGCTCTCACATATCGATGAAAAAAATTGAGTGTTATTCTCATCGTAAAAATATGAAGTGATTTTTTGTTCCGAATCTTGTATTTGATTTTCAATCAATACTGTTATTATAAATGTTCAAGGCGTCTCGTAATACATTGAAAGAGGAATAAATAAATTTCAAAATTATTTGAAAACCTTTCAAACATATTATTATAATTACTTTTAAACCTTATTGCCTTTTAATTTATTAAATTAGCAAACTTAGATATAAGAGCTAAAATTGCTTCCTCTTTGACTTCTAATTTCATTTTGAACTCGAAATTGTAACGATAAAAGATAATTTAATTAAGAAAACTATTCAGATTCATTGTGAATGAACATGAAATTTCGCAGAGATCCGAACTTTGTAACTACATTTCATTATCATCTTTTACGCTCACTGATGAAAGGGGTCTATTCTGGTACCCCGGTTGGGTTGGGAGATCACTTTTGGCCGTTAACAACGGAAAAGTGACGTCTCCTCGTTGGTCAAGCGGTAAGGTGTCTGGTTCGTGTGCCGAAGCTCCCGGGTTCAAAGCTCGCTGTAAGTAGATGTGTCCAAAAAATAACTAAGTGTTACCTAGAAGTTCGGAATTAAGTGATTAATATTTTTCCATGCTTCTAAAATGTATTTTTAAAATATTCACTATAATGTCATATTATATAATATTATATAACATTATTCAGTATAGTACAATATTATTTAATGTGGTATAATATTATACAGTATTATATGACATTATACAATATTATATAATATTATTCGGTATAGTACAATATTATTCAATATGGTATAATATTATACAGTATTATATGACATTATCCAATATTATGAAAAAAACATTGTACAGTATTGAAAAAGTCTTACGTTTTACACTGTTTCAATATTGGGAAAAATATTGTACAATATTGCTTTCTCGAATTTTATGATATAAGACAATATCTTGTGCTACGTGGGTTTTACATTCCATTCTAGCAATATAACATTTTATTTTCTAGATTGAACTTTTTTAGAATCGCTAAGTCGAAGCCTCTGAAAAATAAAATGCGCAAAGAAAAAAGAAACCCTCGCAACGAAAGATTGCATCCTTGCTCCTCAATGCCCACGTAGCACCAGATATTGTCTTATATCATAAAATTCGAGAAAGTAATATTGTACAATATTTTTCCCAATATTGAAACAGTGTAAAACGTAAGACTTTTTCAATACTGTACAATGTTTTTTTCATGATATTGGATAATGTCATATAATACTGTATAATATTATACCATATTGAATAATATTGTACTATACTGAATAATATTATATATTGTATAATGTCATATAATACTGTATAATATTATACCATATTAAATAATATTGTACTATACCGAATAATATTATATAATATTACATTATAGTGAATATTTTAAAAATACATTTTAGAAGCATGAAAAAATGTTAATCACTTAATTTCAATGCGCTGAACACTGTGCGATTTTTTGAACACCTCTACTTACAGCGAGCTTTGAACCCGGGACCTTCTGCATGCGAACCAAGAGCCTTACCTCTGAACCAGCCAGACTTACATCAGAGAGCGTAAATGATGATAATAAAATGTAGTTACAAAGTTCGGATCTCTACGAAATTTCATGTTCATTCACAATTAATCTGAATAGTTTTCTTAATTAAATGATCTTTTATCGTTACAATTTCGAGTTCAAAATGAAATTAGAAATCAAAGAGGAAGCAATTTTAGCTTTTATATCTAAGTTTGCTAATTTAATAAATTAAAAGGGAATAAGATTTAAAAGTAATTATAATAATATGTTTGAAAGGTTTTCAAATAATCTTGAAATTTATTTATTCCTCTTTCAATGTATTACGAGACGCCTTGAACATTTATAATAACAGTATTGATTGAAAATCAAATACAAGATTCGGAACAAAAAATCATGTCATATTTTTACGATGAGAATAACACTCAATTTTTTTTTCATCCATATCGTGAGAGCTGTTTTATGGTTAGCTTCCTTAACTGAATCCGGCCCGCCTTTTATATACAGTAAAACAAAATGACTATGTAAACATTATTATTCAAATGAACATTTTTTAAAAATACTTTTTCAGATATATCATTCAATACTGTTTAATATAACGCTATTGTATTTTTGTGCTGCCATCTGTCGCACATGAGAATAACTTCACCTTAAAATACTGATCAATGCTGATCAATGTAAAAATCAAAATATCATGTGCATTGTATTGTATAGTATGATATAATATTCAGCATCTTAAAGAATAATTGTTCCAGTGATGTTTTTGTAATAAAACCTCCAATCGAGTGATATCCTGAGTTAAAATGAAGATTTTTATAAATAAACATTGTTTTTATATTATTTGTGAAAATTTAGTATCTCGGAAATACTGATACATACAATAAAATACTTTATTACAGTATTCGGTGTTCCTCGGTGTTCATAATATTGTATAACATTGCGCAAACATTGTATTATATTTCTGTGCTACCTGGGTGGTTTAATTGTGGTTTTCTCAACGATAGTGATTCTGTACGTCAAATCCGAGAGATACGAAAGCCTCACAACAGGAAGAATGACGTCATATTACTTAGGCCAATATACACCGCGCTGAATCCATAGATCGAGACAACTTAGGGGTCTATTCTGGTACCCCTGGGTTGGGGTGGGTGCACATATTTTTCCCGTTTTTTACGGGGCTTAAAATGGCACGACTCCCAACCCAACCGGGGGTACCAGAATAGACCCGTTAGCTGTGGCTAACCTTTTCTGCGCGAAACATATTTATTTTTATAATCAACGTTTCTCGCAACTCCTTTTGGCAAAAGTAAACAAAGGTCGTTAAATTTTCTTCAGCAAAAACGAGATGTACTTACTTCTTGCCAGCTTATTTTCTCTAATAAATAACTGCATACTTTTAATATGAAAATAAGAGTTAGAAGATAGACACTGATATTTATTGAATATTCTTAATTTTTTTTTTTAGCTTAACAGCGATTCATACCCAGGTAGCACAGAAATATTATATAATGTTTGCACAATGTTATACAATATTATG
>BGPR01000444.1:0-29158 GCA_013235015.1 Araneus ventricosus
CTGATTACTTCAGTTTCAGTTACGTATTGCTCTTATTAGTCACAACTGGTATATTAAGCAGTAGGAATGATCTTCACAGCTGTATACAGAACGCTGCCCCATGCCTGATGCCATTACGGCAATCGAACCGGTTGAATGAACATGGGGCGCGCAGCTGCATACAGTAGTTTGGTACAGCTCTGATATGGCGATAATTTCGCTTTGGCGACTTTTTTCAACAGCTTCAATATAGGACCCCATTGGCGATATTTTGTTTTGATGCTCCACACACCAAGGATCGATCGTCCAGACGAAGTTGCCAGACCACCAGAAGCTGACCGAAACCCGCCTCCCTCCATCATTGGACATGGCGTATATGATGCGATGTGGAGATTCGTCGTTCTGGTAGCAGCTCTCATCGTGATTTGGAAGTGGTTGATAGGCGCGTCCAAGGATCCCAGTGGACATCATCAGGAATTCCCTCCCGGGCCGCCAGCCATACAATGAATACATTTAACCTCCCAGGATCAGCCACTAAGTACTTTGGATTTTACAGTCGAGCGAACATTCAAATTTTGGCTTTCTGCACCCAAGAACTTCTGTGTAATTAGAGTCTCGAGATTTGTACGTTTCTGATTATCAAGTTATTGTATTGTCAAAATTACACTCATCAAGAGTCAGGCAAGTACCTAATTGAGTCCTTTATTTGTATTTTAGTACTGTTCTAAATTTTTAAGATTATTATTTTTCTTTTTCTTGAAGATGGCTCAGAATGTTAGTTGCCCCACTCGTGGTTTCAACAAGTAAGGGTGAATGGGGCCCGGGGCATGGTGAAATTATTTCGCACCCTTCTTCATATTTGATTTTAAAAAGTGACGTAAATGCAGCAATATTTTGTCTCCATGCCCCCCCCCTAAGAGTGGCGTCCTGGGCATCTACACCCCCTTGCCCTCCCCGTTGCTACGCCACTGAGATATGCAATTTGCGAGTAATGATCACATAATAAAATTCACCCTCTAGCTTGTTTTGTTTTAGCGTTATCATTTCACATACACGCGAATAGACGGATCAGGAAGCTCCCCTCTGTGGATTTCGTCCAAAATTTCGTAAGAACCCTAAATTTTGGCAACATACCAAATTTCATCCGCCCAGCTTGTCGCGTTTTTGAGTTGTCGTGTTCATAGACAGACATAATTTTTATCTTTTTTTTTACTCTGGGTAGTCTAAAACATACAATTTTATCAAAACTTGGAGGGCAAATTTTTTGACGATTCAAGTATTTTCTCTTATATATAGTATACAGTAGAGTGCCGCTAATCCGGACGGATTTATTAAAAAAGAACATATAAAAGAGGTATACCAATTTTAGTGAGTAATTTAGAGGGAATGTAGTTTTATTTTATAGTCCTGTTCAGAATTTAAAATTGCTTTCTTTTCTAAAATTCTTAATTAAGAGTGATATACTATAGGGTTTTTTGTACTGTGCAATTAATAAATTTTAATTATGTACAAAGATGATTTTTTTTAAATCCTACATCAGTTCGAAAGGTTAAAAATTTAGGCCTATGTATACAGTAGTAATAAAACTAAAATTAAGCTGTAGGAAAAGTTGTAGATATTTATGAATAAACTAGCTATGTGACCCGGCGTTGCACGGGCTATCTCGAACAATAGGATACTCCCGGGCGGAGCGAAGAGAGGTCACATGAGACCTTGGGATCCATATATTCTCATATGCCTCGCCTCTGTTTTTCTCAACAATCAACAAATATTGTCACTTACTTTCTCCAACAAACGTTACGAACACCTTAATACAAAACCAGCGAGTGGTCTCCCCTAAACTTTCTCGTATACTCCTAACACATGTGGACAAAAAAATAGCTAAAACCCTAGCGCATGGAGATAAAAAATAAAGCGAAATTAAGCCAGTTCCCCCAAACTCGATCCATAAAAATTTCGAATCTCTCTATTCCCAGAACGCAAAAGTTTTGTACAGCACGTTGAAACGACAAAACGGAAATAAAATAATCGAGCAGGATCAGAATTCGCAAAAGGGAGAAAAAGAACCAAAAGGGAAGAAACGAACGCGACTGAAGCTACAATTTCTATAGACCGCCAAGGCTCCAAAAAATATGCTTGACTTCAGTAAAGTTCGCCAACACACAGTCTCAATGGGCATTTTGAACCAAATATGCAATTTGGACATCATTTTTTAACAGTTTAGCAAGATTTGAGGAGCACAGATCTATAATTAACATTAGCAAACGTCTCATTTATTTTATTTATCTCAGGTCCAAAGGTTTAGGAGATATAATTTTTACAAGTATCCGATTATACAGACCGACAGACAGTCAACCCTTTGACAGATTTGGCCCAATATTTTATACGGACCTACATTCATGTGATGATAAAATTGTGTACCAAATTTTATTCATCTAGTATTCCAGTTTTTGAGTTATAGTGTTCACATGACCGCGACAATAGACAGATCAGACATCCGTGGACAGATTTTGTCCAAAAATTTGATAGAAACCTACTAGTATGTTTCAAGACAACATACCAAAATTTCATCCCTTTATCTCTAATAGTTTGAGATATCGTGTCACAGACACACAGACACAATTCAAGAAAAACAATTTATACTACCACAACCGAACAATTGCAAAAGCGCGTTGAATAAAGATTTGCTGAAATAATGAGATCGGTTTGATTTACAACAATAAAATACCAAAACAATTGATGCTTGAAAACATATTTATTGTTGTAAATAAAATTTCAACAATAACAGATTGATACCAATACGCATGCATGAGAATCGGATTAAAAAGAAATGTGAATATGCAATTTGAACGCCTCTTTTGACGGATTTGGCCCAAACTGATTTTATACGGACCTACATTCATAACGATAAAACTGTGCGAAATTTTATCCATTTATATTCAAATTTTTGAGTTATAGCTTTACATGACCATGGACATACAAATAGACAGACTTCCCTTTATGGATTTTGTCCAAAAATTTGATAGAAACACAAGTTATGCTTAAAGACCACATACCAATTTCATCCCCGTAGCTCTAATAGTTTTCAGTAATCTGTTCACAGACACACAGACATATACAAAATTGTGTTTTCGGACTCAGGAGGTCTAAAAGTGGAGATTCGTCAAAATCTCGAGTTCGAATTTTTTGACGATTACAATACTTTCTCTTTGTATACTTCGTAAACGAGAAAGTAAAAAGAAAGAAAAATGCATGAAAACGATTTTTTCCATTGTTAATAAATTCAAACACAGAAGCTCGCTAAAAAAGAAATACCAACTTCGTTAAATAAAAAAAGAATAAAATGCAACACCGGTTGTGAAAACTAATAACAGGGAAAAAAGAATTCGCCGTGAATGAATTCCCCATGCTGCCAATAGATAGAAGCACGTGAATTCACTCACTTTGACGTTTTTAATTAATATCTTTTTGACTAACTATGATTTCGGAATTTCAATCGTCAAAATGGATTCCTTGGATTATTTCCCATCTTTTGGCTCTTTTCAGCATTCAGTTCGTGAGAACATAGCCGGACAAAGATACATACGTTTCTTTACATTCAAATTTTAATAGGAATGATAACATCGAATTTTATAGTTTTTCCCATCTAAAACTTGTGTTATGTGCATTTTTAGGCAAATTCCGTTTAATCCGGACAGGGTCCGGCCCCTTCTAGTCCGGATTAGCGGACTCGACTGTAATATAATTTCATTCGGCTAGAATTTCAACGCGTTTTGTTAAGATAATCTTTGTAATCTGGCGCTGGTCTGCTTTAATTCATAGCATAATGAAGAAGATCGCATATAGAAAAACCTTCCCCTTGCAGATTTTCTCAAAAATTTGATTTAAAAAATCTGCAATTTTAGTGCAGATTGTATGCCAAATTTCATCCATCTAGCTTTTTCCATTTTTTAAAGTTATCTGGTTCACATACACACGGTAAGAAAGAGAGAGTTCTAAAAATGGTTTCTTTGATTCAGGAAAGTTTTTAACTCGGAAATTCATCGAAATCTTAAATAGAAATTTTTTAACAGATAAAATATTTTCTGTATACTTCGTTTGAGGGAAAGCACAAGTTCCAGGTCTTATTTGATACTGAGAGCTGCATATAATCACAAAATTCAGGCTGTTCATATTTTGCTCATCAGTGAAGACTGACTTGTGAGTCAGAAGTGGTCAGCCAGTGGCGCAGTGGAAAAAATAGTCAGTACTGGAACGCTCTAACCTGGGTGACAAAAATCACCTTGTTTTAAAGAGGTTTCTAAAAAATTTTTCTTGTTTTTTCGCGTATTAAAACGAAAAAAAAAAAAAACAACAACAACCGCAGTGTCGGAACGGCGTTCCGGCTCCACTACACCCCTGCAGTCAGGCAACTTCGAGAAGAAAAAGGGGGGATGGACTACACTGATCTGCAAGCAAATTTGGAAAAAAAGGAATAGTGTTCTGAAATTTAAACCATATTTGAAATTGAATTTAAAATACTCTCTAGTACATGGCACTTCCAAATCAAATGAAAGTGCAAAATTCGATTACCCTGAAAATTAAGAAAAAAAAAAAAAAAACAGGAGCCCTCGAGGCCCCCAAAGTTGTAAGGTCCCTAGGCAGTTGCCTACTTTGCCTATTTGATAATGCGACTCTGAGTATACAAATATTATTTTCTTAAATAATTTAACATTTGCAAGTGAATCATAGGGTTTTACGCGAAAAGATAGTTAATCGGTCTAGTAAAAAAATGCTAGTTTTGTTACATTTTGAAGGGTTTTTTTTTGTGGTTGTGGCTCCTCACACACACGAATAATCCGTATTCGATGCTACTGTATTTCATCTTGTATGAATATGTATATTTTTTAATGTATTACATATATTATTATTTTTGAGAATTATATTTTTATTTTGTACTAGCAGTACGCGTACGGCGTGGCTCGTGGAATCAGGACTTCAACACACGAAAAAGTTTTGAGAACAAAATCAAAACAAAAGATACACATTACTGATTTTCCCGCTTATTTTTCTTTGCGATAATGACATTTATCAAAACAGAAATGTATATATTATTGAGATGACGATGACGCGAATGTAATGACGTCACCTGCCGGAAGGAATCGGATTGTAATGAAAGCATATGAACCTGCCGCGAGGAAGGTCACGCACCAGCCAATGAAATTGCAACAATGCATTCTGGGATTGTCCTGAGAAACTCTCGCTTACATCTCGCTAGCAAAAAAACTGTTTGAACTGATCAGGGAAAAGTTAATTAAAAAAAAGAAACGAGATATTCTAACCGTTCTTGTTTTAAATCTGACAGAAACGTTCCAGTTATAAGCTGAAAAAACATGAAAATTATAGAGATGTTAGAACGTCAGATGCGAGAATTTGGAAGAAATCCTTATTAAAAATTATCATAAAAGTGGCTATTTTTCAAAATTCAGCAAATTACATTAGACATACGAAACAAACTTCATTAGAACGGAAATCGTTTGTTCTTTTTGATGGTTAACTGATTTTTTCGTAAAATTATTCAAAGCCATGCTACTGAGAAATGAGTGCGAAAAAATCACCCAAAACAGCATAAAATATTAAATAAAAAAATTCTAGATTAAATTTTAAAATCCCGGCTTCGAGGTGCATTCAGTCACCATTACGACAACCTGTGCGCCAAATTTCATGGCTGTGAGTGCGATAGATTCGTCTGGACATCCCAGATACACAAGCACACAAACATTGTCTTTTATAAGTATAGATTTATCCCGCCGTCCGTTAAAACGCTCCATACCCTCATCATACTCCATCAGGGAGTCGGCATAGGAATTAAATAAATAAATAGTAAAAATTGAGGCTAGCATAGGCTTTTTGTGTCTTGTGTTTTTAATGTTAAGCATTTTGTGCTTTTGCTCTTTAGCTTTTTTCTTGAGTTCAATGTTGTAAGCGATGATTTTAAAATTGCTCTGCTCACCCCTTGGAGTTCTTTGTAAACTCTTTCTTAATGTAGTTCATTTCTTTTGTTTTATGTTTCCCCTCCGGCCTGTGGAAGGCCTTACACCCTCCTGGGTAGGCTGGGCCGGAGCGGGTTGTAAATAAATATTTTGCTTTAAAAAGTAAAACGAGCAGACACATTTTGTCTTCGTGGTCCCGAGACACCCCCACCACAGGTACGCCACTGTTGCTTCGAGATTTTAAAAATGTCCCAGATGAAATAAAATGTTCCGACTTGTTTAGATTTTTACTTACAAGCAATTAGCTAATATTAAAAAATTAAACGAACGATTGATGTAATTCAATTTTAAAAAGGTTACTTCTGAAGGGGGCGTCTAGGGACCCTTAGGCAACAAATCTCAGAGCCCCCTCCTCAACTTCTAAAACCAGATATTTTTTCATTAGTTTTAATTTAATCTCGATATAAGCAATTTGAAGTCGCCAAGTTTGACAAATTGAAATAACAAAATGAAATAACTTTCAAGAGAGTTTAAATATCTCGCATAATAGTAAAAAATGACGAAATTTTTTAACACAATATAATAATTATCATCTATTAATAGTCTACGCTTATAATCTAATCATAATTCTATAGTTATAATCTAATAACATTTCGAACACGGAAATTATAGGCTCGGAAATTTTTCAGATTATAAAGCAATATATTTCTATATGAACAGAAAACAAGATAATATATAACTTGCAAAAGACAATTACCACAATTCCCTAAATTTTAAACGATTTTTGATGATTAAGTTTAATTTGAAAAAGATCGAGTGCACAGTCCTCTAAAATGAAATGAAAGCACAAAATTTCGAGTCCTCGGGGTGCCTTAAAATTGCGAGGCACTGGCCTACTTAACCTATTTAATAAACTGGGCCTGCTTCTGAAGAATTTTCCTTCTCAATTTTTACTCTACACCCTAACCATAACCAGTGGATGAATTAATATGAAGAAAGAATAATAAAAGCAAAAGGAAAACATTTTTTGCATCTTTTTATAATTTTTAAAAGCTCTCCTCTTTTTTCAAAAAATGCTTTGTATTCTTTTTCATTGTCGTCTGTGTTGCTCTTCTAGGTTCGAGAGCATCCCAGATTAAAATTCACAAATCTAGACGTTACTAATACGTCGTAATAAAGGTTAACCATTTAGTCCAGAAAAGGTTTCGAAATGTTTTGAAAATAGTTGTTATAATATCTAGAAAAGATTGTTAATATCACCATTTGTTGGAGTTTATGTTTAATACCTTTCAAGTTCAGTTAAAAGTAAATTTGTTGAGACAGTGAAAAGTTAAGAATACTACGTTGAGTAAACCCCGCGTTTTGCCGAGAACTCTACTTTTCTCAAAATCATAATTAATGCAAAAAAATCCTCCCAAATTTTGCTTTCAGTCCATTGAGAATCCTTAAGAACTATAAATTCCTATCCCTCATTGTTAAATGTCCATTTCACTAAAAGAAAAATGGTACAGGATAACGGAAAAAAAATCCTTATTCTAAATTTCACACCACACCAACGTAAGTTCCTAAAATTTATAAAACTAAATTTTGCTAACTGTTACAATAGTTTTTTAAATTTTTCTACTGAGCGAAAATCGCTTCCTAAGTAATTATCGATAGCTTAAACACTCGAATTATTAATTATTATTTTAATTAAAACGATATACCTTAATTAGATGTGTAGTTTCGAAGATGTAACGAGGTACTCATTAAGCCAAACTCCATTACCGTACAGGGTTGCCAGATCAAAATAAGGCCAAACCGACTTTAAAATAGGGCCAAATTTGAAAATTGCACTCATTTCCCCCTTATTTGTTATAAGAAAATGACTCATTAAAAGTAATCCCACTAGATTGACATATGTATTAAACTCTTTTATTAAACTAAAATTTAAAAAAAAAACATCTGCATACACGGCCTTCTAAAAAAAAGAAAGAAAAAATTCTGTTCTTGCCGGTGCAGAATGAAACGTTCGAGCGAAATATCTCAACTCCTGTTAATAACAATGTCCTATATTATTTTTCAATCTGATTATAATAAAATATCTGTAATGTCTTCTTTCCATTTTTCTTTCTCTCAACTTATAATAATAATATTAATATTTCACGCTTTTGTGTTGAAGTTTTCGTAAAAGATTTCGACCATGAAAAGAAACAAATAAAAACGGCGAAAATGGTTCTTGTATGCTGTACAGAGACAAGCAAAGCTTCTTCTGCAGGCATTCTGACTAAAACAGTTTATAGAAAGGGGACAGACACCTTTCTTCTCCTGGAAACTTCGTTTTACAGCTCAGTGGAGGCCATTTGAAAAGTGTCAAATCAAAAGTTTATTGAAAAAATTGTGCAATTATATATTAAGAATCGTTCTAAAAATCATATGCAAAAATAAAGCCAATAAAAGGCCAAAAATGAATTTAAGGCCAAATGAAAATTCCTAAGGCCAAGGGCTTTGAAAAAAGGCCAATTTTCCAGAATTTGGTCTTAAAAAGGCCAATATGGCAACCCTGTTACCGTAACACTTTTCGTCTGAAACCGTTATCTTTATTTTATGATTACTAACGAGCACAAATTCCACGAACACAGAAAAAGCATTCTTTAAGAATACATTAACAAATGCTGAACCATAGAGAATCTTCTCTGTGTGCTGAACGAACACGTGTGAGAATAGTTTTTTTCATGAACAGGCGATTTTCATTTCCTGTTAGGAACACCAATAAGATATTTTAATATTCGAATTATTCAGTTTTTCTGAGAATTTTTTATTTTTCAAAGCTTTAGCTTAAAGCAATTTTTTTTCATTTTTTATACAATTTAGTTGCTTATATATGATAACAAAACAAGCTTGCTTTTCAAACTATTTTAAAAATAAACACTGCAGATAATATATTGCATTAGTATTTTTGGAAAGCTAAATTCTAACCAGGGTTGCCATGTTGGCCTTTTTAAGGCCAAATTATGGAAATTTGGCCTTTTTTCAATGCCCTTGTCCTTGGGAAATTTTCTTCTGCCTTAGATTCATTTTTGGAATTTTTTGGCTTTATTTTCGGTAATGACTTTTAGAGCAATTTTTAATGACTTATTTACAAAAATTAATTCATTCTAATTGATTATTAAATACTTTTTAATAAATTTTTGATATTACACTTTTCAAATTATACATAGTGAGCTGTCAGCCGAAATAGCTCATGAATAGAACAAGGATGTTTTAATTTTTTTCACTTAAATTTTAATTTAATAATAGAGCATTGCACATATCCCGATCAAATGGGATTTGTTTTCATGAAGGATAGCCTTTTTTCTTAAATCCAATGAGGTCTTCAATCAGTTTGTCAAATTTGGCATTTTTTTTAAAAGAAGGTTTGGCCTTTTTTTGCTATTTTGATCTGGCAACCTTGATTCCAACTCTTAATAGAAATTTACTTTGGTTTCAATTAATCTGAAATTGATAATCGTTACGAAACTTATTTTTGTTCTAGAACAGCGATTCCCAATTTTTTTGACTCCCGTACCCCTTAACCCTCGATTAATCTTTTTATTTTGGAGTATTTCCTATTATTATATCCCCCTCCAACCATTGCTACTCTCAAAAAAGGTTTTATTAATAAGGTTGTGGCGATTAAACGATATTAATCTGCAAATCCAAGGGGTTTTCGTAGTATAAAACAACCACGGCGAAAGGATACTCACGTCGGTGCATTTTGATGATATAGTTGAATGAAATAGACGCTATTGCCGCGACGCGGCTTACATTCGTTAACGATACAAAATTACAACATCTATCATGTTACATTGGAGGTGCTGAGGCGCGCAACAGCGCCCTCGTGTGACCAATGTTTCAGCATAAAGGTTAAAGGCTTAGATTAGAAATCGACTCGAATTTACTTAATAACATTTGTAGGGTTTATTTTTGACTTTACATTTCTTTTCTTTTTTGTAATAGTATTCGCTGAACGCCAAAACGAATAAAAACATCATTGAAATAATTTAGCATTAAATTATGATAAAAGCAAACAATTATTGATCGAGATAATCAATTATTCATGCCTGATTTTATCGCTTTTAAATAGAAACGGGGATACAAGGAGCTCGGAGAGGATTCGGTATTCTTCTACATAACCCTAAACGAAAAGAACAGAAAGAATAGTTTTAGTTACATTAAAGTCTCGTTTTGAAGCAACACGAGGCCTATTTTGGGACGGACCTCGTAATTTTGAACTATGGTCAGATGACACCTGAGCTGGCACCCCCCTCCAAACTTCCACGCCACGCCAACGGGAGGGCGTTTTGCCACTACGTATGATTTAGCGCGCAACAGGCCCCATACGCGGTTGATCTTCAGTGGAAGCGGCTCTAGAACCATCCGGTCCCAAAGCCAAGACCTTACCACTAGGCCACCGCGGCCTCGAGAACGATTAGCTGCGGATAATAAAGTTATAGCTTTTGCGAACATATAGATGACTGGTGCATAATCGTGTAATATGATTGGTGGTGGGCGGGTTGGTGACATACAATTATCCAGGGCCGTCTGGTGTGCAGCCTGTGCCGCGGCACAGGGCGCCGAACGTGCAGGGACGCCAATTCCTAATCAAAAATTTGAAAATTCGTTTGAACATTGCACAATTAAATCTTTTACTATAATTAAATCATTTACTACAGTTAAATCTTAATTATTATGGTTAATAATCATAGTTAATATTTAGCATATGTACCAATATACGATATACACAAGGGGGCGCCACAATAGTTTCGCACAAGGCGCCGAACACTCTGGAGCCGGCCCTGCAAATTATCAATTAATTATTAGGTCTTAATACTCTTTTTTCTTGTTTTGTGAATACCTACACAACTTTCTTGTTTACTTTTCACGCGTACTTGGAAACGCAAAATTATGGATTTTTTTTAATTTTAATCTCTCATGTTTTCCGCCATTACCAAGATCACTTTCGCGTACCCCTAGCTGGTCTACTGCTTACCCCTAGGAGTACGCGTACCTCAGTTCTAGAATAATTTACTACCCATGAACTATAAGAAATTACCCTTACTGTTTGAAGTCTGGACGAGGAGTGGCGTTAGAGTCTGCCCGACGAACTACTGTACACGGGGAAGGGCGTAATGATGACTGTCTGAAATTTTCGCCAGATTTTTATGTATCTACTACTTGAATAGCCCGTTGAATGAACGGGGTACAAAATTTGCCCCGACGAGGGGGGGCACAGCATCCCCGACAGAGGGGCCCTGGCTCCCCCGGACACCCCACTGGCGCCACCCCTGGTCTCGACTGCGGAGAAGAGAGGGTTCGAGACTCGATTGCACAGTAGATCTCTGATGCAATGGCGTATCGAGGGTAAGTGGTGCCCGGGCAGTGGTGTTATTTTTCGCCCTCCCCTTCGCATTACCATATTTTTTTATTAAAAAGTGGCGCACAAATGCATTTGTCTGCATGGCAACCCCTTAAGACTGGCGCCCTGGCAACTGAACCTCACTTTCCCGGTTTCTTCATCGATCGAACATTACATCTTTCGTAGCCTGTTCTCGCGTACGTATGGTGTCGAAAATCAGAGTGCAGATTCTTTGCCTAGGCAGTGGCGTTGAGTCTAGGGCAGCTGTCTGGAAATCCTATACGCATAGAACAGACGTTTTCTTTTTTAAATAATACGAAGTAAATTTTTCTCCACATTAATTTTGATAGTCTTCATTATGGCTAATGCACCTTTTACTATTATTAGATGGAACCCTAATTATTTGTTTCGATTATATAAATTCTGAAAAACTTACCATGTTGTCTAAAGGTAACGAGTTATCCAGGAAAATAAGCTCATATTCGACACCATCCAAAAGTACGGATACACATTTTTCCAAATCTTCATCTGAAAAAAAGAAAATAATGCTTTAAAAATAGGCTTCGAATTTCCTAAAACAACAAACATATAAATACTCTGGATGTTCACAAAGTCTTGCAATGAAAAGGGGCGTGACAGTATATCGAAACCATATTTGACATAGAATCTTAGTCTTGTGTGGACTTTGGTGACACAGGAGAAAGAGCTATAGTGCACTTTAGAAGAACTCCTGTTGTGGCGTTGACCGTAGCAACAATCGATTCATTCTATGGAATCTTCAACACCACCGTTCACAGGTGTCTTACACCAAGAGTGCCCAATGGGCTTCTTTAAGAAGGATTCCAGAAGGTTCTGTTTCGGATGGAGGGTGACAGAAAAGGCATATACACCATGCCACCTTATATGGTGAGCGGAACTCCCAGTTAATGCAATAGTTACGAGTCAATTAAAGCATAGCTATAAAAATCGCTACAATTTTTAAGGTCTTCCCTTAATGAGTGTTGCCTATGCGCACAAAGAGCTTTGGATGTCCTTTCGGAACTGCGACCGTTGGGCCACTCTAACAGCAAACTTGTTTTGTTTGTTGCGGCACTTTGAAGGAATTATTATCTTAGGCTTAGTGACAAATTTGTGGTATTTTGTTGTGTACTGTCATTCTTCTCCTTATGTTATAAGAGTTGGCGGATACTCTAAATAACGAAAATAATTCTTTAGACCCTACACATGGATTGAATCATTGTTAACCCATGAAGAGAAGACCATGTTCTTCAGTGGTCAAGTCTTATAGTCAAGGACCCCTGCCGTAGTATCCGGATCAGCGATGACCGCCGAGATAGAAAACGGGCGCTGAAGTCGACCACAAAATGGCCCCTTTACGAGTGGCTCGTGTGGGGTTCACAAAATAGAGAGCACTGCTAAAGCACGCATCGCTGTATTTATATTTTTGCTTTAAGAATTGTGAAAAGTTTTAGTTCCGATGTAAAATTCACGGATAATGCGTTTATAAAATAAATGTCTATTTTCAGGTTTGTAGAAGAGTTATTTTTTGATTGAAACTACTTTCTGTTGAGTCGGGGATTCAGAAGTATGTTTACTTAACTCTTCTGAATTAACATCTTGAGCAGTTTCACTCTTATGAAAAGGTGAAACATTAATTAAACTTAGCAGAGATTTCTGTGAAAGCTTGGTTTGCTCTTGGGTATATATGTTAAACATTTCAGATACAGATTTTTATTAGTTTTTGAAAAATTCAACTTTTTCGAAAAAAAGAACATGGCCTGTAAGTACTTTTTTATCTGTCCAAATTCGCGGAGCAAAGAAATTCCTATTCTAAAAATATTGCTCTACAATTTCAAAACTAAGTTTGAAGTTAACATATTGTATCTCTTATTTAGCCTGAACGCATTTTCCTCAAAGGGAAAATTTTTTTACGATGGGGACAAATCATTTCGGAATAATAAATGAAACAAAATGTTAACTTCAAACTTGGTTTTCAGAACGTTTTACTGAAAATCGACCATTATAAAGTGGTTTGAGATTGTAGAACATTTTTAGAATAGGAATTTTTTTGCTCCGGGAATTTGGACAGATAAAAAAAAGGACTTACAGGCATTTTGCGACAACGTTCTTGTTTCAGAAAAAGTTGAATTTTTCAAAAAAATAATAAAGATCTGGATCTTAAATTCTTACCATATATACCCTACTATGTAATGCGTATTTACTTGAAATTTCAAAATTTTTACTTAATTGTGAAAAAAATTCAAAATACTTTTCCTGTTTTAATTTACTCCTGCTCTAATTAAGCTATCTTAACGTTCGACGACTCATTTTATAGATCCTTAATTACTAGCTATACGTTTTTAGTTTAAACTTTTCCTCTCAGATTAATAACCTTTTATTTAAATGCAAAAAAACGATCGTTCAAATTTCCACCTTATCCGGTCCGTCTGCAAAATATAGTGCCATGTTCTGTGTGGCCGACCCAACAACTTAAAGCAATAAAATTTCTGTTATATATTGTTTCCAAATTTTGATACTTTTCGTGACAATTCGACTGCACTACAACGTCTCTCAAGGAACTGACGTAAAACGACGGATAAATGAAAAGACATCCTTATAATCAAAACGAATTACAATGCATGCGAATGAATCGGGACTGCGATGGAACGACGTATAAATGAGAGACGTATAAACGGTGCTTTACAATATTTTCTTTTCTATTGAAACTACGGGCCACAGTGATTCTGAGAATTACATAATGTATTTAAATCTTTAAAAACCAAATTTCTGAAAAGAAAATAAAACTAGAGACAACCAGCCTTTTACTACTTTTTATAGACTCTTTTTTATCGCATATACTTTCAAAGCCGCAACTATTTTAAATTACGCATGTTCTTTATGGAAACCCCATGTAAATAGGATTTATAAAAATAAATTAACAAGTATTGAAATCAGATCTTGACTCGGAATACATTCATTTAACGGGAACCAAGCCAGACTAGTTTGGTTATCAGTGAAAGACATCCGTGGAAGAATTCCTCTCAGATGGCGATATAATTCTTGCAATATCAAGCAAGTGTCGCCAAGACCCGGGCAGCTGAATTAGCTAATTTTCCGCTCTGAGCTCCACTATGGGGCAAATCTATTAGGAATATTCCTGTCGGAAGCTAATCAGAGTCATCGTGAATTATCGTCTATCTTCCTTTATGGCACTTTGTTTCGGAACTGGAACTGCTTTGGCGAAAATTGATTGACCTGTCGAGCTCAAATCATGCGCCAATTAAGGGAGATTTTGATAAGGATTTGACAAGTCTATTAAGTTTAATGGGGATGCTTGAGAACTGTTTCCTTTTGACAGGTAGGCTCGTTATGCGTCCCGTAGTTTAAAAAAACGTTCACTACGACGATTGGACATAAAAAAAAGCTTAAAGAGACCATTTAGAGATTGAATAGAAAAAATGAAAGAATCGATTTAAAAAATATTCTTATTTTTCTTTTCACTCATATTGTACTTATGGAGTACAGAGAAAGAACATACTGTAATTGTCGAAATATTCGATCTCAAGATTTTGATGAGTAGCCACATTTTAGACCTATCTGAAACTAATATCCCATTTTTTAAGTTGTGTACGTTGGCCTGTCCGTGAACACGATGACTAAAAAATGTAATAAGTTAGGCGAGTGAAATTTGGCCAGAAGTATTCACACCAAAATTACTGATATCTATCGAAATATGGATTACGGGGTATATATATATATATATATATATATAAGAGGCAAAACATAATAGGAAAACAATAAAATAAAATAAACATTCATATCAAATTCGAAAGGATATGAAAAGACGAATTGAATTTACGATTTATACTCTCTCTCTCTCTCTATATATATATATATGGAATAATTTAACACATTCCTAATTTTAAAAAACGCTACTCGATATTTAATTCGTAAAATTATTTCTACTTGAGCGTTAACACACAATTAACTGTCACTTTAACTGGCTGAAATCCAGTTTCAACCGCTCTAACGATCGGGAATTCCCTTCTTTTACAATGCACTTCACGAAGCAGTAATATACGCATCTCATCTGAATTTTCTTCTCTGAGGGATCTAGAATCCCAAGTGCATCTAGAGACCATAGATCAGATATCAATGCTTCTTTATTCAACATGGATGTGACAAGCAGTGTTGAATTGTCTGAGATTTCGCGCATACCGTTTTTTCCCAAAACAGTCCATCCAAGTTTAGTTTCTATCGCAGCAGGACCTGAAGCAAGCAGTTTAAAACCTCCGTTCATCAATTTCCCTGCAATGTCAGCTCCGATCAGTATTTCTATTGGCCCATCATTTTTATCAGAGAAAGAAATATTGTTTTCTCTAAGCTCGTGTAGCCACTCGCCTTTAGCGACTGGTGGTATACTTCTGCAAATTACATCTTGGCCAAGAGCTTTAAAATTAAAATGATATGTTCCATCGGTTTTAGACAAAAACACCGTTGAAACATCATGATTTATAATATCAGTACATGTCCTACCAAATAATGAATGGCTCAATTTTTCTTCACAAGAACTCTCAAATTGCATTTCATCAGCTGTACTTTTCAAAATGTAAGATCTCTGTGAAGCTGAATCGATAATCGCACGCGCTTGGCGGTTTTTATCTCGCCCTCTCAAAGTAACCATTAAAGTTTGCAGTAACACATTTGGGGTCCTCGCCAAATTGGCGAGCGTTTCATCTCGCTGAGGTACCGTCTCTTTACTCTCATCTTTTCTGATATTAACACTAACTGGAGCAGATTGAATATTTCTGCACAAAAGTATGTGGTGTTTTTTGCCACAAATCACACGCGAACTTTTTCTCCTGCATTTAGCTATTACATGTCCTTTCTATAAGCGTAAGAAGCAACTGCGACTGCTCTGAACAGCTTTTTGCCTTTCCTCGGTTGACATCTTTCTAGCTTTGAAGCAATTCGTGAATTCCAGAACAAAAAATACATGCATTTGGATTTTTCTCAGATGCTGCCATTAGAGTAGAAGCAGAAGGGCTTCTGTAAATTCTACACGGTTTTTGAAACCAACATGTTTAGTACTCCAGGGCTTAGGTGATTGATATTTTGTAAAACAGTTAGTTGCAATAGATACTCTCAATTTCATCAAGCAAAAACAAAAGCAACCCATCTAAATCCATGCGATGTGCTGACTCTTTTTTTATCATTTGGCTCACTATTTTCGGTCCCTCAATGACCGCGATTAATAGCTCGGAATCTCTGCCGTGCTCTTAGTGTATCATCCGGCAACGACGATTCGACTAAAGGATACAGCATCGCGGCATATTTGTCTCTAGCAACACCTAAAACTTCTAACGCTCTAAGTTTTGATTCTAAATTAGGTACTTATGTATTAACGCCACCGCAGTTGAAGTTGCGCCAATAAAGAGCAATCTTGTTGTTCGCACACAGCAACCTCGGCAGCACTTAAAAACCGCCAAATCTGTGAAAACCGCCAAACCTGGCAAAAATTTTAGATGTACATTGGCGGCACTTCAAAACCGCCAAATCTGTAGCTGCGGTGGCGTTAATACGTAAGTACCCTAAATTATCATAGAGTTTTCTTAAAGAAAATTTCTGCTCAGAATTCTTTAATAACGCTAACGAAAGAAGATCTCTAACATATACCTCTATCAGAAGGTCTTCTTTACCAAAACGCGATTGTAGTTGTTGTAAAGCTTTGCAATAACTTTCACCACGGGCGGAAAGCTTTTAATTAACTCTTCGGCAGATGATCGTTTTTCCATTGATTGCAATAAATAAGTAAATTTATCATGATCATCCAAATTAGGATTGGTATCAATCTTTTTAAACTGGCCCCAATATCCTAACCAGTTCTTGATATTCCCATCAAAAGTTGGGAGTTTAAGCTTTGGATATCGAAGAACAGCATTTTGATTAAAACTTTCATTAACAACAGAACTGCTATCTTTTTCAGCTAAAAGAGAAGCTAACTTGGATTCTGCTATCCTCCACTTGTCAATATAGCATTCTGATTCGTCAAACTCATTATTTATTATAGTTTCATTATTTTCAGTTTTGATAAGTTCCTCTCTATAAGCCTCTTCCATCTCTAACATAGGTTTAGCTTTCTCTTTAATTAACCTTAGTTTCAAAATTCTTTCAAAAATCAAATAAATCAAGCTCACTCTTCTCAAAATCATTTAAAGCTTTTGTAAACAATCTCCTAAACTGAAATCGTTTGGACTTTAGAACATTCATTATAAACAAATGAAAGATCTCTACTTACAGGTAAGAATCCTGGTTGCGGACGCCAGATGTTTAAAACTCTCTCTAAATTATTACTCTAAAAACCAAAATAAATTCTTCATTCATACTCTAAATAAGAAATCTCCAATTTACCGACTGTAAATGCCGTTTTTATTATATGAAGAATACAAAGTTAAAGATTTAAACTCAAATTCTAAAGACATTTTTTTACTCAACTAAAACAACGTTGCCATTCCTGAAAAAACAAACTCTTAAAACATAGATAATATAAATAGACAATCAATTACAAAACATGTAATATAAAGAAAGTGGTAACAGTAATTAATCGTTTGAGGTTAATGAAATATTATTTAGAGTTTTCTAGTTATGAAAATGTAAAGGAAAAATATTAAAGTCAAAATATTGTTCATAATTCTCAATATGATTTATGAATTAGTACTATTAGTATACTAATAGTACTAATAACTTCATTGTACTAATAGTGTAAAAGTAAAAATGCATGTGCTGTATACATAGCGTATATATTTCCTTCTTTTTATTTATTTTGTTTTTCTTTTTCTTAAATAAAATTCCCGTGTCTTGCCCATCAAACCGTTCAGTGACCGGTCTGGTCACGGGTAAGGGACGGCGTTCTGTTCTGTATGACAAACGCAAAACATAACTTCTCATTGCCCGAAATTTCCCAAAAAAGGTACAATGGAAATCTGAACATCAAAAAGCATATTTTCAAAAGAAAGAGGAAAATCACACACATCAAAACGATTAAAAATATTAGCCATCTGGCTACATTAAAATAGCCATCATAAATAAAAGACTTTCCCTATGTCCGTAATTGAGAAAAAAACCTTTATGTGATCATAAATCCACGCTAATTTTCTCCAAGAAGGAGAAGTTATTAAAGAAAACAGTAGTCCCATGGCGCCATCTACATTCGAAGGAACAAAACAGAAGAGGCAGAAACAGGAATTTTTTTAGGGAGTGAAACCAATCTAGACATATTAAGAAAAAAAATTTGTATGTTGGGTAATTTTACGTTATACGCAAACCATTTGGCGCCATTTTTGTCTTGGCGAATTTTCTTGGAGAGCTGATCCGCCAATAGAGCCCACTTTGCTCTATTTCTATCTTGACGATAGTTGGCGTAATTTGGCTCTATTTCTTTCTTGGCGATAGTTGACGTACGTTGTATTCTTGGCGAGCTGATTCGCCAATTTGGCTCTATTTCTTTCTTGACGATAGTTGGCGTGCGTTGTATTCTTGGCGAACTGATTCGCCAATTTGGCTCTATTTCTTTCTTGGCGATAGTTGACGTGCGTTGTATTCTTGGCGAGCTGATTCGCCAATTTGGCTCTATTTCTTTCTTGACGATAGTTGGCGTGCGTTGTATTCTTGGCGAGCTGAAGCGTCAGGAGTTAGATGCGCCAGTTTGTCCGGAAATGCATGGTGTGTATATAACGGAGCGTAGATGCTCTGCGCGGGTTCAGCTAGTTGAAGTATAATGGACGAAATAAGGACATCAAAACTTCGAAGAGGTGGCCGCTATCAAAGAAACCTTTTGTACCAAAGTCTGGCACGTAACGCATAGAAACTGCACTCAGTCTCCCGCCAAGTGTAGATGAGTTTGCATGCCGCGTGTGGAAATTGGTTAACTTTGTTTGTGTTATCAAAAACCACTTTTTGAGTTATACTTTATGGCGATGTACTACAATATTTATCGCCATGTTCTTTAATCAAAAGTCATGGGATAACGAAACCCGAACAATAATTTGTGGATACCCAGCAGACAGAAAGTAGAAGCTCCTTGTATGTGTCGCGTGGCTGCAAAAGTGGCCATCTCCAAATAAGAAATGTTTTGAGGAAAGTAGATTTTCTGTCACCTCTAATCAAAATTAAATTTACAAAATAAACTGTACGCAGTGGCGGCTCTGCCATCAGAGCTGCAGCACACCCCTGGAATTATTTTTTAAACTTGTATTTTTCTTTTTCACTCCTATATGCTTACTTTTCCACTCTCAGAGTTCGATGACTTACGAAGATGCAAAAATGTGATAAAAAAAGGCATGAAATTAATTCAAAAGAAGAGAGACGCAGGCATGAGCTGCAAATTATTCTGCCTCCCCCCCCGAAATTCATTCACAGCGCAGAAAATCCAGAGAGAAAAAGCAACCCTTTCTCGCTTTAACTTAGGCGGGCTATGGGCTGCCGGGCTAGATGCTCTGCTGGCACGGAGCCAACTGAACGAGAAAGAGGTGCTCTTTTTAACATATTTTTCTTTTTTCCTCATTCCCACACAAAGTGGTAATCTCATTGCCTGTCTATGGGTTTCGGTTTGTGTTGCGTCGACAGAAACACATCTGGTTGACTGATTATTTGCTTTCTCTTGATAGAAGGCTAGCTTTCTTTTGAAGAAGATATTCATTTTTGGAAGAGTGTTAGCGAGTGAAGTGGGCGAGGAGGGAAGTGTGTATGTGGAGCCTTAGTTTTGTTTTTTTCGTCAGCAGAATCGTCACGTCAACATTCGCATAACTTTCTGTTAGTAAAACTAATAGTAAATGCCATCTGCTGGTTATTTACTTTGTTTGAAAGCAGGGAATATTATATCTGATTTTGGAATTAAAAAAATTGGCCTCCTGAATTATAAAGTAGCTTTTTACAAGTGTATTCTCTTGATAAATATTATCTTGCAGCCCTCCTCTTTTCTGAGCTCACGAGCCGCCGCGGACTATGGCATTCGAAGCGTTTAGGCAAGTTTTTTTTTTGGGGGGGGGATTTTATGAGAAATCTCTTTATGCAAGACATAAATTTTATGTGTTTAAACACAACTACTTATATAATCCTTTAATGAGTCAACTTAAATGAGTCCTTTAATGAGTCAACATAAATCTCACCTTTAATGAGTCATTAAAGGACTGCGGATTGAAACTCGTGATCACAAGGAAACCTCGGAAATATTTTTTGTCATCTCACATTCCTAGGATAGATTTTTTGAAACTTTCATAATTACTTTCTCGTATACGAAGTATACAAAGAGAAAGTATTGCAATCGTCAAAAAATTCGAACTCGAGATTTTGACGAATCTCCACGTTTTAGACCTCCACGAGTCCGAAAAACGCAATTTGGGAATCATGTCTGTCTATGTGTCTGTGAACACGATAACTCGAAAACTATTGGAGTTACGGGGATGAAATTTGGTATGTGGTCTTTGAACATAATTTGTAGGTTTCTTTCAAATTTTCGACAAAATCCGTCAAAGGGAAGTCTGTCTATCTGTATGTCCGCGGTCATGTGAACACTATAACACAAAAACTTGAATAGCTAAATGGATAAAATTTGGTACACAGTTTTATCGTTATGAATGTAGGTCCGTATAAAAGTTTGGACCAAATCCGTCAAAAAGAGGCGTTCAAATTGCATATTCAATTTCTTTTAATCCGATTCTCATGCGTATTGTAGCAATCTGTTATTGTTGTAAATTTTATTTACAACAATAAATAATGTTTTCAAGCATCAATTGTTAACAATTTTTTATTGTTGTAAATCAAACCGATCTCATTATTTCAGCAAATCTTTTATTCACGCGCTTTTGCAATTGTTACGGTTGTGGTAGTATAAATTGTTTTCTTGGGAATTTAATTCCAAAGCAGAATTTTCGCTTTAGTATTCATTGCATTGCCTATTGAACTTCCGTTTCAATTACATGTTGCTTGCTGAATCTTTTTGGTTATTCTTGAAAATCCGTTTCAATGGTCAACAATTCGCTTTCAGTCGATGAGATGATACTACCAAATCATGAGGGACACTTTGAGGGCCCAGAGGAGAAACCATCCAGCCTAAAGCTCACAACCCCTCGTACTTTAAAGAAGATCCCAGTGATCCAATACGTTGCTAGATCGTTTGATTATTCGCGAAAATCCATAAGTTTCAATGATCAACAATTCCTTTTCCAGTGATCAGTAAGTTTTCACAAATCCTTGAGGACGCTGAAGAGGGCCAGGAGAAACCGTAATAAACCCCAAGCCCCTCTTTAAGATCAGTCCATTACATTTGCCAGATGCATTTCAACCTTGAAAATCCACTTAGGTTTCAATGATCAACAATTCGCTTTCAGTGATCCATGAGATGATACCACAAATCATGAGTACTATGAAGAGGACCAGAGAACCATCGTGATCCCAGAATAAAATATATAAAAATAACCCAGAAAAGGGTAATAAAAAAAGTGGAAATTGGCGAAGATGTTTTCTTCATGTATTTCGAGGGAAATTTAAAATAATCTCATTTCTGCTTATCGTTACATTGTTATTATAATGTATTTGACTTTGACAACCTGGAGACTTCAATTAACTGCTTTTCCGGAAGAATTGAAACTGAATAAAATAATAATAATAATAATAATTGTAATTATTTGAATCAAATTAATCAAAAGTGCGTTCAAGCATTTCCGGTTCTGGTGCTCTATGACAAAAGTAAACTTTAGTTTTAGAACTGTCATTATCATACCAATCTATTACAAGTCATTAAAAATACTATCCACTCTCAACTTAAAACAATCAAAATATCTGCAGCAACCATTCTGCTATTAGTAAAATATTGATAATTTAAATCACCAATTTAAAATATAAACTTGTGCAATTTCTACTTTATTATTAATAATTAAGTATTTATAAAATTTTATCTCAATTCTCTCTCCTTTGCACTGCTAGTTACTCCCAATCATCTTTTCCTCCTTCATTTTTATTGGCTCACTGCATTTCTGAACTAAATGATGAGCGTAAAATAATTAAATATTAAAATTTGATAATAAAAATTATAAAATCTACATGAAAGGTCAAAAAAATGTTATATAAAATCAAAATAATAAAAAAAAACTAAAATTCTTTAGGAAAAAAAATTTCAAATATTTTGTTAGTGTTCCCTCACTAGATGGAGATACGTTACAAACATCCTATTGCCTTGTTTACATTATACACGTTTATTCAAGCATTTGTTCTACATATATTTATAAAGTCAGATTTCAATCCCTTCTTTTCACTTTGTTCTGGAGATTGTCTTTAATTTCTCCTTCTTTGTAGGATAAATCTTTCTTTTAATACATTCAGTTTAGAGTTCCAGGCCAAAAGGATATTAAATTCAGACATAAGTCTTTTTTCCTCTACAGAAAACCCTATTGCATTTTGAATCTACAGATGATATCTGACACTTTCAGTGAAATCATTCACAGATTCTTACTTCTTGTCGTTATTACTATTATTTTTTACCTACTTTTTTATTCCCCCCCACTTTTTTTAATATTTTATTTATTTTATACTTGGCAATTTTTTCCCTGAATGATGCCACTTGCATTTTACCAATTAAATCTCTTCGTATTCTTTGTCTTTTTAATCTTCTTACCTTTTTGTCTCTTTAGATATTCAGTGATCCATGCATTTCATTACTCTGTACTTTAAGAAGATCAGTTCAATATAGTGGGTGAATCTTTTTGATTGGAATTCTTCACCCTGAAAGATTTAACTCAGTCAGATTCTGGGAAACCAGGTTGAAAACTTTTTTTAAAAACTTTAAAATTTAAATGTATTGCATGAATTTTTGCAATTCTATTGCATAAAACAATTTTATTTTTTCTGTTTCAAACAGATAGGTACATATAACAATGTTGTGTGGTCTTACACTATCTTGTATAATTGATTTGTACAATTATGGCGGCTCGTCATCATAAACAAGCAGTGCTGCAAGTAGCAGACCTAAGTGCTAATTAAGTAATTTTATTGCTGATTATTTTTGGTATATAATGATATACTAAAATTGATAGTTTTGGAGTTATAAGCAAAAAAAAAAACTGGAGAAATTTTTCATATTTTTGCAGCTATAAATTCAAACAAAAACAATTATTGGTATGGTGACAAACCTCAAGATTCCTAATAAGCACCCAGAAAAAAACATGGAAGCAAAAGAATTGCAACTCTAATAAATTGATTTAAAAAAAAACCTATAGCTACTAGGAAAAGAAAAAACCAAAATGGGAAGTCGCCAATCGTGAGCTCTCAAACTCAAATGAATCTAATTTTAAACCAAAGAAAGGGGCTTTTCTCCCGTTTCGCGTTGATCATTGTTAATTTTGGATCCTGAAGAGGGGTAAAACTTTTACAGCTCTGGTCTGCTCTCTCTCTATTTCTTGAATTGGATTTCCATATTCCCTTTTTACATTTTTTTTTATCGCTTTTTGCCGGCTCGTTTGATCTTTGGGGGTCTCAAAGAAGTGGGAAAAGTAAGCCAATTAGAATAAAAAACAAAAATACAATCTTTTAAAATAATCTCAGGGGGGGAACTGCAGCTTTGCAGCTCTTATGTACGAACCACCATACTGGATTTGTATCAGTTTAAGACATTTTAGATGCTGATCATTTCGGATCTAGTATTAATCCACTTTGGCTTTTGACCTAAAGTGATCACTAAAACGTTCACTGTGTTATATAAAATATTATTGAAAAAATACGACTTGAGCTGTGAGTTTATAAGAATTTTAAAAATGAAGAGGTAAAATGGATCTACAATTTGTTATTCTGTCTGCCAATTTCCAGAAAGAACAAACAATCAAGGGTTTTTTTAATGCTTTTGTCTCTTGGAGATTACATGAGGCTGGATCTACAAAAAATTTCAAACAGCCTAATAATGTTTCCTCAAACAAAGTCAATTTATACTCAAGTAATTACACGTCATCTGTACGTTGCAGATTAATTTAATCCACTGGAGCAATGTAGAACTTAAAACAACATGGCATAATAGCACAACGGAGGTTAGATGAACGGCATACGTCATTTAATTTATCAGACGTTTGACTATGACATCACGTAAGATTGCCAATCGATAGGTGAAAATATGGAACAAACTAGCAAATTCAGAAAAAATTATAATAGATGATCGCATAAATTAAAAAATGCAACATGCACCAGAATAGAGCCAATTAAAATAATTGCATTCAGGTACTTTAATTAAGTTTAAAAGTTTTCCGGAAGCCAAACAACAAGATTTTTGCCATTGGTTTCTTATTTTCAGTTCTTCTTCTTTCCCAACCACTAGGTATAAATAAACAGGAGATGGCGTGCACTGAAATTCATTGAGGAGTCTTAACCCGCAACCGCAGCGCCATATTAGCTAAAATCAAAGCACGTTCTGTTTTTTGTCATGAAGCCCCATCGTGTTTTGTCGTTCTTAAAAATATTTTAATGGCGACTTTATTTCAGCAATTAAACTATTATTTGGATGAATTTAAGATAAAAGCGCTACGTAATGGGGTTTTCCTGTATTGCAACTGTACCTAATAGATATCTAAGAAGAAAATTCCACCAAGCGTCACTTTTCACCGGTAAGATTTTGTTTATCTTATTTGTTCAATTTGAGTCTTTGATAAAACGACTCTTGCTCCATTTAATGGCATTGTAGTTCGAACAACCTGAAAGTCAAAGCAGACAAAAAAAAAATGTTACCATGCAATTTCTTCTATTTGTTTCAATGCAACATACATTAAAACGGAAACAGCTTATGTTTTATGAAATAATAATTCTCCTGTATTTGATGTTTCTACATAATATATACAAATATTAATGAATTGTTTTTTAAAATATGGGTATAAAGTTATTTCAAAAATAATGTATCATTCAGAAGCACCTATATATGCATTTCTTCTCACCCACTTATTCAACACATCATGTTTCCCAACCAGTGATTTAAAATGAAAGTTTTTTAACGACTAACAAATGTAGAAATGAATTGCTACACATTTTCTTCAGCTTCTATTAAATTAGACACATAGTTTTTTTAATTCCTTTTTTGTCACTCATTCACCTCAAATATTATTTTTTTACTCTAAGTCAAATATTTTTACTCTAAGAATCAATTTCTTATGTCGATGATACCTCTAGCTATTTGTTCAAGGACCCTTTAATGAACTTAATGGTAGTGTCCTTTGCCATTTAACTATCCCTGAACAACCTCTTCGTTCATAAGAACTAATATGATTAGTTTGATCAGAAACTGTCCAAATAGAGAATACTTTTTACTTTCTCGTATACGAGATACAAAGAAATATTGTAATCGTCAAAAAATTCCAGACTTCGAATTTTGACGAATCTCCACAATTTAGACCACCCGAGTCCGAAAAACACAATTTTGGAATTATGTCTGTCTGTGTGTGTCTGCCATTTAAACTGCAAAGAGATTGCAAGATCTAAAGCAGGGCACCTGTAGTGTCAATAGCCCAGACATAGCTTCAAGTGTGCAGGGTAAACAAACAAAAAAAGATAAACGATCAAGCAGGCAGCGCTTTTTTTGTGTCGTACAAATAGGCCTCCACTAAAACTGGAAGTAGCATTGGCAACACTTAATATTTAAGCAATGCTAGCCCTCAAGCAGCCTCAGGGGTGGGAGCCCAACACTGCAAACGAAGATGTCAACATCTATGAGCGACAGCGAGTCTAGCCTCAAGCTCTGCCAAATCCTTTAATGTAAAGAGCAAAATCACTCCAGAGGGCACAATGACCCTTCTGGAAAATGCACCAGAATCAGGCTCAGCTGGTTAAAAGCACACACAGGCATAAAGGCAATGAAATAGCAGATACCCTTGCAGAAGGGAGGCAACCACAGGAATTCCAAGCCAGCCTTCATTCCCAAAAGTTTCTAAAGAAACTACACAGCCTCACTCTCTCGCGTTGTGAAGCTGGGTGCGGGACAGTAATTGAGACAGGCAGATCAGTCACCACCCATGCAAAAATATCCCAACAGAGCAGCTGCACTGGTCCAGAGATGCATCCAATTCTTCCACTGGCCCATGGGCCTTCCCCAGCTACCTCCAGAGATTCGACCTGCCCCACTCTACAGACTACTGCGGATGTGGGGAAATAGGAAATCCCTTCACTGCTCTGGCAAAGGATAATCCACTCTTTATCTGTCACCACAAGGAACCAAGCCCACAGATTCCATGGTCCATTGGTGGAAGAGCGCCCTATCAAGAAAACTCTCAAGAAGACAGAAATATAGATAACCATCCCACATTAAACTAGCAGACCTGAGTAAAAAGTGAAATACAACACACCGTCACATACTCACTGCCTAGAAATAGGAGATATAATTCCACACTCAGACAGAAGTCCAGAAGAATTCCCAGTTGAGCGCAGACAATGCATTAAAACATCAACTAGCCACCACCAGATCTTCGTAATTCTATTCGAATCTGCTTCACATCTACTCGCTCAGCCATAACTAAATTGCTCAAGCTGATCCCAAATTATAGAATAATATAAGGAAGAGCAAAACCAGTCCACGATTTTTTTGAGGACAATTCCATATTTTTCATCATACCAGTGTTGTGTTCGATTTAATTTTCTACTACCAAATACAGACGGCTGCTGACAACCCCAGAATCTTAGCTCTACTTGGAAAAATGTAACAAATGACAGTTCAACCCCTCTCTGCCTCAAATTTGAGTAACTCCTGAATTTCTATTATAATACTATGGTTTAATCCTCACTGCTGTTTTTTATTCTTCTTTGTTTCATGGGTATGTTTTCCTTTCAGAGTGTATTTATATCCTAATAGTTGTTATTTTTTTTTTTTTTTGCTTTCTTATTAGAGTTTCTCACCTCCATCACAGCTCGACAGGGTGCCGTTTAAAGGCGCCGAGGTTCGATGAGTTCTGCTGTGGATATTATGTGTCATGTTCTGTCTGTCTCTGAAACACGATAACTCGAAACTATTAGAGCTGGAGAATTTGGGAATGTGGTCTTTAAACAATAATTTGTAGTTTCTATCAAATTTTGGACAAAATCCGTCAACAGGAAGTCTGTCTGTATGTCCGAAGTCATGCGAACACTATAACTCAAAAAACTTGAATGCAGATGGATAAAATTTCATTTTACAGTTTTATCGTCATGAATGTGGCCGTATAATTTTTGGCCAAATCCGTCAACGGGTTGACTGTCGTCATGGTCTGTATAATCACCCATTTAAGCATTCGTTTCAAAACCCATCTCATTGCATTGCGTAAAGAGCGTACTTAGAGATCTATTTTCCAAAGAGAAGGATTACGTCAATTTGTCCATTGAGACGGGTTTGTGATGGATATGTTTTATCTTCCGTTTTTGTTTTTCGCTCGCTCGTATAATAGCGGTTGCAGGTATGATGGAAAATCAAATATTGTCAACTTTTAATACATGCACATTTCTTTTAATACAATTCTTCCATATATTTATACTATATCTGCAATAGAAACCTTCCAGTATTCGTTGCATTCTGGATTACAGTAGGCTCGATTTTTTTTTTATCTACCAAAGGGAGGAAATGACAATTTTTGACCAGTATACGAGAAAGTTTAGGGGAGGCCACTCACTGGTTTTACTAAGGACATTCAGGTACCACTGAAAGAAAATACGTTTTCTGAAAGAACTTATATTCGAGGGGTTGGAAAGGCTAGCTATGTTAAGATCTGCTTTCAATTATCGCATTCTTTTTATTATTTTCTTTTAGAAGGAAAAAAATCGTTTTTTGTTAATGAAAAGCTTTCCACAGCAATATATCTTGCAGAAGAAATTAGTTACTGTTTTTTAGCAATGGCGTTGTGAGAACGAGATATTTTCTTGAGATACTAATAGAGCTGTTCGAGATTTAAAATCAATGGTAGTGGATGTTTTAATATTTTCCACAGGTAATTGCCTTTCAGATCAGCAAATTACTCCCATATGTCTTGTTATGTTGTTTTTAACTTTCCCTGAATTTGGCTTTTCAGATAAAGAGACTATTCAAGCTGAAAATTACAAGGTAATTTACTAATACATGTATCAGTGCACGGAAAATCTTAGCTTTTCTTTGTTTCATGCTCGGTTCATATCTATAATAATATCCTTTTACTAGAGTTCTTTAATTATGAAATAAATGAATAAACTACAAAGGGAGGATTTTTTAATACATTAATTAAAGCTGAGATGAGCTACAGCATTTTACCGAGAACTTTTACTTATTTGATGATTGTAAAATTCACGAATTAACAAATCTAAAAAAAACTGTATATGGTATCGGAAAATAACCATTTAACTTTCATAATTTTAGAGTTTCATATATATGAAGATATTATAATAGTTCACCTTAACTACGAGCCAATTCCACCCCGTGTTTTTTTTTCAAATTAAATTTTAAATCGAACTAATAACTATTATAATCAAAAGAACATTTCAAATTAGATGTTTCGTAACAGATAGAACTCCAAATAGACTTCATTACCTTAACTGTTTTAAAGTTGTAACAGAGATGAAGTACAATCAATTGAAGTTAGAATTTTTAGTTTTATAATATTTAAAACCAGCGGGGAGTGTTCTAAACTTTCTCATCTTTCTAAGTGGAGATTCGTAAAATCTCAGGTTCAATTTTTTTGACGATTACAATACTTTCTCTTTGTATACTTTGTTTACGAGAAAGTAAAACAAAAAAAAACCTGAAATCAAATATCCGTTGTCACGTTTCAAAAAATATTACTTTGAACAGGCGCGATAAAATAAGCAATCA
>BGPR01000444.1:29183-106113 GCA_013235015.1 Araneus ventricosus
CACTCCCGCTGGTTTTTAAATATTATAAAACTAAAAATTCTAACTTCAATTGATTGTACTTCATCTCTGTTACAACTTTAAAACAGTTAAGGTAACGAAGTGTCTATTTAAGGAGTTCTATTCGTTACGAAACATCTAATTTTGAAATGTTCTTTTGATTATAATAGTTATTAGTTCGATTTAAAATTTAATTTGAAAAAAAAACACGGGGCGTGAATTGCGCTCGTAGTTAAGGTGAACTATTATAATATCTTCATATATATGATAACAAAACTACTCTAAAATTATGAAAAGTTAAAATGGTTATTTTCCGATACCATATACAGTTTTTTTAGATTTAAGTTAAGTCGTGAATTTTACAATCAAATTTATCAAATAAGTACAGTTCTCGGTAAAACGCTGGTAGCTCATCTCAGCTTTAATTAATGTATTATAAAAATCCTCCCTTTGTAGTAGTTATTCATTTATTTCATAGCATTAAAAGAACTCTAGTAAAAGGATATTATTATAGATATGAATCATGAGCACGAAACAAAGAAAAAGCTCAAGATTTTTCCGTGCACTGGATACTGTATTAGTAATTACCTTGTAATTTCAGCTTGAATAGTCTCTTATTTGTTATCTGAAAGCTACAAATTCAGGGAAAGTTAAAAACAACATAACCGTAAGACATATGGGAGTAATTTTGGCGATTCCGAAAGTGCAATTACTCCGTGGAAAATATTAAAACATCCACTAGCCATTGATTATTAAATCTCGAACAGCTTCCACTTTAGTATTCAAGGGGAAAATATTCCGTTTCACAACGCTTTATTGCTAAAAACTTCGAGTAACTAATTTCTTCTGCAAGATATATTGCCAGAAAGCTTTTTTCATTAACAACAAACGATTTTTTTCCTTCTCAAAAGAAAATAATAAAAAAAAGAATGCGATAATTGAAAGCAAAGTATCTTAATATAGTTTCAATTAGCTTCTCACCAATCGGAATATAAGTTCTTTCAGAACAAAAAAAGTATTTTCTTTCAGTAGTAATACGAATGGCTCGTGCTTAGTAAAAAACCAGTGGGAGTGGCCTCCCCTAAACTTTCTCGTATACTGGTCAAAAAATTGTCATTTCCCCTCCCTTTGCGTAGATAAAAAAAATCGAACCTACTGTAATCCAGAATGCAACGAATATCAGAAGGTTTCTCATTGCAGATTATAGTGATTGTAAAATATTTAAGTGAAGAATTGTATTAAAAGAAATGCCTATGTATTAAAAGTTGACAATATTTATTTTCCATCACACTCCAGCAAAATCCGCTATTATACGAGCGAGCGAAAACAAAACAGAAGATAAAACATATCCATCACAAACTCCGTCTCAAGGACAAATTGACGTAATCCTCTCGCTTGGTACCAGAGATTCCTAAGCACGCTCACGCATGCGCGTACTTAGCAATGGAGATGGGTTTTGAAACGAATGCTTAACAAGTATGCGATTATACAGACCGACAGACAGTCAACCCGTTGACGGATTTGGCACAAAATTTTATACGGGCCTACATTCATGACGATAAAACTGTGTACGAAATTTTATCCATCTAGCTATTCAAGTTTTTGAGTTATAGTGTTCGCATGACTTCGGACATACAGACAGACTTCCCGTTGACGGATTTTGTCCAAAATTTGATAGAAACCTACAAATTATGTTTAAAGACCACATACCAAATTTCATCCCCGTAGCGCTAATAGTTTTCGAGTTATCGTGTTCACAGACAGACAGACACACACACATTGACACTACAGGGCAGCCCCGCTTTTGAGATCTTGCAATCTCTTTTCGCAGTTTGGGTGGCTGCAGACACACAGACAGACAGACATGATTCCAAAATTGTGTTTTTCGGACTCAGGGAGGTCTAAAACATGGAGATTCGTCAAAATCTCGAGTTCGAATTTTTTGACGATTACAATACTTTCTCTTTGTATACTTCGTATACGAGAAAGTAAAAAAGTATTCTATTTGACGAAGCACTTCTGATCAGAACCGAATCATATTAGTTCTTTATGAACGAAGAGGTTGTTCAGGATAGTTAATGGCAAAAAGGACAATTTTTTACCATTAAGTTCTATTAAAGGTCCTTGGAATAAAAAAAATACCATTTCTTTTTTTACCAGGGAGGTGAATACTCGACATAAGAAATTGATTCTTAGAGTAAAATATTTGACTTAGAGTAAAATATTATTTGAGGGCAGTAGTCGAGTGACAAAAGGAATTAAAAAAACCATAAAATTAATTTAATAGAAGCTGAAGAAAATGTAGCAATTCATTTCACATTTGTTAATGTTAAAAAACTTTCTGTTTTAAATCACTGGTTGGGAACATGGAGGTATGCATAAGTGGTGAGAAGAAATGCATATATAGGTGCTTCGAATACGATATTATCTTGAAATAACTTTTATACCCATATTTTAAAAACAATTCATTAATATTTGTATATATTATGTAGAAAACATCAAATACAGGGTAAAGAATTATTATTTCATAAAACATAAGTTGTTTCAAGTGTGCTTTTATCGTATACAGACTGAAAGAAAATATGAAGAAATTGCATATGCAACAGTTTTTTTTATCTGCTTTGACTTTTCAGGATAAATGAACTGTTAATGCCATTAAATATACACGATTTTGCAAAGACTCAAATTGAACAAATAAGCTAAACAAAATCTTACCGGTGAAAAGTTACGCCAGGAATTTTCTTAGATATCCTATTAGTACAGTTAATTGCAACACAGGAACCCATTACGTAGCGCTTTTATCTTCAATTAATCTGCAAATAATAGCTTAATTGCTGAAATAAAGTCGCCATTAAACAGTTTTAAGAACGACAAAACACGATAGCTCTATGACAAAACAGAACGTGCTTTGATTTGTTTTGGTAGTCACAATATGGCGCCGCGGTTGCGGTTAAGAATTTCAGTGCATGCCATCTCCTGTTTATTTATAACTCTATGGTTGGGAAGGAAGAAAAATCCAGGTCATAAAACCAATAAAAATCTTGTTGTTAATCGGAAACTTTTAAACTTAATTAAAGTACCGAATGCAATTTTATTTTAATTGTATTCTTATTCTTATATTTTTATGCATGTTGCATTTTTAATGGAACATCGTCTGAGTTATATTTTTTTTCTGAATTTGTTGTTTGTTTCCATATTTTCACTCATTTGATTGGAGCAAATTCACGTGACGTCATAGTCAAACGACAAATCTAACGACAATACAACTTCCGTTGTGCTATTATGCCATGTCGTTTTTAAGTTCTACATTGCCTAGTGGATTACAAAATTAATTCTGCAACGCACAGATGACGTGTATCACTCGAGCATAAATTGACTTTACTTGAGGAAACATTATTAGGCTGTTTGAAATTCTTTTGTAGATCCAGCCTTATGCACTTCAAGAGACAGCATTAAAAACCCTTGATTGTTTGTTCTTTCTGGAAATTAAGTATACAGACATTAAAATTGTAGATCCATTTAATTTCTCTTCATTTTGCACTTATAACCTATTAAAGCTCAAGTCGCATTTTTTCAATAATATTTTACATACTACAGTGAACGCCGCTTTAGTGATCACTTTAGGTCAAAGCCAAAGCGATTACTAGATCCGAATGATCAGTACATCCAAAATGTCTCAAAACTGATACAAATCCAGTGGCGGTTCGTACATAAGAGCTGCAAAGCTGCAGTCCCCCTGAGATTATTTTAAAAGATTGTATTTTTGTTTTAATTCTAATTGGCTTACTTTTCCACTTTGAGACTTCAGAGATAAACGAAAATGGCAAAAAAGCGATAAAAAATGCAAAAGGAAGGCGGGAAATCAATCAAAAAATTAAGAGAGAGACAGACCAGAGCTGCAAAAAGTTTTACCCCTCTTCAGGATCCGAAATTAACGCAATGATCAACGCGAAACGGGAGAAAAGCAACCCTTTCTCTGCTTAAAATTGCATTCATTTGAGCTGCATTTTCCCCAGCTCACGATTGGCGCGACTTCCTCATTTGGCTTTTTTCTCTTTTTCTCAGTAGCTAAGTAGGTTTTTTTAAAATCCAATTCTATAGGAGTTGTAATTTTTTGCTTCTCTATGTTTTTTCGGGTGCTTATTAGGAATCTGAGGTTTGCCACCAATAATTCTTTTTGTTTGAATTTTAGTTATAGCCAAAAATATGAAAAAAATTTCCCCAGTTTTTTTTTTTTTTTTTTTTGCTTATAACTCAAAAACTATCAATTTTTAGTATATCATCATTATATACCAAAATAATCAGCACAAAATTTCTACAACTTAGGTCTATACAACTTTTTCAGCACTGCTTGTTTCTGAGCTGACGAGCTGCCACTGTACAAATCAATAGGTATACAAGGATAGCAGAAAAAGCAGACCACACAACATTGTTATATGTACTCATTCGTTTTAAACAAAAAAAAAAATAAAATTGTTTTATGTACAGAATTGCAAAAAACTCATGCACATTTAAATTTTTAAAGCTTTTTTTAAAAAGTTTCCGAGTAACTCGGGCCCCCCCCCCCCCAAGAATTAACTGGATAAATCTTTCATATGAAGAACTCCAATCAAAAGATTCGCCACTATATTGAACTGATCTTCTTAAAGTACAGAGGGCTTGACAAGTTTCTTGGGATCACTGAATATCTAAAGAGACAAAAAGGTAAGAATATCTAAAAAGACAAATAGTCCAGTCAAATTGTAACAAAAAAAATCGAATGGTTACATTAATTAGGGTAGTTCCGATTTTTTGATATGTTGTATGGGTTGGTACAGTGTTGAAAAATCCAAGTTTTCCAATTCCCCCCACCACCGCGGGCGCCGCCATCTTGAAAAAACCGCTCAATTTTTGAACTTTCCTCGGTTTTTACAAAATATCTCCTAAAGTATTGGTCTGACAAAAAAAGCCCGTTTGCACTTTTATTGCGCTAGAGAACATTGTCTACAATTTGAGACAAAAATGAAATTTCTAGCTCTAATACTTCCCGAGATAGACCTCTTTGAATTTTGAGAATATTTCTCAAAAATGTAAAAATTACAGATTTTTGGTCGGTGACTGCTTGATAGCAAGTAAATGGTGAATCCTACACTAAAGTTTGACATAACAATTATAATAGAGGTAAATAGCTCAAGTTTAAGACCAAGCTTATTCTTCTAGCTCGTTTAGACTACGCGATACAATATTTTGAATATTTGTGTAGTTTTTTAGGAAAACACGTGATAACTTAATACTGACAAAATCAATGTATTTATTAAAAAACAAAAAGGTCCATATATTGATAAGTTTGTATATCATATATATATATATATATATTCAGTAGTTCTGTGAATTATATATTCATAAATATGTAAGTAAATAAATAAATAATAAATAATTATAAATAAATTACACTACATAAATTTCATGAAAAAAAGTTTCAGATGTACCGCAATTTTACATTACAGCAAGAAAATGGTGATACAGTAAAAGTTTAATAAACTTAATAGAGGTGGTCTCTCATAGAAGTTTCACTGTATTTTGTTATATGAAGAAACTGCCATTTTCCAAAAGAAATGTGATAACAGTGGAGATGCGGTCATTGAGGGACACAGTTTGGAAATCGGGTTCTTTAGCAGTTGAACAGAGGGATGGATACAAAAGAAGATACATCTTTTGTTTGTGCCTACAACAAGTGGCGAGACACCAGATGTTGAGGGAGAGACCGCTTCCCAAAACTTCTTTCACTATTCACTAATTCAGTTGCGTTCCAATGCTTGTTGGTGTAGCCTCGCGATTTTATAGTGCATTATTCGTTTTAGTTTTAATTTTTAGTTCACCTTTATTAATTGTAGATATTCTTGTGAAAACGGTAATTTACAATGGCTACTCCAGCCACAAGTGTGTGTTTTATTTGTAATAAAAGCTTGAGTGAGGGTGCTGTTGTGACAGTAAAAAAAAGGGGAATTGAAACTCTCACAAAATCGAGCGTATTACGTATGCTGCCTGACCACACGGATTTGTTGAAAGACTTGAATGAAATCGTTGTTCATAGAGGTTGCCAAAAAACCTATACTAATTCTGGGATGATTGCAGCTTCCATTAACCTCTCATTCTCAACCACATCATTTAATCATAAATTCTCGAATAAACTTTTGTTTATTCATGCTATCAGTGGTTGTGATACCACATCAACACTGTTTGGTCAAGGTAAAAACAAATGTATTAGTTTATTTGTGAAACATGAAGAACTATTGAATACAGCAGCAACATTCCTTAATCCTCAAGCAACAACAGAGCAAGTAACAGAAGCAGGGGAGAATGTTCTAGTTGCTTTGTATGGGGGAGATCCAGCAACTCAAAGCCTTGATGAACTAAGGTACCACTCATTTGTTAAAGCTGCAGCTAAAACTAAATTTAACCTCGCTAGATTGCCACCAACTACCGATGCTGCTCAACTGCATGCCATGAGAAGTTACCACCAGTGCAAACATGGTTGGGAAACGAAAAAGATCCCTTGAAATGGGGCTGGATGCACACTCCGTCAGGCCTCTTCCCTAAGAAAGCAGAGAAGGATCCAGCACCAGAGTCCCTCCTTCAATGCATTTCCTGTACTTGCAAAAAAGGTTGCACGAATGCATGTGGATGCAGAAAAGCAGGTCTGCATTGTTCTTTACTATGCAAACATTGCATTGGACAGTCTTGCGAAAATCCAATGCCAGTCATTTTAGACAACGAGTCTGAAGAGGGAGATGCTCCAGCACCAATTGACATGGTTGATGAACAACTGGAGTGTGAAGACATTGAATTGTAAGTAGTGTAATGTTACTATGTGCGGAATGGGAACCAAAACAACGAGGGACATGGCGCGGGCCCTTCAAAAGGTATGAAAATGTAAAGTTCTGGTTCAGCTGACACTTTTTTTCATGAAATTTGGGTAGTGCATAATTTATTTATAATTATTTATCATTTATTTATTTACTTATATATTTATTGATATATAATTCACAGAAATACTGAATATATGTGATATACAAACTTAGCAATATATGGGCCTTTTTGGTTTTTAATAAATACATTGATTTTGTCGGTATTAAGTTATCACGTGACTTCCTAAAAAACTACACAAATATTCAAAATATTGTATCGCGTAGTCTAAGCGAGCTAGAAGAATAAGCTTGGTCTTAAACTTGAGCTATTTACCTCTACTATAATTGTTATGTCAAACTTTAGTGTATGATTCACCATTTACTTGCTATCAAGCAGTCACCGACCAAAAATCTGTAATTTTTACATTTTTGAGAAAAATTCTCAAAATTCAAAGAGGTCTATCTCGGGAAGTATTAGAGCTAGAAATTTCATTTTTTTCTCAAATTGTAGACAATGTTCTCTAGCGTAATAAAAGTGCAAACGGTTTTTTTTTTGTCAGACCAATACTTTAGGAGATATTTTGTAAAAACCGGGGAAAGTCCAAAAATTGAGCGGTTTTTTCAAGATGGCGGCGCCCGCGGTGGTGGGGGGAATTGGAAAACTTGGATTTTTCAATAGTGTACCAACCCATACAACATATCAAAAAATCGGAACTACCCTAATTAATGTAACCATTTATGACAATTTGACTGGACTAAAAGATGAATAGAAGCAATTTAATTGGCGTGCGCGAGTGCAGCATCATTCAGGAAAAAATTGCCAAGTATAAAATAAATAAAAATATTAAAAAAAGGGGAATAAAAAAGTGGAAGGGTAAAAAATAATAGTAGACAACGACAAGAAGTAAGAATCGGGTGAATGACTTCATCAGAGGCCAGACATTCATGCAGATTCAAAAATGGAATAGGTTTTTTGTAGAGGAAAAAGACTTTAAGGTCTGAATTTAATATCCTCTTTTGGCCTGAACCTAAACCAGAATGTATTGGAAAGAAAAACAGCTATCCACAAAGGAGAAATTAAAGACAATCTCCAGAACAAAGTGTAAAAAGAAGGGATTGAAATCTTACCTCTTATAACATATGTGGAACAAAAAGGGGTGACGCTTTAACAAACGTGTGTTACAATGTAAACAAGGCAAATAGATGTTTGCACGTATCTCCATCTAGTGAGGGAAACACTAACAAAAGATTTGAAATTTTTTTCCTAAAGATTTCTTAGGGTTTTTTTATTATTTTTTTGTCTTATTTTTGATTTTTTATATAGCATTTTTTTGACGTTTTCATGCATTTTTATAATTTTTATTATCAAATTTTTAATGTTTTATTATTTTTATTTATTTTCATCATTTAGTTCAGAAAAAATGCAGGTGAGCCAATAAAAATGAAGGAGGGTGTGTGATAAGAATCAGAGTAACTAGCAGTGCAAAGGACAAAATTGAGAGTAAAGTTTTATAAATACTTTAATTATTAATAATAAAGTAGTATACTGGGTAGCCGTTTAGTTTTAAATTAAGATTTAAATTATCAATGGCTTTGACAATAGCAGAATGGTTGCTGCAGATATTTTTGATTCTTTTAACTTGAGAGTGGATAGTATTTTTAATGACTTTTAGGTTGAGATTGGTATGACAGAGAGAAATGGCTCTAAAACTAAAGTCATTTCTCTTGTCATAGATACCAACCGAAATGCTTGAATCTATAATTTTGATTACTGGATCTAAATAATTACAATTATTGTTATTATTATTGGTTTTATTCAGTTTCAATTCTTCCGGATAGCAGTTAATTAAAGTGTCCAGGTTGTCAAAGTCAAATACAATAAAGTCATCAATGTAACGATAAGCAGAAATGAGATTATTTTTAATAAATTTCCTCTCGAATGTATGAAGAAAAACATTCGCCACTTCCACTTTTTATTCCCCTTTTTTCAATATTTTTATTTATTTTATTCTTGGGATCAGGATGGTTTCTCTTCTGGCCCCTCTTCATCGTACTCATGATTTGTGGTATCATCTCATCGATCACTGCAAGCGAATTGTTGATCATTGAAACCGATGGATTTTCGTTGAATAATCAAAAGATTCAGCAACGTATTGGACTGATCTTCTTAAAGTACGAGGGGCTTGTAGAGTTTCTTAGGTTGATGGTTTCTCTTCTGGCCCCTCTTCAGCGTCCTCATGATTTGTGGTATCATCTCATCGATCACTGCAAGCGAATTGTTGATCATTGAAACCGATGGATTTTCGTTGAATAATCAAAAGATTCAGCAACGTATTGGACTGATCTTCTTAAAGTACGAGGGGCTTGCAGAATTTCTTAGGCTGATGGTTTCTCTTCTGACCTCTATTAATCATCATTGTCCTTATGTTCTGCTAGGACACGTCTTCGATTCATCCATGCTTGACATTTTGTTTCTTCTGGAGTTTTTCAGCTTTTTCCAGACTTCAGTCAATGTTGATCCAGGCTCTTCGGAAAAGTAGGCTGGCTTTTCAATGACATTACATGACGCCACCCCACACCCCTGGTGCCTATAATCTCAAGGGTTATCTAACCAGTTGGGTGGGTACAAGGTGGATGAGTGCAACAATTTCCACCAAGGGCCCTGGGAACCCACACGAATGCCATACCCCGAACAACTTTAAATTCTCCCCTCCCCCATGGTTTAAACTTATGGAAAAATCCAAAACCTAAACTGGAGAAATTACTCAATCAGAACAAATATGTGCCTTGTCTGGGCAGCACATTCTTAAAGAGTTTGACATTTACAGACAGAAATGATAAAAAAAAATATTTTAACAACAGAACTTGATTAAATATAAAACATGTAGGAAACACAAAAAATGTTTGGAAAATATACACAATTAAACACAAATATCAGAAAAAAACTGTTCTGAATAAAAAATGAACAAAGAAATAATAAAACAATATTAATATTAATTTTGACGCAAATTGTTTTTACTGTTGGTATTATAGTAGTTGATTACACTTGTTCCTACAAATCCACGTTCCTCACGCTTTTACCATATGCACGGTGAAAATTTCAGTGGAGCACGAATCTAAGGATGTATAGGGAGTTTGTATTCAAGCAGTTTTTATTTTTCTCAGATTTATCTAGGATTGTTTATTAGGAGTTTGTCTCTCTTGTTACTGTCTGAAGGTTGCAGGTATGAGACAGTTACCCATTAACAAAACACACAAAAACACAGACGAGTTTGTCCAAACAAGGTACAAAAGCTGAAGACACTATCAGACTTTTTGAAATGTTTTCACTGGATGGCTTGCTGACGAAAAGGTTGATGTCGCCGAGGAAGGTTTACTAATGAAGAAGAGACTGATTGGACCCTTGATTTAAAAGTCGAAGTATTGGTGGCTTAACTGGGTCGCTAGATGTCTGGCTTAAAAATGACCTGGTAATTATGAATGTGACTGATAATTCCCTCGAATTTTGCCTCGGAACAGGTGATTTGACGCAACTTTCCTGTACCATTCCTGTTCTAAGCTGGGCTTTGGTAGTTTCATGTGTCAGGATGTTGTTAGCAGACACGATGTAGAATAGTTAATAGGAGTGCCAATTTCTACACAGCTACACAGTGGAGAGTTTGTTACGAGGCGTGTCCTGAAAGTAAGTACCGTTTTGGAAAAACTCGCATAAAAAAATGTTTTTTCAAAACAAAATTTATTTTTACAAGAAAGAGCATTTCGTAAACTATGCTCCTACGAATAAAAATTTATTCAGTAATAGATGAGTAATAGCAGATCAAAGTCAGGTAACTTTAGTGTATAAGAATTATTGGAATCTTTTCTTAGCTTCCAAGAGATGCACGTTTTGTGGTAATTTTTAAAGATTTTTTTTTATTTGGTAACTTTTATACTATGTTAAGCAACTTCTTCACAATTTCCAAGATTCCTCGCCAATTTCAGGATTTTCTCCATTTTGTCTTTCTCTGCAGCTGCGAATTTCATTCTTTCGAGAGTTTGGAAAGCCTAGAAAAGAAAAAAAGGAGAATCCAATGAAATACCAAGAAAAAGGAAAAGAAAACAAAACAGCTTTTAATCATTAACAAGACTATATCGCATAAAATCAGAGAAACTTTGTAGGACCATTTTCTTCAACACTTTGAAGACGGCATGGCTTAGTTTAGGTCAATGTCCTTACATACGAAGGTCATTTTGGTACGGGTCTTGCTACTTTGAATCGTGTTCAGAAGTCGAATAGGTATCTTATTATACCCGAATCGGTATCTCACTCTCCAACCAACGAGACAGCTTTTGACCCTCGATCGCAGTCCCAAATTGCACCAAGCCTGTTTATGCGTCGGTTCTTCGGGTAGAATCGGGGCTAGAACCTTCAACTTTTCGGCCCGAGGCCTCTGCGGTCCTTTTGACCATTGCTTTGAGAGGCTTGGTTCAGATTTTGAATGCTGAAGATCATTTCATTCAGAAATTTTCGTCACTGGTTTTAAAAAATCAAGTTTTTTTCTTCCTCTTCGAAATTTCAAAAAATTGAGAGAGGTGGTGTTGCTTGTTAAGCGACGATATTCTACTTGACATTTGTTAGTATATATTAGTAGACACTATATAGAACCTTGCAAACAAATTATTCTCAAATTCAGTACCAAGTAAGCTCAGTCGTATAGAATCAAGATTCAATTTGTTTTCAAAAAAATGAATCAAACAACTGATAATTAAGTTCTGACAATATTACTGTAATATATTGTCATCGAGAATACACTGGTACACAAAATTTCAAAAGTCTAACACAATAGGAAATGAGTGAAAAATCGATTTGAAAATGCCAGCTTTACAAACATGAGACAAATCAAAGTAAATAAAACTGTTTGAAAAAAATCCATCATTAATCGTCCTACACTCGCTCTCAAAATTTCTGCAGAAACAGATTAGACTTAAGCACACGGTACCGTACCATCGAAAAATTCACAAACTGCCGCAACCGTTAAGATGGGCGCCAACCGTTAAGTATTAATCGGGTAAAATCTAATTTCAAATTTGGCGAGTTATCGCTCCAAAAAATTCAAGTTTGAAAGACTGTTTTTAAGTCTATTCCAGAAACATTATGTTGAAGTTTTAGTTCCAAAGTTCAGTGAAAATAATTGGAATACCAACCTTTAAAGACGATCTCAAATTCAGAGATAACTTGAAATTAATATCTGAACCCCTGAAAAACAAACAAAAAAAAATGCTTATAAAAATTGGATTATTGTTTTCAATAAAAGTCGGAAAGTGTATTATCAAAAGTGCGATATCAATTAAATTAGCAATAAAAATTTTATAATTCCGTGGTTCATCTAAGATGTTGAAAATGTTGGAGTTGAATGGAAACATTGAGCGCAAGAGAGCATATGAAAATGGTTGATCGTTAACTTGCAAATCAACAATCTATCCTTCTGACACAACGCGTTTACGCATCGACTCCTGCTGACAACTCTTCATTTCTTTTCGTGCGTTTCATTGTGTTTGTGCACCTGCGTACCGAAACATTTCGTAGCTCAAAGCGTATTAATACTAAGAACAGAACGCTCAAAATGCACATTTGATTATTTTCGATTTCTGAAACTGACGTCACAAAACGGTTTACAAAGAGAAAAAGCAATTAGTTATCGCAAGATACCTTAACTTTCGGTGTCCAAAGTGCTCTCCGTCATCTACAATACAGATGCGAGCCCTTGTTTGAATTTCACTTCGCACACGTTTTAGCATATAGGTGGCGCGCTAGCACTAGCAGCAGTAATACGTCATCGAAAGTCCTGCAATGTTGGCGGAAAGGTCCGGACACCTGCTGTTTGGGTTAGTCCCGCCGGAAAAAATATAATGGGGCCATTTTTTTGTCGGAAAAATAACATTTTATCCTTTTATACATGTCTCGTGACGTTACAATTTCGGAAAATGCGAACAAACAAATGTGCATTTTAAGCGTTATATTCTTTGTACGAGGTGTCTTTTTGTACTAAATCGATAAGCCTTTACAACTTTGTGATTACCATTTCCCCCTATTTTGCACCGTTTTCGAAATAGGAACTCTAACTCCGTATTTTGCCACCAGATGGCGCTGTAAGTTGTCTCATCGCATAGCTCATAGACGTTTTATTATATCTAAGCACTACTTTCATGACTATAGATGCCGTCGTTCTGAAATTAAGAGGGGGTGGCCCTTATTCAATTGGGCACCCTGTGTAAGGAGGCGTAAAATAATGTTGAATCCCTGGCGCCGTGCATGCTCGTTAAATCACTGACGACGACTGGAACAGAAAAAATCGCATTCTTTCCCGGACGCCATTTATTCTCCCTACGCCACTGACTATGGTGACAAAACATTAACAGTGGCGGCGAGGGGTTAAGCCGCTCTCTACCTTTTACGGTAAGAACGAAATTTTTATTTCGTTTTAGCCGCTTGGGAATTTTTCGCCACCCCCTACTTATAGCTCCCGATCGCCACTACTAAACATCAACGCGTTTATGCCACTTTTTAAAGCCAAATACAATGAGGAGGCGTCACTGACCATGGCGGTGGGGGCGAAAAAATCACATTATGACCCGGGTGCCACTTATTCTCACTACGCCACGTGGTTAAGTCGGCTCAATCTGGGCTATGGAATGGGATGAAACCATGAAGTCCATTTTATCCATCAAAGGAGCAAACTATATGCTGACTTGTATGCAAACTGAACATATGGAGTACACGTATAAATACTTGATATTTGGTGAGAGTGCCCCTATGTGCTCAAACTGTGGAAGCATTAATTCGGTTGCTCATATTTTAACATACAGTAGTCTCGCTGTAATCTGGCCAGTGGCGTAGAGAGGGGTGGGCGAGGGGGATATAGATACCCCGCCGCTTGCGTCGTGAAATCAGAACATTATGGCATTAATACACTTTTTAAACTCATATACAATGAGCGGGCGAAGAAATATCATGCCACAAGCACTATTTACCATTACTAATCCACTGATGGCGACTGGGGAGGAGGAAAAAATGATATTATCCACGGAACACGTCAAGGGGGGGAGGCGGAGGAGATAAAGTGTCTTGGCCGGATGAATGTATAATTTGAAATTCCAATACCTGCCTACCGACGAACTAGCACGCAATTTGAGGAAGCCAAAAAAAAACAAACATTAAGATGTCGAAATGCGAAGAAGATAAATTTTTACTATTGTTTGGCATATAAAAATTGCATTAAGGAAACCCAGAATAAAACAAAACTGTCAACACTCTTAATTTTGAGTCTGATCAGGGCCCTGAATAAAGAGGTTAATGGAAATTCATTCCTTCTCTCATCAACATTGGATACAGACAGCGGAAACAATGGAGTGACGTCAGCTTTCTGAAATACGTCACATGTTCAATATTGCAACCAAATTTCTTTCTCTCGTCCCTCACTGGTGCAAAATCCGCAATGTATCCCTAACAGTTTAGAAATTAGCTCTTGGGCCATGATTGGAGTGAAAACCCTACATATAAAAAATAACAACTTATTAAGTTCAAACCAGCTTAAATTTTGCATTACAAACATCTAAATTTTCAAAAAGACCGTAAACTTCTTTAAACATGGTTTTTCCTTCGATTTTGAAGATGAAAGCTTTATAGCAAAGCCTTTTTTTCTTGGACCAATCAGTTTGGCAATAGCTTAGTCCGTCTTTTGATAGTAATTTTCTTCTGTTTTTGAAGAGGATTGAAAAAAACGTCAGAATGAATAGGGAGTGATATCCTTTACACTTTAAAATCAAATAAACCTCTTTAATTAATCAATCAATCAATCCTTCGATTTTTTTAATTAGTTCGCTATACTCCTCAGGTTGCCACTCAGTAGGATGTTATAACAAAATAAACCACGCACATAAGTAGAAATTTAAAGGTGGAACCTTCGTTAACTTTAAGTACGATATTAAATATGAATCAATATTATTGATAGTGAAAAAAAATCCTCCCACAAAAGTAATCGAGAGAAAGAGGCGCAAGTTGAAACTGACATAGAAAGTAAACAATCAAATATTAAAAGATGGAGAACCCCTGCTTTAAGCAGATCTCAATGTGATTATTTCTAATTATGGAAACTTGAGAAAATCATTGCAACAGCACGTGAACATTAAAAAGCCTTTTCTGAATCAACACGTGCCTCAATTTGGCTACCTCCCGAAAATTTCGATTAGAAACTCGCATTTATCTCTCATTTATGGGAAACAAAACACGAATCTCTGTCTACAGAATCCACAGTGTAACTCTTATACTCAACTCAACTAGAACACGAGCGAAGTTACAATCGCTAAGCAACGCGGAATTAAATATTTTCCAAGTTAATTTTTTTCGCATGAGTTTTGATTCTTTAGATGCGAGTCGCCTAACCATAACGAAAATTCTTGCAATTAAAATACAGCTCAATAAAATTAAATTTTTATCTCATTTTGATTATACATCGCCACGCAATAAGCGTAACCAATCCTCATTTCAGCGAATAATGAATTGTGTTAGCTGAAAGTGAAAGACTGTTCGAGTACTAAAAATCAGTTGCAAAGCCATATTGGCTATTTTTTCTGTTCTTAGAGGTGAATTCCTCCTTTTCCCGGCAACGGTTATTTCATCATTTCGAATAGTATGTTGTCTACATTGAAGAAAGACACGAAGATAATCAAGTGTTTCCACGCTGTTGTGCTTCTTGCTGTCATTCTACGTTCCGGATTACCTCTTCTCCTTCTGATAAGGCCTTCCTTTCTATTTAACGGCAATGCCAGCAGTACTAGCAGCCTGGATGCTTTTGCATGGAATTCATCGCATTTTAAAGGACCTGATGCACCGTCTCCAGAGGAAAAGAGCGCTACTGAAGATCTGGCCAAAAATCTCAACACAGTCGTAATGCGTTTCGATACAGAAGTTTCAATCCTTTTCGCCTTGACTGTCGGGTATATCTACGAGTCAATGAAATACAAAATCGTCGACACGATGTTGTCTGTCCTTAATAACAGAGGCAACAGCATGGTAGACAATCTGAGTTGCGTCGTCAATACTATACTGAGCGGTGCCACCAGAAGCCATTTTATAGATGATTTGTTTATGGGAACTCTCAATGCCATTACTGTCACTATGTGTGTGATGCTCACAGAAATGCGTTCTGACCAAATATTCACTGCAGTTGATGATATCGAATTCATTGAAACCATCGATCACCGCTATACTTCGTCTGGAGTTGCGGAATGTCGCAAAATAACGCTGAAATCGCCCTTCTACAATATTGATGGACTGATCCTTCTTTTTTACTGTTATTTTGTCTCCATATTTTGTATTTACTCCTATATATCACTTCTCTGGAGCACATTTCTGGCCCGTTACCCTACTCGCAAATTTGAAATTTTGAGAAAGAAGTGCCCATATGCTTGCCGATATGATTTGTTGCTAGTAGTCGTAGAATTATAGGAAATTGGGTTTTGTTGCATTTGGTGTCCCAAAACATTGATTCTGAATTATTTCATGATTTGATATTGAGTATGACGGAAACACTTAGAATTTGGATAAGAGGAGGCAGGGTTAATGAAATTAACCCAGGGATACGCATAACTCTTTTCTAATTATAAAGCATTTCATCTTAGGGCTGAAATCTAGACGCCACTTGAGTTTGTCGCGAATATGGCAACTTATTTGGAGACCAAATTTATTTGTTTTTTATGTAACTTTAAACCTGCTTTGAACGCAATAAATTGTTTTACTTCTTATCAACCTTTTCCGTTTTTATTCATTACCAGAACTTATAGTTCATTTAAGTTATTTTCGATTTAAAATACATCCATTAGTTTATTTGTTGCTGTCATTTAGAGATATTATTTTGAAATTGTAATTTATGAATACCAGTAAACATGTTCGAAACTTCCACGCGTTCAACCCCCAAAACAAAATGATTTTTTTTTTTTGGGGGGGGGGCTTAAGCATCTACTGTCGTTCTTTCATTTTAATAGCATGCTTAAGAAAAGGCACAGAGATCTCAGTTCGTATACTTTTAACTTGGCGATTGTTTTGTGCACGTTTTGTTTTGAACAAAAATGAAATAAGTGAAAACCAAAGTTATATAATTTTACTTTTTATTTGTTGTAATCACGATTAGCCCTCTGACTGCACATCCCGCGATTTCGTCGGGTTGGTAGCTCGTCTGTTTTTTCACTGCATCCTGCGATTTTCGCAAGCTTATGGGTTTACTAAGTACCTTTAAAATGTTAAATTATATTATACTAGGTACTTTTCCGTTAGCGGGGCGCTAATGACGCCAATTGTGAAACAAATGCGAGCCAAGTCGCCAAGCGAAGCGATTTTCCGTTAGCGGGGCGCTAATGACGCCAATTGTGAACCAAACGCGAGCCAAGTCGCCAAGAGAATGGTTGTAAGAAATTTGGCGGAATTCTACATTATCTGGCAATTTTTCGCTTGCGCCCGGCTAACGGAAAAGTACCAAAAGTGCGCATCTTTTAACCCCTTGCCATACGATTTTATTTAACCTCCTAATTAGACGCCACCACCCATTTGCGATATTTTTATTATTTCAATCTATTTAAGATGGTAAAGGATTCTTGGGACATTTGAGCGTGTCCAAGAGAATTTTGTATTTAAAATAAATTGTTACGTTGACTTAAATGCGGATTTAAATACCAAAAATTCTGTAATTCGATGTACGTGTAAGAGACGTCGTTGCACGTTAAAGGATTACAAGCAACTTCTCTAAAGATAAAAAAGAAAAAAACCCACCGACAGAAAACTTTTTTTATATTTTCCCAGAACAATAGAAAAAGACATTATATACATACCAACTATTATACTAAACTGCGATTATTCAATACCATTAGGCGACCGTATAATATGTTTAGTAAAAACTCCGAAGGTTTCAGAAGTAAATGCTAAAAAAGGAATCGAATTGTTATAAATTAAAAGCGGGACATTTTTGGATTCTGAAAACAATTATTCAAAAGATGGAACTGTCCGTTCCAATCGGGAATATCTGGTCCTTATCGCAATCCTTGTCTTGTAGCGTGCTAAGGTAACTTGGGAATCATTGAGCACGCTCAGCTATTTAATCTAGGAGAAATATTTATTTAAATAAAATGCAGGGTTGTGATTTAGAGATTCCAGGATTTAGGATATTTAAAGATTGGAATGTATAGGAAGTCCCTCGGCTGAGAGTCCTTTGCATCCGAGAGTCCTTGGGCAGATACTTTGACACCTCGTCAAAGTGTGTGCCCAGAATCAACCGGAGGTATTGACGTCCGTTCACAATTATGGTTTGGGGAAAAGTCGGAAAAATTGTTCCGAGGAACGCGCACTTTCACACTACGTCACCGACCACACCCTGTCGTTTGACCTCCAGGGTCCACCTTCATATCTGGATCGCACCTGGAATACATATGGGAAAGAAATTAGTATGCTTATTCCAACTGCGGGGCTTTTAGGAACGGCTGCGTTGCAGTAGGTTCAAAGTACCTTCCACGGGTAAACTAATTCATCGGAAGATTGAAAAGAAGTTTTTCTTTAACCCTTATATCAACAGTTTTGCCTTTAAGCAACCTACCCAATTTTGTTTCCTAACGTCTTGAAAATAATATTCAAGCTCTAATGCCTATCGTTGCCAATAGGATACATACTGAAAATGCCATTAAATCAATTTATAGCATATAGATGGTAGCCTGAGTGCTGACGATAAAATAAAAATAAACTGATGTTTTTGAAATGAGGCTGCATCTTTTTAGCTTTGTTTGTGCGCTTGAAAATACCCTATTTTATTCTACAATGTGGAAGGAAATTCGTTATCCGTATCATTACTATTAAAATTCCTCTGAGTTTAAATATTATATAATTTTATCTAGGAAAATTATTTCTGAAATAAAGCCCAGTATTGTCAGTTGGTAACAAACTGATTTTAGTCATAAACCAAACTTCAAAGAAAATACGATTTTTTAAAGTATTTTTCCCATGTTTTATTGAAGAAATGAAAGTAAGAAAACATTTTAAAATCAAATTTTTGGGAAATCGGACTTTTAAGGGTTAAAATGCTATTCTTCTACTTATAAGAGAATATATCATTTGAACTCACTTTGAAATGCTATTTAATTAAAGATTTGGGATGCTCATCACAAACATATAGGGGAGAGTGGAGCACCTTGAACATAGGGGCACCTTGAACCATCGGCATTTATTCTTTTATTTTTATTTTCTCACATTAGATATTACCACAGTGCTATCAACTAGAACTAAATAGATGATTCATGCAAAGCATTGTTTATTTCCCTTGCTTGCTGCCATTGTAGAATGTTGTGTTTAAAATCCACATATGAGAGTAAAATTTTACAGGTAAAATAACAATTTATTTTCACTTTGATGAATGTGCTTTTAAATAGTTTCTTTTACTGAACAGATTGTAATGTCTCAGATGATGATTTGTATCATAGTTTTAAATGTAAGTGTTGCACCATAACTGTGTGAAAATAAATATTTTAAAATGGCGGCGAATGGGGCACATTGAACCACGAAAAACGGGGCAGTTAGAACCTATGCTCAACCTGCCCCATTAGTAAAGCTATGTTTTGTTTAATGTATGGAAGATAATAATATTTATTTATTTATTTGATTTATGAATTTTACATTTCAAGACAGACATATATATAGCCTATTTGATTTAAATATCAAATAAAAACAATAATAATGAATTGAAATATAAAAAAAATAAATTTTAAGTCAGTTTAATTTAGATAAATTTAAATTTTTAATTTAAATAACAAACGAAAAATAAAAAAAATGCTCAAATAAATATGATGTTTACACAAAGTTTAAAAATGTTATTAATTTTTCATTATTAAATGTGTAAGAGTAGGCTAGTGTTTCAATTAGAATAAAAAAATAATAAACTATTTTTTCGTCATTAACTTTGCTTTTATTGATACAAGGGACTTTTATATTAATTATTCAAGAATAAATAAACTTTGGATTCTAAACAGAAAACTCATTATTATGTTGGAAAAATAATTAATCTAACAAGAGAAGATGACGAAATTGATACATATGAAGTTGATTTTTATAGACAATCTAAACGGACTAGATGATTTTTTAAACCAGAGGTAGAAGATAAAAGTTACTTAAGCAGAAATAACATTGTGATGTGCCTTCGGAAACCAACGACAATTGCTTCCACTAAGAGGGTTCGATCGATGTTGCATTTCAGTGTTGACATTAATCATTATAATTGTCAGCATATGTGTTCCTAAGTGTCCAGTGTTCAGTGAAAGTGTCTATTGTTGATCATAAGTGGTCAGTAAAAAAATATTTATCACTTTTGTTAGTTTATAGTGATATTTCACATGGGTTCAACCTGCCCCTCCTGGAGGTTCAAAGTACCCCACCCATAGGGGCACATTAAACCATTTCATAAAATGTTTAAAAAATTAGATTTCTCTATTTTCTTACTGCAGTAATTAATTGTAGTTCTAGTTTTCATTTACTGATATAATAAAGTTTGTTTTAGAACATAATTTTTTTCATATTTTACATTAGTTTTGAGTGCACATGCAATAATATCTAAAACCTGTTCAAGGTGCCCCACTCTCCCCTACACATAGCTTTCAATCATGTCCACTTTCAGAGTTCCGTCGTGCATTCATAAGAAAGGATATTATTTTCAAATTCACTTAAAAATCTAGTTGATACTAGAATTTGAAATATCCCAAACATACAAAACAAAAAAAAACACCTCCTCACCTAGGGAGAACTTTGCTTCGTAACGAGCTTCGACACATATTTTGAGACTCTTTCAGAAGTTCAGTAAAAGTCCGATTAACCCTCACCGTCTGCACCCAGGCTGTGACGGATGACAGAAATCTCTTAATACTGTTACAAAATATCGTCCCGTGTGTGTACGGTGATAACAGTCCAACACGCAGGTAACGGAGAACAACACTTTATTCTAGAATATTCCGGGAAACACGAAGACCTGGTAGCAGGAAAAACAGCACAGATTAGCAACACAAATAGACAGCAAATCCCTAAAAGGAACAGCAACAGAACTTTCAATACCGCTCGGCGTCTAACAGCTTACTATCTTGCACAGCGGATAAAATTCCAAAGAGAGACTCCGAAGACGTTCGCACTCCAAATGCGATCGCAGTCGATGAACACTTTTAAAGTTCGATCTACACGCACTGCCCTCTGATCCGAGCACGGTCTATTTATAGTCTCCCCGAAATGCCGTGACGTTACATGGAATCATCTCGATAAATCCGGATCTCGGCACTAATAGAGATATCAATAAAGTAATCGCATTTCCGGGAATCTTCGATTTGTCGCCAAGGTCAGGATTCCAGGTATGGTTGATGCCGATCAAAGGCCAAAGGCGATCCGAATCCATTAACACACACTCTGTGGTCCGAGCACGGTTTATTTATAGTCTTCCGACAGGTCGTGACGTCGCATGGAATCATCTGGATAAATGCGTGCCTCGGCCCCTAATAGAGATATCAATAAAATAGTCGTTTTTTTGGGGAGTCTTTTATTTGTCACCAAGTTCGTCGCCAAGGTCAGGGTTCAGGTGTGGCCGCTGCCGGTCATTCCATACTTACCCCTGTAAAACTCTCTTCCCAACCAAAAGGCTAACAGTGCCGGGAAGCGACATTTCATGTTCGTAGCAATATATGTGCACAGCAACGAGATTGCACTGCTGGATTGGGACAAAAATGAGAATAAAATCCTTTAAATGTGAATTTTGCAAAACGAGCGACATAACCTTCGAGAGAAGATTATTAATGCACAGAAATGACGAATTAGATTTTTTAGACGATGGCGGATAACAGAAACTGACGGTTAATCGAAGTGTTACTGTAATCTCATTTTAACCCTTGAAAGAATATTTCCTTCATATTACTGGTAAAAATGAACTTTTGGAAGGAATTTTGTCAGGATATCTTTGGCTTCATTTCTAAAAGATCACGTAAGGCCTTACATTTGACATACGATGGAGAATTAGCGATTCTCACAGGTTGATGGTTGTGGAATACTTGCCAGTACCTGAATCCTTATATACAGCCCACTACCCCTCCAAATGGGAGAGCTATAGAGAAGGGATAATGCCTGATTTGTAGAACAAAATATCGCTCTTGGACACTAGTTTGCTCCTACGAATAAAAGTTTATTCAGTAATAGATGAGTAGTAGCAGATCAAAGTCAGGTAACTTTAGTATATAAGAATTCTTAGAATCTTTTCTTAACTTCCGAGACGCTCGTTTTGTGGTAAGTTTTTAAAGAAAAATTCTTTTATTTGATAACTTTTATACAATTTTCAAGCAACTTCTTCGCAATTTCCGAGATTTCTCGCCAATTTCAGGATTTTTTCCATTTTGTCCTTCTCTGCAGCTGCGAATTTCGTTCTTTCAAGAGTTTGGAAAGCCTAGAAAAGAAAAAAAAAAGAAGAAACTAATGAAATACAAAAAAGGAAAAAAGAAAAACAGCTTCTAATCATTAACACGACTCGTTCACATAAAAATCAGAGCAACTTTGTAGGACCATTTTCTTTAACACTTTGAAGACGGCATGGCTTAGTTTAGGTTAACGTACTTACACACGAGGGCCGTTTTGGTACGGATCCTGCTACTTTGAATAGTGGTCGGATGTCGAATAGGTACCTTAGTACACCCGAATCCGTATCTCACTCTCCAAACTTCCACGCCATGCCAACGAGAGAGCTTTTGACACTCGATCGCAGTCCCAAATCCTTTTATTATCCAAGCCTTTTTATACGTCGGTTCTTCGGGTAGAATCGGGGCTAGAACCTCCGACTTTTCGGCCCGAGGCCTCTGCGGTCATTTTGAATATTGCTTTGAGAGGCTTGGTTAAGATTTCGGATGCTGAAGATCATTTAATTCAGAAATATTCGTCAGTGGTTGCAAAAAATCAAGTGTTTTCTTCCTCTTCGAAATTTCAGAAAAATTGAGAGAGGTGGTGTTGCGTGTTAAGCGACGATATTTTACTTCACATTTGAGAGAGAGAGTATAAAACGTAAAATGAAAAGCGCAATTAAAACACAATAACGTTTCTTCAGGGGATGAAGGTTATTTCATATATTTTCGAATTTGATATGAAAGTTTGTTATTTTATTTTATTGTTTTTCTACTATGTTTTGCTCCTTTTATATATATAAAATGTCTTCGTGGTTGTAGTCATTAACGAGCCGAGTTATTTTCTTTTATTATCCAAATACTTGAGTCATTTTTAAGGAGAGTGGAGGTCATTACGTGCATATTAGTTTAAGGTTTTGAGCCAAAAGAGAAGAGAAAATCCCTGCATTTTCTCAGATAGGGATTTGAAATATAGACACGTGATCAAAGTGAAGGGAATAATAGCTATTTTTACTAAATTATGTGAGTGTTTTAGGGAAAATGCATGGCGACTATAAGTCGCTGATTTTGCGATTTGTGTGCGCGTGGAAGTAATTAAAATATTCTTTTAGTAATAAATATGCCAAAACGCGAGATTTAATATACCTCCAGCGCGGGAAATAATAACTGGAGTTTAAGATAAGTGATTTTGGAATACATTGAGACTTTAAAATATATAATATTAGAATTTAAAGCAAAATTAAGCGAGTTTATTACATATATATATTAATAGACACTATATGGATCCTTGCAAACAAATTATTCTCAAACTCACTATCAAGTAGACTCAGTCGTACAGAATCATGATCCACTTTTTTTAAAAAAATGAATCGATCAACTGATAATTAAGTTCTGACAATATTACAGTAACGTATTGTCATCTAGAATACACAAGTATACACAATTTAAAATGTCTAACACACTAGGAGGTGAGTGAAAAAAAAGATTAGAAAATGCCAGCTTTACAAACATGGGACAAACCAAAGTAAGTAAAACTGTTTGAAAAAAATCCAACATTAATCACCCTACACTTGCTTTTGCAGAAACAGATTAGACTTAAGAACACGGTACAGTCCCATCGAAACATTCACAAACTGTCGCAGGCATTAAGATGGTTGCCAACCGTTAAGTATCAACCGGGTTAAATCTAATTTCAAATTTGGCGAGTTATCGCTCCAAAAAATTCAAGTGTGAAAATCTTACTGTGTTTCTAAGTCTAACTCAGAGACATTATGTTAGTTTTTGTTCCACAGTTCAGGGGAAAAAACTGGAATACGAACATTTAAAGACGATCTCGAATTCGGAGATAACTTGAAACTAATAACTGAACCCCTGAAAAACAAACAAAAAGAATGGTTATAAAAATTGGATTATTGTTTTCAATAAAAGTGCATTTTCAAAAGTGCGACATCTATTAAATTAACAATAACAACTTTATATTTCCGTGGTTCATCTAAGATGTTGATCATTAGTCCAGTCAAAATAGACAAAACATACTTGAAATTTCGGAAAAACTCGCATAGAGCTGAAAATTGGTACAGACCTTAAATACATCATTATAAATGAAATGTCAAAAGTCCCCATCGATCTCACTTATGCTAAAAATTTTATGCAACGTCAAAGGTAAAAAAATCGGTTTATCGCAAATATATCTTAAACGGTAAATTTTATGGTAAAATAGTTCATACAAAATTTGTAGATTATGCGATTATCTACGAAAAAAGGTCTGAATACTTTTTTTTTACTACGAATTTTTAAACCGCGATATCTCATGAATTACCATTCATCAGATATCGCGGTTTAAAAATTTGGAAATACAATGTCTAAAATAAAAAATAGCCATAACACTCTCCACATAATGCGTGTCATTCAAATTATTACTCCAAAAAAGTGCAGTTTTAGCAGAAGAGCCTTTATCACGAACAAAACAAGTAATTTCAGCAAAAGATTTTGCGGCAAAAGCCCATGTGCCAATACAAGTGTATCGCAATAATGGTGTAGTAGGATATAGTAAAATAACTGCACAGAATTTTTCTTATGAAAGTGATACAACTGCTTCTTTTCTCCGGAAAATAGATATGTTATGGTTGCATAGGAAATGGAATAATTTATCATTACCAGGTTGGAACGGTTATATTGAACGTTTATCAAGCAATAGTATGGATTTTTCAATATCTCGAATTTTATTCTTACCATTTATTCCCCAACCAGCGAGTGTCTACAATACTATACACACAACTTTACTATGTACTTTGGAGAATGCAAAGCGTTATGGCCATTGTTACTTTTTATCAACCTTTGTATACAAAAGTTCGAGAAATTCTAGCTGCAGCACCTGAAGGATCTGATTTATCAAAGATTGTAATAAGGCTTGGAGGTTTTCATTCACTCAGTTCGTTTTTTGGAGCAATTGGTTATATTATGCAAGGAAGTGATATCAAAGAGGTGCTTTCTTTAATTTATGCACCTAATTCATTAGATAAAATGCTCACTGGGCATGCTTGCGCCAGAGCTCACACATTACTTCATCTCACTTTAGCAACAATAATATCAAAAGAACTCGTTATTGATGATGATATGGATGCAAATCTTCAAACCGCTATTGAAGATGTAAAAAATAACACTATTTCGTATAATGATATTGAAAATTGTGATGAGAAAACTGACGCATTACTTGATCAGTGCAATAAAAAATTAAAGCAATATGAAGGATGAGGCTCTACAGGAAAATTATGGATTCAATATTTTCATATGGTATCGATTGCAAAGGAGTTCATAAGAGCTGAATGTATGGGAGATTGGCAAGCTGATTTGAACTGCATTAAAGAAATGATTCCGTATTTTCACGCATCATGGCATTTTCCTTATGCTAAATCTACCTATTTGTATCTCCAGGACATGCTGCTATTGGAAAATTTGATTGATTCTAGTGTTTTTAGGAGGTTTATACACTGCAAAAAAAATCCCGTAAAATTTACGGTTTTAAACTGGCAGCTGGGTTGGCACAACGGTTTTTTACCGTATGGAATTAAGTTTTCTCCGTAAAAATTAAGTCATCGAAGTAAGTGACGTCATCGACTGAGTTGAGTTGTTTTTCTCCTTCTGTTCGAGTTGAGTTGAAATGTGCTGATGAGTATTATCAATTAGGAATATTAATTAATCTAGGATTAATTAGTAATTTCAATTAGTTTAATTAATATAATTTTTAATTGAACTTACTTGGACGATTTCGATGCAAGATGGTGACAAAACTTCTAACTCCTCCGAGTCGGGGATCGAAACCGCGTTCATAGAAATACAAGGCAATCGCTCTAACCACTAGACCACCGGAGACTTCATAAAATAAAGTAAAAATAATCTATTTGAGTTTTAAAGTCACTATAGCTCTAGTGGCGTCACCTAGTAGTGTAAAAATCAACTATTGCCAGAACACGTGTTTTAAGGTTACGGAGATGGAACCCTATTGAAAACATGAAATGAATGCAATAAAATTACATTTAAGAAAAGGGAAGTTATCGTACTTTCTGTACGATAACTTTCCCTTTTCTTAAATGTACGGTACCCTTTTCTTAAATGTACGGTAATGTACGGTATTGCTTTCCGCAATACCGTATGAAGAAAAATAGAATTTGCACTGACGGTTTAAAACCGTTTATGGCTGGAGCGGAAAACGGGGAAAAACCGTTTTGTCAAAAAACAGCTTTAAACCGTCAAATATACGGAAAAAGTGCGAGAAAAAAACGGATATTTTTTACAGTGTACAAGGATTTCTCACTGTTAGATGTTCTGCTAAATTCAGTTGCGGAACTTCGACAGATCATATGATCATTGAGCAATCACTAATGAAATCAATGCAAACAGATGGAGGTATTTCTCGAGGAAGAAGTACGCAAGAGAGTGTCGTAAGCAAACGGGTTTATAGCATGCACGCAACGAATACTGTATGTGAGAGACTGGAAGATCTTGGGAATGTAAAAATAAAGGTGTGATTAATTACTTTTTTAATAATATTTAATGTTTATGAATTCAAAATCTGTTTTGTGTAGTTTATAGTATTTTAAAAGGTGAATCTCTATTGAACGAATTTTCCATATAACGAACTTTTTTCCGGGATTTAACGACTTCGTTAAATAGAGGTCCGACTGTATTTAATTGCAAGTCACTTTCAGGAGAGTTGGCAGCCGTTTTTCAGAAATAAAAAAAATGCTACTGTAAAAGTAATTTAAAAAAAAATATTTAAAAAATGACAGCATTTTTTTTTCTTTTTTACACAGTCTAAATGCTCTTATACAAAGTTTGCCAGGACTATTGAGTTAATCTCCCAACTGCAGAACAAACCGAACGGCAATGATATGGAAGAGAATTTGAAAATACGAAAAAAAAGTCTAAAAAATAATGTTCTGAAATTTAAGTGATGACTGATTTTGATTTGAATACTTTCTAATACACGGCTTTTATAAATCAAATGACAGCACTAAATTAAATTATCTTGAAAATAATGGAAAAAAAATATCTCGCGAAGCATCTGGGCCCCCTAAAGTTGTGGTACCTGTAGGCAGTTTCCTACTTTGCCTATTTGATAATCCGGCTGTTGGCGCCTTTGAACTGTAAATTGGCATCTTGGCGATAAATGGTTGCCAAAATATGTGAGAGCGCCGACGCGCACCTTTACTACGCACTTGTCTCTCTCTCGTCTGTTCTGTAAAAACCATGTGTATAGTTCTGTGTGTGTGATCGTAAAATAAACGTTGTGATCGTGAACAAGGGCTATGCTTGCACTTTCTTATTCGAGGGACCTTAAAATACGAATTTTACTCCACTGCTCTCCGTGAGTTTGGACGGAAACACCGGCCCTCCCCGCACTGAGCTACCTTTTGCTTAGATTAAGACAGCTTAACTATAAGATTATGAAATATACCCAAATTTCTTTCCTCTATTTTCAGCCCAAAGAAAAAACAGAGACAGAGGTGAAATAATAATAAAGTGTAGTTGGTTGTATCTCTAATAATAATAAAAGATAATCACTATTCACCAAAGGGAATGTGCGTCTGTCTGTCGTCACTCTACATGGCAGACCACTAGACCTATAGCTTCCAAATTCAGCACAAATATACTTTGGAGGATGGGAATGTGCAGTTCGAAGCGATTTCTTTGAAATTCTGATTAGAATTTTAGTTAATTAAAAAATTAAGAAAAGTTTTGCATTTTTTGGCAATAACTTTCGAAAATATTATAACACAAAAATAATTTTTACGCCACCTTAAAATTTAAAAAAAAAATTATCTTTTCAGTGACATAATTGCAATTGTCGTCCAATTTCCTCCAAAAAATGTTTAAAAATATTTAATTTATATATATTTAATTATTATAAGAATTAATATTATGAATCATAAAATTTAATATGATAAATTATAAAAATTAATAATATAAAATATATTATTTTTTATATTTATCAAGTATATTTTTTATATTATATATTGTTACAAAGCTATAAAGTCGTTTCCCTGAGATGCTAGACTTGGCGACAAACTTGGCGATAAATTTGGCGACCTTGGCGACAATTTTGGCGACTTGGCGGCAAAGTTGGCGACTTTGGCGACAAAGGGAATTTTCTAGAAGGACCTCAAATTTTCCACCTATTTCTACCCCAGATAGCACGTAAGTTTGCAGCAAGTTTGATTTTGACTTGTCATGGCAAAATTTGACGCGTCAAACTTGAATCGAACTTGTAGCAAGTTCGATGTGACAAATAGCGCCACCTCCTTTGCAAATCAAACTTGCTGCAATTTTGCAAAACAAGCTTCCTGCAAAGATAGCACAATAAAGAGATAATTATCTTTGTCTCTGTTTTAAAAGACATCCGATTTTTAATAGCATCTCCTAGACCGTAATTCTTTTTTCTTAATTCAATAAATCAATGATAATTTGTGAAAAAAATAACTTTTTTATAAAAAAAAATTTTGAAACATTTTACATCTTTTTACTAAATATATCACTCTCACTTTAAAGAAAACTATATCGCCTTTTTCTTAATGTTGAAATTTTAACGTTTATAAACAAAATTAAATCTAAAAAACAGTCAGTGTTTGTTGAACAATAATAACTAGACATTTTGTCCCATTTTAAAGTAATTACTTTTGAACTCTAATTTCATAATTTATTCTACTAGCAAAACGTAGTTATTAGCTAAAATCGCTCTCTCTTTGACTTCAAATCATATTCTCAACTCAAAAAATGAATGAAATCCTGAAAATAGTTAAAAATAAATCGTATACGAATCGAATCGATCGATGTATTAGCGAAATCTATTTTCTCCTCTCAGAGTTCAACTGGCTAAATGGTTAGCGTCTCCGCTTCGGAACCGGGAGGTCGCGAGTTCTATCCCTGGTTGCGTTTCGTGCTCTGTTTTTGCTATAATTTGCAATAAGTTTGCACGGCAAGCTTGCTGCAAGTTCGTTTCATGGTGACTTCGGAGCTTTCGTTAACTTGCTGTAAGCTTGCACTCTTATCATGACAAATTTGTCGCAAACTTGCACTCTTGTCATGACAAATTTGTGGCAAGCTTGCTGCAAACTAGAATTGCTATCTGGGACTGGTTTCATGAACTTTCTAGAGATTACGTCACTTCCTGTTGAAAAGTATAAAGGCAAGCTCTCAAGCCAAGAAGAGTTCAGTTGGATTTTGATCTGCAAGCAAGCTGGTGAGCTGATAAGAAACCTTTGAGCGCTGTGTTGAGATTTAATGTTAATCTCTGTTGTGAATGTTTACAAGTGCTGTTTTAATATTTGTGTTATGTTTCTTTGCACGTGAATAAAGCTTTTGATGAAACAATACATTTGATTTTATAACAATAAAAGCATTGTTAGAATTTGAGATTAAAATAAATTTTGAAACCTTAATTACAGTTAGAGAAAAAATTGTACAACAATTAAATTGGTATCATTAATTGATAATTTTTTGCTCTTTAAGGTGAGGTAAAAATGATTTTCGTAGCACAAGTATTTCAGAAGTTATTGGCGGAAAATGTCTAAAAATAGCTTAACTTCCGTTATTTAATTAAATGTCTTAAGAACTAATTAGTTCTGAAAGTTGAAAATAGCACAGTTGACCTAGAAATGTGCTCTAGAATGTCGTGTGCAAATTTCATGGCGCTACCGTTCAGCGTTTAGGAGGAGTTCTTGTGACCGACAGACACATGTATTTTCTGTTTTATATCATAGACTAGCTGATATACCCGGCATTTCTCGGGATAAAAAATATTTTCAAGTCCAAGTACTTATAACACTTTCAATTTGATAAAAGTGTTCTTCGCGAAAGCGTCTTCCGTTGATTTTCGTTAATCAACTGACCCTTTGGACCAGCAGTGAAACACCCTTCTTCTTTTTCTCTCCTGCCTTCTGGCAAGAATCTCGTAGTCCTTAGCACTCCAATTTCCTCTCCCCATTATTGCTACGGCAACAGCAGAAACTTTTTCATAACTTGTATTTTTTGCCATTATCCGAACTACAATTCTCTTCTCTTTAGTGTTTTTGTCACTGACCGGAAAAAACCGCATAGTGTTCTTTCTTTTTCTCCTTAGGCTCTCTCCCTTCGGTAGGAAGTGGACTCGGCAATCTTGAAGGATTTTACACACTCATTATGGTCATTAAAAATTTGTAAAATCAAATGAAGCATCGCGGAAAGAGAATAATTAACATCATTGTGTTGTATTACAAACATATTGAAAGAGGTATATGCTATGAAATAAAAGCTAAATAAAATTTCTGCCTTTCTGTTGACATTGAAAGAAAACAACATTTTTATTGTTTTCTTTTATCATAACTTTCACAATGGTAAAAATACCGGAATGAAGGATTTGATAAAACGATCGATGGTTTGAATTTAATTACAATAACAGAAAACATTGTTACAAATTGTGTACGAAATAAATTTGAAATGTGTATTAAATTAAGAAAAAGAACGTATAACATTTAAATTGAAATCATTAAAAAGATAATTTTCTGCTCTTTAAGATGGTATGTAAATAATCTACGTGCAATATATTTTTCTGAAATTATTGGCGAAAAACTGAGATAAAACGCCGAAAATTGGCTTAATTTTGGTCATTTAATTAAATATCTTAGGAAGTAATTTTTTTGAAAGTTTGAAAAAGTAGAATTAATCTAAGAAAGAACCCCAGAATGGCATGAGCAAATTTCATGTCAAGACTATTCACCGTTTACGAGGAGTTCTTGCGACAGATAGAGCGTCAGAACATCTCCCCCCCCTCCCTTTTTCCTCTTCCTACGATAGCAACAGGACTAAGTAGCCTTGAAGGCTTAGCACACACTCATTAGGATCAGTTAAAAATTTGTGAAAATTAAACAAAACATCACTAATGTCATTGGATCACTGTGTAACCGTATTAAAAGCTGTAAATGCTACGACAACAGGAAACCCGAAGTGAAAAGTCTACTTTGTAGTTTATGCTCAAAGAAAACAATATTTTCTTATATTATCTTTAACACTGGCAAAAGCCCGCGAGTGAAAAAATAAATTTGCTTGAATTTATTTCTATAAGAATAAAAAGTATAGTTAGAAATTGCGTTAAAATATATTTTTGAACCTTAACAACAAGAGAAAACACTTTATCGAAATGGAATTGATATCATTAAAAAGATAATTTTCTGTTCTTTAAAATGTCTTAAAAATAATTGTTGTCTAATAAATATTTAAAAAGTTATTGGCAAAAAACTTCTACGTATTAGGCTTAACAGTGACTAATTTTCGTTATTTAATTAAATATCTTAAGATCTGATTAACTCTGAAAGTTGAAAATAGCACCGTTACCAAGAAATGTGCTCTAGAATGTTGTGTGCAAATTTCATGTCCCTATGGTTCACCGTTTAAGAGGAGTTCTTGTGACCGACCGACAGACAGATACATGTAATTTCTGTTTTATATTATAGACATATAACTCAACGTGTATATATATATATATATATATATATATATATATATATATATATATATATATTTGTTCCATCATTACTTCCGAATGGCTAATCCAATTTTGATTTCGGTACACAGGTTCCGCACTATGGGACAAGACGTACTGAAGGGGTAAATAAACCCTAACCCAAGCCCTCGGGGTATTGTTAGGGAAAAGTGTCCAATACACATGTTACTAATAGGCCGATTGACATGACGGTTTTGATGATACTTGGTACATTTGTTTCTCATTACACGACTTGAAGTACTGTAGGGGTAAAGAAGACCTAGCCCAGTCCCTCGGGGCTGGGTGGGGCAAAGTCTCCCAAATACACATAATAAATAGGCTGATTGACGATTTCGGCGGCTTGGGAGATTTTGATGAAATTTGGTACACACACTTCTTATTAGACAATTAAAAATACTATTGGGGTAAATAATCACTAATCCAATCCGTTAAGAGAGTATGGGGCAAAGTATCTAAAATAAATTTAATAAATGGGAATGTTGGCATAAAATTTTATATAGCTGGCACAATTTTGATGAAACTGGGCACATATATTCCTCACAGGCTGCCTAAAAGTAGCATATGGTTAAATAAACGCTAATCCAATTGAATTGCCAATCAAAGTGAAGTCAAAATCGTCAAAATACGTGTAAACTCTTGGAACGATTGATAAGCTGTTAGATATAGCTTGACCGATTTTGATGAAATTCGGTACATATGCCTGATACATCAGTGCCTGATTAAAAATAGTCCCTAAATGAACGCTGACCCATTCTCTGAGGGTAGGTTGAGCAAAGTCTTAAATACATATAACAAATTGGCTGATTGACATAAAAATTGATATGGCCGGGACAATTTAGATGCCACAGGGTACATATGTTCCTCATGGGTTTACAAAAGTAGTGTACGGGTAAATAAACGCTAATCTAATTCCTCAGAGTAGGGGGGGGGGACAAGAGCGTCAAAATACATGCATAACATGCCTTGGGCCGATTGACATGTTGTTGGATGATATGGCATATACAGTGAAACCTCTCTGAGCGGCCACCCCTCCGTTCCGAGAAAATCTGGCCGCTCAGAGGGGGTGGCCGCTCTGAAGGGTTTTCGTTACAATTACAAGATAATTGCTATAATACATAAAAGAAACAAGTCTGACACATATTTCTTATTTAAACTGAAGTTTGAGACCAGACATGACACAGGCTTGGAACAAAAAAAAGCTGAACTTTATGAATAAAGAATCATGCCAAACATAAATACCGAGAAGTAGAATATATATGATTAATTGAACAATAAAATAAATAACTTTATACAAAAAGTGCTTGAGATATTAAAAATATTGTAGAATTATTACATAAACGAAAATTAAGAATGATAAAATCCGATGAGTTAAAAGCGGAAATCCGCGTTTCCGCGGAAATGTGTCATGTCTGTGAGACTTATCTAAAGAGAAAATAGTACTTTCTTTAATAATTTTTTACATTTTTTGAAAAAAGGATACAATTTGTGATTGTTTTAAGTTTTTACCCTTCTCGGGAAAAAAACCATTTTTTCAAGTTCGTTTTTCAGTTTAAAAAGTAAATCTCTAACCGATGCGTTTGTTAAATGGGATGGGCGAACCCACCCGGCGGCCGTTCAGAGGGGTTGGGTGGCCGCTGTTAGGGGTTATTTTAACATTAGGTCTATGGGCCGAAAAATCCGTGCCACGAAAAATTGGCCGTTAAGAGGGGTGGCCGCTATGCAGGGGTGGCCGTTCGAAGAGGTTTCACTGTACTTCCAATTAGCCAACAAAATTTTTTTAAAAGGGTAAATAGATTCCAACATAATCTCTGAGGTTACGGTGGTACAAAGCCGTTTAAATGCATTCGGCAAATGGACGATTGATATAAAACTCGATACTGCTGGAGCGATTTTGATGGAACTTGGTAAGCATGTTCCGCATTAACCGACATGAAATACTTTTGGGGTAAATAAGCCCTAATCCAGTCCTTCATTGTAGGTTGGGGCAATGTCTCCGACATACACTTAAAAAATCGACTTCTCGAAATGAAACTTAATTCACAGATTTCAATAAAGGGGCCGTCCATAAATGATGTCACACTTTTTTTCAATATTTTTGACCCCCTTGTCATATGTCACGCTATATTACATAAACATATACTTACAGTTCAGTAACAAAGCACTACGTTATAGATCATATTTTCAATTTTATTTTTAAACTTTATGTGTTTTAATGATTATATGTGTACTTATTTTGTATGAAATAAGATTAATGTTTACAACAAAAAACCTACTTAATATACAATAGTAATAAAATATTAATATAAAAGAGCAACTGAAAAGAGTAGTATTTTGGAATTTGATATAAATCTTATCTTTACTTTATGAACACAAAATTAAACAGAATAGATTTAAAAAATAAACGCCTCAATAAGATCAACCTGTTTGTGCCACTGCCAGTTCTACCATTCACGCAGGTGGGGCGACGCATCTTTTGTTGGACATTTCAAGGGTGTGAAAGGGGGAGGTTTTCTTCTAAGGGTGAAGAATTTCTGCTGCTACTATATTCTCAGAACATACCCTGAATGCTTTTTTCGAAAAGAAAGGAATATAAGTGAGAAAAAAAAATGACATGAAAGTTGTTTTAGCCCCGATTAAAAAAATACCCTCAAATTCTGGTAATTTCAAAATAACTTCAAAATTTAATCTGCTGATTTTAAATATTTTTATTTTAACCAAAATGTGTGATGTCACATTTCTTGTTACCCCCTCCCCTCCCCTTGTCACAATTTCACGAACCCCCTCCCCCCTCCAAGCGTGACATCATTTGTGGACGGCCCCAATGTCGAACTAAAAATATGGAAAGGTTAAATCGTTTTCAGCCAATCCCTTTAGGATGATAACTACCGATAAGACATGTAGAAACGTTTATTTAGAACGGCTGGAGCAATTTTGTCGAAACATGTTTTGTTAATTGATTTAAACACTTTAATTGTTGAAATTTTAGTTGGAAACTGACTCCCACGTTGTTCAACAGTAAAAAATACTGTATTGAGAAATGGGCCACATCTCGCACTCGTCTGTGTTAGGTGAATAAATACGAAATATCGATAACGAATATATCTATATATTTTCATTAGGCCATAGGCTCTCACATTCTTAGTTACGGTTCTAATGGGGCGCCAAATTACTCTAGCCTAGGCAGGAATGGCACTAGAATTTACCCGACGGGGGGGGGCGATTTGCCCGACAGGGGGCACGACCTGATGTACGGAGGGGACGAGTGTAATGAAATTGGTCTCAAATTTTCGCAAGATTATTATTTATCAGCTACAGTTGAATACCCCGTACAAATATTTTCCCCGACGGGATACAAAATTTTTCACCGATGGGGGGCACAGCATCGACGACAGGGGGACCCTGGCTCCCCCCGGTCCCCCATCTGGCGCCACCCCTGAGCCTAGGACACTAAGTCTTAAAACGGCATGTACGGGCAACATCTGCGTTACAAGATTTTTTTTAAAATTGACATATTAGTCCTTTCATTTTTAGCTGTTTAGTTCTCCTCCAGAGGGAGCCACGAAATGATTCGAGCGATTCAATTGCGAATGAACTTGAATTCCCGCGAAGTCTGGCTCGTGCGCTGTTATGTTTATCTTTGGAGAAGGACTCTAAACCGCCACCACATCTTCTTTGATCTATTTCTATCAATTATAAGTGATAGCAAAATAATAAATGAAATAAATAAAAAGTTAACCTGTTCTTCTAATTAGCGCTTTACTGTTTTGCAAATCGACGTCTTTTCAGAACAGGATTTTACTAGTAAAGCTTCCGTATTGAAGGTACAGTAAACTCTCGATTATCCGGCATTCAAGTATCCGGAAAGCTCAACTAACCGGAAAAATTAGAAAATGAGTTTTTCTGAAAGTTTTACATCTGCGCGCCAAAATTTAGCACGTGCGCGCTCCGTTGCATTCACGCAGACAATTTATTTCTGGAATGCAACGTTCGCTCCGCACGGAGGGGCGTAGAAGGAAAAAGAAAAGCAATTTGCAGTACTGTGACGTACACAGACTTGCTTTATCGGGGATTTCAAATCAAAAGTGAGAAGAAAAAAAAATAATAATAAAGATCCTCGCCTTTCGCCGAGAAACAAGACCTAAAAACGAAATCGGCAGAAAAAAAAGGTAAAGGGACAGAATCGATAACAAAAAATGCTCATGGGGGGGGTACTCCAGATTAGTAAGTCTCTTTCTTTTTCTTCATTTATTTACCCTCCAAATACCGGCAGATGTTGATTCCGATTACGTAATATCACGTGCGGGAGAATTGGAGGCGCGCGTATTGCGCAATAACCCTTGCGATTTTCTAAAAGATAATTAGTTTTGATATTCAATCTGGGATTTGTTTATGATCACTTAAAAGAGTTTTATTATGATTTCTGAGTAGAATATTTTTCAGTTTCGTCGGTTATTTTTATATGTTTATATTTTTACAATCTATATATTTACGATAAAAATTCGGCTACAGATCATAATTTTTTTTTAATCATCAATGTTAATTTAAAATCTTCATAATATATTATGTAAATACAATGTTATGGAAGATATCGAAGTATTCTTAAAAATTATATTTAATGCACATTTCAAAATGACAAAAACAAATTATTTGGTCGAAAAAATAAAGCTATAATCTACCCCCCCCATTTTTCCCGTCACACTCAACTATCCGGAATTTTCAAGTATCCGGAAATCGGAGCTCCCCGAGCATGCCGGTTAGTTAAGCTTTTACTGTAACTCCTAGTTAATGCACAGTTTAAGATTTTCTCACTGATTTTCTCTGTATGAATATTTTTTTGAAATGACTCAGTGGCGAATCCAGGGGAGGGGCTATCGGGCTACAGCCCCCCCCCAGAGCCAAGATAGAATTCTTCATTTTATTTAACATCATTACAAGTGTTTTTTCTTAATTTCCCTCTTTTAAAAAAATAATAAAAACGCTTCAACATTACTTTCTGGCTTGATAGGCTCGAAACTTTCCCTACTTCTGTAGTCATTCCACTTGTACTTGTAGCTTTGTTTCGGTCAAAGACATTTTTTGGCTAGTTACTTCAATGTTATTTTTATTAAATTATCGAAAGTATTGTATTGTTTTTATGATTTTTATTGTCAGGTGAGTAAAATCTGTAAAGTTAAAGAGTTTTGGTTTACTTTAGCCTTGAGGTTTGACATTCATCACGACGATACAAAGTTTTTATGACCTCATTCCCCCCCAGACCCGAATCGTAGATTCGCCACTGAAATGACTTATTCATTCTTTCGTAACATAACAAAATCGATGATTGTCTAGCTACAGCCCCTAATCATATCTTCGCTTTTAACATCTTTTTAAAAAAATTAAATAAATATTTTGGTTCAAAATTAAAATAAAATTAGTATTGTAAATTGTTAGGCCCCCCTTTCGATCAATGGCGCCCCTGGGCATGCAGCCCAATGAGATCAGATGGTCCTGCCCATACAGATTCTGAATAAGCTGACATTTTCGAAGACGAAGCGAAAAGCAATAGCACAAACATTATTGATGCCAAAACTGTAAATGACTCAATAAATAAGTTTTAAAATACCAATCATCGAAGTCAACTCAAGCTCTAAAATAATTGGACATACTAAGAAAGTTAAAATCAGAAAAGCTCCTGGAATCGATAACATGAGGAACAAAAGGCTTAGAAATTTTCTCATAAAATTAATTCCGAAACTCGCAATAATATTTGATAAAGTGCTGAAACCCACTCAACACTTAATGAAATGACTTTAACATTGGCAACAATTTGGTGAAACAACAAAATTGGCTTAAATTTCATTAAAACAACAAAAGGCATTGCTATAAATTGCGTTTAAATATCGAGGTTTTAAGAAGTTCTAAACATTGAATTCGAAAACCGAAATATTGAAGTTTTAAATATTGAAATTTGAAGCTGAAATAGTAATTTAGACTAAAGAAAGTAAAAGTCTTGCCTGTACGATAATTATTGCTACCTTTTTGTTTAATAAAAAATACGCCTTAGAAATTTATTTGTCTCTCATGTTCATGTTACAATCTACTAGCATAGCATCATGTACAATAATAAAGGGACTAAAATTTAATGTCCTTTTTTCCTTTTCTTAATTTTCACACATTTGATTTCTAATGTAATATCTTAAAGAAAATATGCGAATAAAGATGTCTTCGGTGATAAGCGCTGTTATCAGAGTGAATTATTGTGGAACGTGACTAATTCGAAGCGGACAGGGCAACAACAAAAATTCGATTCATCCAAAAATTCGAATTAAGAAACAATGGAGCTAAAAGTGTGTACCAGCGAGAGAAAATGAAAAGCTTTAAATAAAAGAATGCAGTTAGAGTATTTATATTTGATATGTGATACTTTTAATAAATAATATATAATTAATAAATTAACAGTAAGTAATGTTGTTAAAGGGGGTGATAATAATTTTAATTGAATTACGGTAGATAACGTGGGGGATACGTTGCTCGTAGTAGGAAATCTCGTTCCACGGGACACGCATTATCAGGCGCACTCATGCATTGAAACGTAAATTGTAATTGCTTACTGCACATAGATGTTACTTTTTTTAAACAGTTAGCTTCGCTGTTCAGATGTAAACAACAGATAAGCGTAAACATTTGCTTTTCTAAACAAAAGAATAAAAAATTACGCGAAAAATGTCAAATTTAAAAAGCGTAAAACGGGACTGTTTATCCCTGCTGCTTGAAAATTACAGTGAGTGATGGGTGGTCGCTCTAAAGGCGTTCCATGCTTGGGAGTACAAAATACGCATTTGAAAAAGTTCTATTTCGGTTTGCCGATAAAGCGAATTTTAAGAATCATCTAAAGTAGGAAGTACTTTAAAAATTTCTAATTTTTTTTGAGAAAAGATACAATTTGCATTTGCTCGGATCTTTCAGTTTTTTCGAAGGTAACTTTTTCATTTTTTTTTAAATTGGAAAAATGAATCCCTTATCATTTCGTCGGTAGATGTTGAAGAATGGACAATAATATCATATATTTTTCCTAAAGTCTTTTGAGCTGAAAGTTTTATTTGCTGATGGTCGCAACCCATATCAGCAGCTTCTTTGTCTGAATCATCTCCCGAAAAGCACAAGTGAACCCTTGAATGCCCCACCCCCGTAGATGCCGAAGTTCACTTTTCTCTTCACCTTGGGAAAGAACGATTCATTTTGATTTCATTTCAAGTGTTATTTTTTTGAGTGTATGGATATTTGTGTTTTTTCTTTCGCCTCGTTTTTCTTAATGAAAGGCCCAAGGACAGAAAGACAAAAGGAATGTGCTTCATTGAAGTTGAGGAGCGACCAGCTCAGCCGCTTAGTGGCCGTTAATAGAGGTTACTTTAACATGACGTTGATGTGCCAAATATTCCGTGCCAATAAAAGTGGCAGTTGTGAGAACGTAACGGAGTTTTCGTTACGGAATACCGCGTGGATTCGAAGCATCCAAAATGCACTTCCACATATACATGTACTTAAGGTATGGTCTCTGTATTAAATTAGTCATATATTCATTCAAATTTGAGATAGTAAGTCAGATGAATGAATGAAGAGGACCAATTAATTGCTGGGGAGAAGCCAATGCTATTGATTAGATTGAAACTTTAGAGGAATTACACTGCAAGATGCTAGTGTGGTGTGAAAATTTGGAAAAAGGGGGCTTCCATGTCCAGATCCGTGCTATTCATTTAAGTTCGCAGCTGAGAGAGGTGACCGCTTATGCGAATTTAAGTTCTATGGTAATCCACTGCACTCTAAAAATACTAGTTTCAATAAATAAGTTAACAAATTTAATAAACAAAGAAAATGCGGCGTTTTGAATACAGCAATATGTCAATAAAACTTCAATGTTTTCTAAAAAGGAGAGAAACTTTTAAACCCCTTCGGACCTTCTCAACTTTGAACTGCTCCTATTAATTCAATAATTGATGAAATTACACGCTGTTTTTTCAGTTTGATTCTCGACATTCTTATTATTGTAATCGTAGCAAAAATTTTTCGATTTGGGGATGAGATATTTCATTTTTTAGTTTTCCCAGAACAACTCGAGAAAGTCATCGCTCTTCACAAAATAGAGCTCGGTGGTGAATTTTGTTTTTCAAGTAATTTCTTGTTTTCAATCCTTTTTTTAACCATTTAAAAGGCTTCTGCAATATTTTATTATCCTTTGACAACCATTTTAAAGTGAAATTTGTGCGATTGTTCGTCTCTTTTCAGTGGAAATATCCGGTATTGTCCGGATGCCGGACATGGGATAACTCTTTTAATTTTTCACCTTCAAGCTTGAAATTTCATATAGGAGATACCCTTTGCAGCAGTACTCAGCCGAAGGAAAAAAGTCTCACTCCATTATTTCTTAATTCCGACTGGAGGAGTTTTAATTCCCTTCCGATGCAAGATAATTTACATATCAATCTAGAATTCCTAGCCATCACAAGGTATATCCCTTTATTTATTTACTAGCAGTACGCGCACGGCGTTGCCCGCGGAATCAGCACTTTAACAAAATGGGAAAAAAAACCCGCCCACACTGACATGAAAAAGTTTTGAAAACAAAATAAAAACAAAAGATACACATTATTTGATTTTCCCGCTTATTTTTTTTTCACGCTACAGTACAGAGTACGTTAATCCAAAACAATATTACAAAATTGAAACGTGAAAATGGTTATTATACAGCGAGCAAAATATAAAATCGAATCCGAAATAATTCATTCAGGTGAAGGTCATGGCGTATCCTGCGCGTTCACCAATCAAAATTGCCAGGAACGTTCCGAAGAAGTGCCGCGCGAGGAAATCGATCGAGAAAAATAACTCTCAACCGCCCAGAAAAAAATCAATTTAAAAAAAATGGGAAAAGATATTTAAACCGTTCTTAATTTAAATCCGACAGAACCGTTCTAGTTATAAGCTGAAAAAAATTGAAAATAATAGCGTTATTATAAAGTCGGATACGACAAACTCAAAAACAAAAGTACATCTCGATGGCAAAACTGGGTATTTTTAAAAAAAATTCTCAAAATTCAGTAAATTACGTTAAAAATTCAAAACTAACTTCATTAGAACGGAAATAGCGCGCTCTTTCCGATGGTGTATCTATTTTTGTCGTACAATTATTCGAAATAATTCTATTGAGAAATTAGTGCGAAAAATCAACCAAAACGACACAAAACATTAAATAAAAAACTTTCTAGATTAAATTTTAAAATTTCGGCTTCGAGGTGCATAGAGTCACCATTACGAATACCTGTGTGCCAAATTTCATGCCTGTAAGTGCGTTAGATTCGTCTGGACATCGCAGACAAACACACACGCACACACACTAACATTGCCTTTTATAAGTATAGATTTTTTTTAAAAATCAGAGCAACCATCGTGCTTTTAGTGGGTCAAGAAACTCGGACATTGGTGGAACAGGTTGAGCCGCCGCTGCCGAAGTTCAAGGCAGAGTACTCGTTGTTCACACAGAGGAAGAGTTTGCATGAAATGGTGCGAACGCATTAGGTTGATTTTGTTGATGAAAAGTTACATGTAAGTGCTTGACGCGTATTTTTTTTCATATTTTTTTATTTAACTTGATACGTTTCATGTTTGCAAAGATGAAAGCTTGCAATCGATTTTTTACTCACGTTTTGATGTGCTAGATTTCCTAAATTCCATAGCAATACACTATTTGACATTTTCGGAACTTAATTATGCATTAATCGGTTCTTTTAATTAAACTTTGATTCCATACGCGTGGCGACACCTGGTAATAAATTTGAGATAAATTCATAATGTTTGTAAAAATGAATTACAATTTGAAGACTAACAGGTTGAATGTAACTAAAATGAAAAAAAAAAAATCCATTTTTTTAGTACACATATAAAAGTGTGTTTTTAAAATATTTGAATTTGTTTTATTTCTATTACATTTGTTATTTAAATCTGCTATTGATCAGTAAACCTCAGTTTATTGTCTTTTCTTTTGTTGCCAATTTTTACCCCGAAAAAGTTGAGTATTTTCGACAGAACGTAACAAACATAGAGCATGGACAATTATTATACATGGTATTTCCTTGTCGTAACGTATTATTTTTACATACTTTTATTTAATTTCACTCATGGACTTCCTGTTTGTAAAGATGGAATTTCATAATCAATGTTTCACTCAATTTTTCAGGTGCTAGTTTTCAAATGTTATGTACTGTGATGATGTCAATACACTAGTTTGATATTTCAGAACTTAATTATGAGTTAATCGATTCATTTAATTAAATTTTGATTCCACACGAGTGGCCTCACCTGGTTGTGAATTTAAAAAATTGATTTCAAGATTTCATAATTTATACTTATAAAAGGCAATGTTTGTGTGCGCGTGTGATGTCCAGACGAATCTATCGCACTTACAACCTTGAAATTTGGCACACAGGTAGTCGTAATGGGGACTGAATACACCTCGAAGCCGAAATTTTAAAATTTAATCTAGAAAATTCTTTATTTAATGTTTTGTGTTGGTTTGGTTGATTTTTCGCACTAATTTCTCAATAGAATGATTTCGAATAATTGTACGACAAAAATAGATACTCCATCGGAAAGAGAGCACGATTTCCGTTCTAATGAAATTAGTTTTGAATTTCTAATGTAATTTACTGAATTTTGAGAAATTTTTAAAAAATTGTCGGTTTTGGCATCGGAATGTTCTTTTTGTTTTTAAATTTGTTGCATCCGACTTTCTAATAACACTATTATTTTCAATTTTTTTTTTCAGTTTATAACTAGAACGGTTCTGTCGGATTTAAAACAAGAACGGTTAAAATATCTTTTCAAGTTTTTTTTTAATTAATTTTTTTCTGGACAGTTGAGAGTTATTCTCGATCGAGTTCCTCGCGCGGCACTTCTTCGGAACGTTGCTGACAATTTTGATTGGCGGACGCGCAGGATACGTCATGACCTTCACCTGAGTGAATTACTTCGATTATTATTTTCGGATTCAATTTTAATAATCTTGCTGTATAATAATCATTTTCAGGTTCCAATTTTGTAATATTGTTTTGGGTAAACGTACTCTGCACTGTAGGGCGAAAAAAAAATCAGGAAAATCAAATAATGTGTATCTTTTGTTTTGATTTTGTTTTCAAAACTTTTTCGTGTCATTGTGGGAGTTTTTTTTTTCATTCATTTTGTTAAATAGTATTTATAATATAATTACAAATCGAAGATTAAAAAGCAGAAAATAAAAAATTTCTACTCTTCGGTACAGTAATAAAATTATACTTTTATGAAATTGTTTTTTAAACTTGATTTGTTACACACTTTTATTTAACTTGATTCGTTTTATATTTGTAAAAATGGAGTTTTGTAATCTGTGTTTCACTCACTTCCTGATGTGCTAGACTTTTGAACTTTTATACACCTTTTACTCTTTCTGAATTTTATACTTATATATATATTTATATTATATTAATGGAAAATTTTAATTAAATTTTTACTCCGCACCGGTAGTGGCGCTACCTAGTAGTGAATTCAAGATTTTGTAATTTTTAAATTACTGAACTATAAGTTAAAAATTAAAAAGAAGCAAATAATCAAAATAAATAAATTCGTCTTTTTTGTTCTTTGTTAAAAGTGTACACAAGCTTGCTTTCCATTGCAAGCTTTTTTAAAAAATAAATAAGCACGTCTCTATACCCTTACTGTTTCTTATAACACAAATTAATTTCCCAAATATTATTCTTTTCTTTCAAGTTTTTGCTTGAAGGCACTACAAAATTGACATTTTTAAATGAAAATGTTTACATTTTATTTAATAAAATTAATATATTGTTTTAATAACAACATTTTTTAAACTTCATCTGTTATCAGTTTTTTTTAACTTTATAAATCTTTATTATCTCTTTCTGTATTAAGGTATCCGGCTGTGTTCGGAGACATTTGTTTTGAAAAATAACTTATATATATTTTTAATGTTATTTTTCAAATGCATATGTTTTAAAACTATGAAAATATTGTAAAATTAGGCTTTCAAAATAATATTTTTTTTAAAAAACTGAAAAATTTGAAGAAAAATGACTAACATTTTTGCCTTACGCTAACAGCTATAGACAAAATCATATTCTAAATATACATAAATCCTTGTAGGAGTACATTTTTATGACAGTTATCTGTGTTACGCTCTAAAATATTTCTTGTACTTCAAAATAGTTTTGAGGTATAGCTGAACATAGTTACTAAACTGGTAATTTTTCAAAAAAAAAAAAAATGCTTTTCGTTTATATTTAAGCACTTAAAAATAATACATGATTTTAAAATTGACCTTAGTTTTTAGAATAAAACATCAAGCATATTACAGAAAACAATCTCAGAAAATTTCATATCAATATTTGAATAACTGTTTGAGAAATCATTGTTATGGTCGACAGTTTTCCTCAAAAATATCATTTCTCAGAAAACGCATTTAAAGTTTTCGTGCAACATAAAATAATGCTTACAGTTCGATAATAAAACAGCTGTAACTCCATTTGTAATTCACGTAGAGTAAAAAGTGAGACAGTTTTAGAAAGCTGGTTAAACAGGCTTTAAACTTAAGTCATAAAAAGATTTTTGATAATTTCATCAAAAACGACGATTTTAAACCAGTCGGATACCTTAAAGAGAAAGTATTGCATCTGTCAAAAAACTCGAACCTCGAAATTTTGATGAATCTTCCCTAAGCCCGAAAGAAACCTGTTTTGGGTATTAGGTCAATGTTTGTAGACGGACCAATTTGATTAATAAAAATTCTGGTCTTAAACAGTGAGCCCTATACTCACAGACAACTTAATAGATCAACAGATCCTGAACAAATCTTCTTCACACAATTCCATTCAGATTTCTTTATTCCGGATTATAACAATTACGAGCCCTTTGCTCACACGTCATTACCCGGTCAGATCATAGAAGCTTCTGACAAAAAGTAAACAATCTTCGGCTTCTACATTTGGCAAACCCGCCAAGGCGCCAAACGCAGTTGGCGCGCCAACATTCTGTCTGAGGCAGGGTTGGGGGGTACTATATCAACTTGATACTTTGTATGAGGTATGTAAAAGCATGAGATACCCCTAAATGATACAGACCAAAAATATCAGGTACTCGGTATCAGTTCTCGGACTCGAATGATAACGAAAAGTAATCGCTTCCGTCGTGTTTCTTTCGGCTGATACGAAGTATTAACATCATATGATACAAAATATCAGATTAATACAGTTCCGGGTTGGGGATGGCTTCGCGTTTTCGGTAGAGGTATGATGATGAAGTGCATGTGGCCTTGGTTTTGAAGTCAGAACGGGTGGGGGTGGAAAGGAGAGAAACAAATAGTTAAGTGCATCGGAAGGCGGGATTCCCGAGCTGGGAGTGGTATGTGTGGGATTGATATGTAATGCATTAATTTTGAGGAAAATATACGATAGGATTTCAGCATCATACACTGTAGGAACATCTCGATCGAGAATGACCCCCGAAGTAGGTAGGTACTTCCTTATTAAAGAACAATTAAAATAGAGGCGAGAAGAGAGGTGCAATTTTCTGTATTAAAAAAAACTAGACAGAAAACATTTTTGCATGATTGTGAGATCCATTCCATGAGAACTCATTTTTTCGATAGTGGTACTGATCTTAAATGACAAAAAACAAGATTATCTTCTGACAAAGTAGAAAAAAGTAGTTTTTTTAAACTATAATTATTGAATTATTTTTATCTCTCTCTGTTATATCTTGTATGTTCTCAATTTTATACATTTGTTAATGTACATACTTCCCTCTTTTCTTAATTAAAGAGAAATTTCATGTTTTTTTTGTTTTGAATTGTTTATATTAAACTCTATTATATTAATAGACGTTTAGCTTTAAAGACTATTATCTCCATCTCTTCCAAAATTGCTCGTTACCTTTAGCTTTAGTTGCTAATTTTAATTTTGTACATTATTTCTTAAAGTATTTTTAAAAAGTAAAGACTTTTCTAAAACTTAAAACGACTGATCGATACAGTTTCATTTTCATTTTGTTTTTAAGTATTTCACCGTATATTTATATTTTAAAATATAAATATTATCTGTTTAATTATATTTTTAAATTGTTATATTCTGAAAATTCTATTCATTGTTCAGCGTTTAATTTTTATGTTCAATTTATTTTACTAATAATAATTCTGTTGCTTGAGTTAGTTATTTGCTTCGAATAAAGAATTGTTTAAAGCAAAAATATATTTATTTAATCATAGAAAATCCCATCAATCTTATATACTTAATAAACATTGCAAGAGAAGGTAAAAATAATGCGTTAGAAATAATTTTATTCCAGGTAATGATAAAAAATAATATACAGAGGAATCTCTCTATAACGAAATCGCTTGGTTCCAGTTGAAAAATTCGCTATAGAGAAAATTTCGTTATACGGAGATTAGATACTTTTGCAGTTATTTAAGTAAATGTTAAAAACCTTTTAGTATGTGCGATAAGTTCAAAAATATTTAATTATGACTTTCAATTAAAAATGAAGTAATATTTATTATGAACTTGTTAAAATTATACTAATTTTTATTGTATAAATAAAATGCTCAAAAGTGAAGACAATTCACCAGTTTAGAGAATAATATGTACTAGTACGGATAAACATAAAATGCGTGTTGTCACATTCATTTGCTGTTTCCACCCCCACGCCACCCCGATTCTTGGAATCTTGACCCGTAGAAATGTTGCTCCCTCTGTAGAAACCCAGGTCCCCACAACTGCATTACCCTTCACATAGCATTCTATTGTTATGTGTTATCGCTGGAATGAACAATGCGAGTGGTTCCAGAAACAGGCACGTGTGAGCGATTTGTTTACCCAGAAATTAGCAACTTTCTTCAAAAATGACAAAAATCGAAAAGATAAAGGTCTGAAAAATTTCGTTATAGGGAGACTTCGTTGTAGTGAGAGTCTACTGTATAGAGGTAGCTTTAAAACACACACACACATAACACATCGCCAAGGCAGAAATCTCGTATCACTACCCGATTGCCAACTACCCAGTTCCGTACCGACAGGAAGGGATGGGTTGTCGGCTGTACCAGGTACAAAAGTATCAGATACAACCGCGTATCATTATCAGCGTGTACCTGATACAGCAAAACCTGGTATCAACCCAACTCTGACAACAACTGAGTACGATAACGCAACGAGATCGCCGAATGAAAGTCAGTGTGCGGTCTGTGCGTGTAGGTCTCCGACGAAATCCGTCCGCGGGAAGTCTGTCCATCCGCCCAAGTGCACGCGAACACGATGACTCGAGCGAGTTAGATGGATGAAATTCTGCATACGTTTCTATCATATTAATTGCAGAATTTTCGACCCAGCAGGTGGATCGTCTGTCGGCCTATCTACGCAACGGCGGAGATCAGGTGGGAAAAGTGAGGGGCAAAACAATTTATAGACATCTAAAAAACCTGGGAGTATAGGGGGTAGATAATAAAATTTAAAAATTAGTAAAAAATTCGTTAGTTTTCCTGAACACAGTTGCCTTTTTTATAATTCTTAGTTTTAGGCTGATAAAATGAAATAAAAAAATTAATTTTTCCCTAAAAAAGTAGGGTCGCAACTGCCCTCCCTCGCCCCCCCTCGACTCGCCGCCTCTGTATGTGTGAGAATGTGAAGGCAGTCAGATAGATGAAATTTAGTATGTGGTATTGTCACATTGTGTGCATCATTGCGGTATTTTAGTGTATGTATCGAATCTCGGGCCCAATCGACCCAAAAGAAGCGCGGGTTTTCTTACTTTTCTAAGAAACATTGAACGCTCCCCTTCTGTGTTAGCATACAAGAGAGCCGAAAAAGAACCTTTCCTCTAATTTAATGCCATTATTGGGACGTTAACACCCGAGTTGGCTACTTTCAGGTTCGATATTCACGTCCGCTCCCCGCCACGCAAATTAGACCACTCGACTCCAAAACCGGTCAGAAATGGAACGGTGTAGAGGGGCAGATTGGATATCCAACTGGTCCCGATACCCATCTCTTCATTTGGACTGCCGGGCCATAAAAGCGGCATGTGTGGGACTTGTGTTGCGCAGTTCACCAATGGAAATCGGAGAAAGCTTAGGTAGAGTATCGGAGTGATTAGATTTGCATTGCGCGGAGCGGTCGTGAATGCCCTGCCTAAATGGATGGGCTAAAAAGTGGAACGGCGTGGAGTGGCACCAGGCCATTTGCGTGTAGTACCATCATGGCATTTGTGTTGAATGGTGCGATCGTAAATGACCGGCTTCAGAGTTGCGATGCAATTCACGATGCTTTACCTTATCCATGCATTTTTCTCTTTCTCATTTCAGTTCGCTGGAAGATGCGACAGCTGAGGATTCTGGGCGTTTTGCTGCTGGCCGTCGGAAGCTGCCTCGCCGCCACTTTTCCTCCCCCCAGACGAGACCTGATCCCCCCGCCCCACCAGCCCATCCCCTTCAACACGATGCACGCCCTGTACTTCGACGCAACCCGGCAGTCCTACGTCCAGCATGCCTTCGCAGTCATGAAAGTCATGAGGGCCGAATGGAGGAAGGCCCTGCAGAAGATGGTCATGCTGCCTCTGGCTCACGGGTAGCAGCACCGACATGGCTCGCACCGAATCTGAGCTTCTAAATCCTCTATGAACTCGTTGCGGCGATTCTGAACACCCTATACAGAGCCTTTTCGGAAGCATCGGACCTTTTCGGACTGGACCATTCGGAGGACTCTTTTGCTAACCGTTATTCGACGCAATGCATTTGTCAACTTGATTAATTGCCTTGGGAATTTGCAGCTTAGAACTTCCCTTTTTCGCAAATCTCGCAAAACCTCCTACGGCTTCAAGGCAAGGAATAATGGTCAATCGAACAGAAGTTACCCATTAGGGTAATTAGTCCCGCGGCAGCGCTGGTCACTGCATTCGTCTGTGAATTTTTACTTCCCCTATAAACTGAAAAAGCACACGAGACTGTATTTCCCCGACATTAAGTGAAAATGATATGAGCGCCCGAAACCGTCCGAAACGCCATTATAGGATTAAAAGTTGCGGGCAGAATAACCTTGCTGCAACTCCAAAGGAAGTTCTTGAGGAAAGCAAATCCAGCCAATTCATTGCTATTAATGGAGTCACTAGTCAATTATGAGTTATGTGGATCGTTACTGACATACTCCGCTACTGGTCATACGGGGAACATGTGTGTGTGTGCTGCAAAGAAAGAGAGTAAAGCACCATCCCTTTGACGCGGTTTTCTTCGAAGAAGAGGTATTTTCGGTGGTGCCCGGGCAGACGACGATAGTGAGAGGAGCTCATTGGTTGCTCTGCCAGAAACTGTTAACAATATAATGACGGTTCGGGAGATCAGATGCTTACTTACGTATTAACGTTGAGGAAAGTCGTTTCGTTGTTACGTGTTTATTCTGCTCTCCAAACTGGGCTTCCCCTAGCAGAACTTGCCGGAGTGGTAAAGTGCTTCCTCATTTTCACGACTCCTCCTGGGTTCTTGTACAAAGCAATTGTCATTCAAATGTAATCTATGGATTATGTTATTATAATTCAGATTAATTTATTGCAAATAAATATTTCAATTTAGTGAATATTTAGCTGTGTGTACTTTTGTAGCTGAATCACGACTACAGTATGTAACCTTTCATGGAAGAAGCTCGTCGTGATGTTGCGTAGGGAAGTTTTCGGACAAAAAGCTTATACGACCGTTCGAGGTATCGAATCGTTCAGTGGCGTGGAGAAGGGTGATGATTGGGAGGGGATATTTTTTGCTTCTTCGTCTTATTTGACTTTGAAAAAGTGACATATATGCAATAGTTTTTTTCGTTTCCGTGGGCACCCTTGTTGTCACGCTTTATTATTATTTAAGGGAGATTAAGAATAAGCAGTTGTAGAGATTTTAATTAAAATCAAGAATTCTGGTTTCGCTCGGGGAGGGGGGTGCTGCAACCCCACAGCACCCTCCCTGAATTCGACACCGTTGTACTGTATGGGTATAAAATTCCGCATAGGGTTTGACCGAATGTAAAATGCGGAGGTTTTTTTAAAAAATAGAGCTCGCTGTTAAGAATGAGACGCACTTCCGTAGTTTTTATTGATTTCGGAAGGGGTGTGCTGCAGCGCCCATTTCTGAACGTGACCCTGAACACCAAACATTCCGCCCGTGCATATTTTGAGCCAAGAATACCGAATTCGAACTGTCAGGCTGTCAGACAACGCCTGCTTTTGTCATGGAAGCGCTACTTTGAAACAATGGGTTGGGCTTGAGTGCCGCGGAGTCTAATGGCGCAGAAAACTTCATGCCGTTCTCTCTTTTATCAGTGGATGTTCTTTTTTAAAAGGTACAATGGAAGTTGAAAAGCTAAGAAAACGACCCAAAACTGTGATTTATTTTATTTTAATTTTTTATTAACGAACAGATTACCAGCAGTCCACTGAAAAAAAAGGATTTTTTCCCGTTGTCTTTAATATTTCATTTAATATAGGCATCTGTTATAGGTATTGCCGATTGCAATATGGATATTTTGCGCATATTTTTAAACATTTTCTCGAAACGAAGTTTTATGAAGTTACCATAAAACGTGCGCGTATTATTTTTAAACACTTCTCTGAAACTCCTCTCCTGTACGGTAAAACTTCGATAAATCACCACTCGTTTAACCTCCAGTTTCTGTTATCCTTCATCGTCTAAAAAATAAAAAGTAAGATTACGTAAGTTCAGTGGCTGCTCGTGTTTTGTAATCTTGGGAGTGCTGTAACTTTTAATCCTTCACTGTTCATGATGCATATTTGTACCATTTTCATTAACTGTGAGTAGTTTTATATTTAATGAATAAACTTATAACAGTTTTTCTCTTCTAATAGATAAGTATTTTAACGAATTGATTTTAATAAAAAATATTCTAACTCGAAATTTGTTAGACTGGAATTTTGAAAGCACTTGTAACGCGGAAAATTTCTCACATGTATTTCATCACCATTCATAACTAAATGTTACCGAAAAAATCCTTTGGATTGCAAGAAGTTTCATTCAAATTTAATTATTATAAAAAATTTTTACAATTAAAGTTTTGTTTATTACTATTTTCCCTTCATTATCTTATTTATTTTCAAAGTTTTAACTCTCGAAAAATTTTTCCGCCGTGATAAAATGTGTGAAACTGTGTTTCTATCTGGACCGGTGCTGCCGAACTCGACAGTTCCCCTTCAGCTTAAAAACGTGGAAGGGAAAGCCTGCGCTCTGTAACTACGCATGCGCGCAGACGGAATTCGGTGCTGGAACGATCCTCAGTTCTCCTTTAATTTAAGTTACGTTCTCCTTTGCGCATTATCTTCGAGTAGTGACAAAATAATATAGGGAACTTTGTTTTCTGCCTCAGTTTTTTCCTAGCGGCTTATATGAAGATGGAAAGCGATTAATGTAAAATTGCGTTAGATTGTTGATAGATTTAAATATTAAATGCGAAATAAAATAAATTCACTCAATGGAGAAAGTAGGGGTGCTGCAGTCCCTATGCACGAGCCGCCCCTGCGTAAGCTTATAGAATTTCAATACATTTCTGTACATTGCAACTCTTATACAATCGAACCGCGATATAGCGAACCCGGGAGATAGCGAACCTTTTACATGGTCCCAACTGAAGCCCTATGTTAATAATGTATTTTCATATGTTTACAACGAACAGCAAACGCTAGAGACTCGGTTATAGCGAACTGAAAATTTCTAAAACTTTTCACTTGCCCAAAGGGACATTCTTTACTAATTGTGCTCAAGTCAACCCAACTTCTACAAGAGTTACCTCTTTTGCATGAAATACTCTGGTTTAGAGACCACATTCCTCGCATATTGTACCTTTGTTAGAGTCGCTGCTAACCCCATAAGTGGGACAAAGGATCAATAGGCAAGGCTCTTTACAGTTTCCATCTCCCCTCGTCCCCCTGTGGACACCTGCCCTGGTGTCAACCAAGGAAGGAGGGGGATTTTCTGGTCAGGCGACCTAGGAGCAATCACGTGTTTTCTCCGCCATTTTAGTTTAATTGCTTATCATTCTGTGAACTTTGCAGTGACCATGGCTAACGTTGCCAAGCCAATTATTTAATACTTTATTTGTCTCTAAATACTAATGAAAATATTATGTTATTGAAAAGTTTATTATAGAAGTAGTATCTTAGCATGTTAGGGCATTTGTTTTTTGCAAATACGGATACAGCGAACCTCGGTTAAAACGAACTTCTGAGTGTGTCCGTTGAGGGTTCGTTATAACGGGGTTTGACTGTATTATAGTTTATTATGATCATCTTGTGAAATCAAATACAAACATGTACGTGTTATTCGCTTTCAAAGGATTTCGTTTTCTTCCCAAGCCAGCAGCGAAATCACGTGACTGCACATGCGCAAAGAGGGATTTCTGTCATCCGTCACAGCCCTGGTGACGGTTGATCGAAGTAAGGATACACTGATAGAATTCTTGATCAATGTATCATTTATGAATATTAGTTATTTCTGTACTGAGGGCTTCGCGGTTTATTATTACGATGATTTTTGCCAATTTTTAAAGAAAAACCAAGCAGTTCTAGATTTGAAACGAAAATTGTAATTTCGGTGATGCTAACATACAAAATATTGTGTCGAACTAAAAGATATATTAAAAAATATCTGGGAAATTAGTTATGTTTTCTTAGCGCGCATGAAACAATTTTGAAGTTTTACAATATTTTAATACATTTCTTTTCAAAAAGGAAATAAAAGTTACCGATGTATTTTGCTGATTTTTTTACAGCATAAGAATGATATTATAAAATTGTTATGAAAATTTCAGAACAATAGCTCAGGAATTGAGAAACCTTGCTTTGAACGTTCTTTGAATCCTTAATAAATCTAGAAGCATCGGACATTGCGAACAAATTCGCCCTTTTACTAAGAACCCTTTTCACAGTCATCGGGCAAAATACATACTTATCTGTCGAAGAAACAAATACAGTCGGACGTCTATTTAACGAAACTCTGTTTTGCGAATTTCTCTATTTTGCGAATTTTTTCTTGGAACCAAGAACATTTTGCGAATTTCTTCGTAAAATAACATCCAAATAGCGAAGTGCATTCTCTATTTAACGAACTTTTTCTTGTGTTCCAATATATTTTTTCTCCCTATTTCTCAAACTATTCCTGAACATTTTAAACTTATTCTTTCTTTAACACATTTTATGGTGATCAATGACCTTGAATAAGGAGATTGTTAAAGCGGAAGTGCTTGAGAATCAATGAAGGAAATTTAATTCTTCATGAGGTGGATAAAGGTGTGAAAAAAAAGATATTGCTTTAAAATTGGGTATTCCTCCAAACAGCTAATCAACCATAATAAAAAAAAATCGTGATAAGATACAAAATTATGATTTATCGAACTCTTGTTAAAAACGTTTAAAATCATGTGTCTACGAAGATGTGGATGAGGCAGTTTTGAAGTGGACGGTGTGAAAAATAAAAACAATGCAGCAAAGAATTGCGATGAAGACGAAGATGATAAAAATGGAAATTATTATAATGCAGAAATCAACAAACCTTCGTATAATGAAATGCTAAAATTCATTCATTTTAATATAAAATTACTTGATAAAATTGAAAATACAGTGTATTCCCGGACAATATTTTGTTTCATTCTTGTTTTCTTTGCAGTTTCTTCTTGATGGGTAAAATATATAAAACAAATAAGTAATAATTTACAAAATAAAGGTGTGATTAATTACTTTTTTTAATAATATTTAGTGTTTATGAATTTAAAATCTGTTTTGTGTAGTTTATAGTATTTTAAAAGGTGAATCTCTATTTAACGAATTTTCCATATAACGAACTTGTTTTCGGGATTTAACGACTTCGTTAAATAGAGGTCTGACTGTAATTGTCTTGTACCCATAACAGTGAATGGTGCGGAAAAAAGTATGCGCCACTGTAACGACAACGATTAACCTTTTAAAGGCAATTCATTCATGGATTTTTGAAATTAGACTTGATTCAAGACACGTGGTGGGAAGCATGGTCATTGCTCCATGTGCGGCATTTGAAAGTAGGAGAAAAACCTCTTATCGCTTAAATGACTGAGCGAAGCGATGTCCTGTCTTTAACTCGACCATTCCGCATTTTGTCTGTTTGTAAATATTGTAACGAAATTGCTTTGTGGGTGTACGTGAACGCAATCCAATAAGCAGGATTAAAAAATAAAGCTCTTTATTTTACAAATATTCCAAGCAAAGAAACGTAGCACAAGTATTAACACATCACTAGTAAAAATTTACAACAGACTACCAATAAATCTCAACACAACGCTCAAAGGTTTCTCGTTAACTCACCAGCTTGCTTGCTGATCAAATTCCAACTGACTCTTCTTGGCTTGAGAGCTTGCCTGTATACTTTTCAACAGGAAGTGACTTCATTACGTAGAAAGTGACGTAAACTCTAGAAAGTTCATGAAACCAGTAGAAATAAGTGGAAAGTTTGAGGTCCTTCTAGAAAATTCCCTTTGTCGCCAAAGTCGCCAAAATGGTCGCCAAGTCTAGCATCTCAGGGAAACGACTTTATAGCTTTGTAACAATATGTTTGTTACGCAGCCATGGCCAAACGCGTTATTTGATTTTCTTCGAATTTTTCGTGAAACTTCCTTGAAGTCATTAAAAACTACATATGTGTAAGGAATTTAAATTTTTTATTACGTTTCAAGATGTAGCCATTTTAATGGTTCCGTTCCATGGAATATTCAGCTTTTTTCAACGATTCTATCCAAACGGTTCGTGCAATAAAAATTTGAAGAGTACCACCGCTCTCGAGAAAATATTTTTTATGACCTAATTCCAGTACATTTTTTATGTAGCTCCAATGGTTTACCAGCAAACGAGGGGCAAACATTAGAGATAATGTTATGGATGTGTGTTGCAGACGAGACGACGTTGCGAGAGGGTGAACATAAAGATTTCCCCGTCCTGCAAAAAGCACGCGAAAGATGAAAGATGATGGCAATGACCACGAAGCCCCCGCCGGCACGAGACACCGGGAGGACACACGTGGCTCGGAGCCTCTGTAGTGTCCTCTGGGCTCCCTAAGGACGTTTTTCCATTTAGAAAATTTTGTCCACTGACTGGAAAACCCGTGGACTACGCCTCGTAGAGAATGTATTCCAACAACGTCACATACTTTTCTTTCTATGTGTCACATTACATTCATAATTTTTAAATTTCCTAAAATGTCAAAATACTTCATAGAATGCATATTAAATAAGTTCATCAAATAGCAACTACAGTAGAACAAACAATAGATCTCAAAATAAATAAAATTCAGTTTACGATTCAATTTTCCAATTATCAATTACCATTAACACTTTTCATGACATTTAACGTATAAAAATTAAAATAATTTCCTCACACATCATTTCCAACACAACATCACAATAACACATCAGTCAATAGGGTATTTTCCCATAAAAAAACCAGTTTTACGATTATTGAGTGCATCTTTTTTGTCATTTATTGAGTGCATCTTTTTGGACATTTATTGAGTGCATCTTTTTGGACATTTATTGAGCGCATCCTTCTTGGCATTTATTGAGAGCATCCTTTTCGGCATTAGGGGATAATGGCCTTTGTTGCTAAAAATCCCATCTCATCACATCTCAATCAGTATTACGATTCAATTTTCAATATAATATTTAGCATTTATGCCATATAAAAAACAGGACAAATAGAGAGGGCGCCTCTCTTTCCCCTCCAACTTCTCCGGGTTGACAACAATGGCCAAACCTTTGAGGGTTGCGATGAAAAGCAATTCTTAGATCGTTTTCGAACACGAAGTTTGCTGTTCACGTAACTAGTGGCATATATTATGATTCATTCCTAGTGATAGGCAAGGACCAAATATAGCAAAAACCTCTATGCTCCTCTGGAATCTAAAATCCTTCATCCGTTGCGGCTTCTATTGTGTCTGTTTTTATAAAATCAACAGAGTTGAAGGTGACTTCAGCTATCGATTGTAGGAGACACGCTCCAATATAAATCAAGATTTTACATCGTGTAAAAAATGTTTCAGATTCTATATTTATACTTCAAAAAGCGCAAAAATGTGAGCACCATAAAATAAAGAAGGCTCAGCGCAGCAAAAATTTCTTCCTAGGTAGGAATAATTTTTCCTTCTCCTATCCGAGTTTAGCCTTAATGTGAAAACCACAGGGCCAAACTAGGCCTTGGCCTAGGGCACAACCGTGAGGGGCGCATATACAGAAGAAATAAGAACCAAATATTTACAAACTTTTCAGTATTATTTTGAAAAGACCATATAAAATAATGTTTTTGAAATTTACATTGGTTTCATTAAATATATTGAACGATACATTTTTTTTGTTTTCAATCGACCTTGCCGTCTCTTGCCATGAACTTCTTTTGCATTGAAATAAAGGCCTGTCCACTTCAATGACACTTCACGTCTATTCACGGACAAAATCTCGAGCGAAGAAGTTCTGGTAGATGTTACAGACGATCTCAATAAATTTCATGAAGTATTTCTGCAGGTTTTAATATTGTAGTTCAAATATTATAAAGATTGCATTAAGTGGTGATATGTTTCAAAGATAAACTGCTATATTTTAAATTGAAAATTATATACAGTCGGACTTCTATTTAACGAAGTCGTTAAATCCCGAAAAAAATTTCGTTATATGGAAAATTCGTTAAGTAGAGATTCGCCTTTTAAAATACTATAAACTACACAAAACAGATTTTAAATTCATAAACACTAAATATTATTAAAAAAGTAATTAATCACACCTTTATTTTGTAAATTAATACCTATTTGTTTTATATATTTTACCCATCAAGAAGAATTCTGCAAGGAAAACAAGAATAAAACAAAACACTGTCCGGGAATACACTGTATTTTCAATTTTGAAAAAGAATTTTATATTAAAATTAATGAATTTTAGCATTTCATCATGCGAAGGTTTGTTGATTTCTGCATCATGATAATTTCCATCTTCATCATCTTCGCCTTCATCGCAACTCATTGCTGCATTGTTTTTATTTTTCACACTGTCCACTTCAAAACTGCCTCATCCACATCTACGTATACACATGATTTTAAACGTTTTGAACAAGAATTCCATGAATCATAATTTTGTATCTTATCACGATTTTTTTATTATGGTTGATTAGCTGTTTGGAGGAATACCCAATTTTAAAGCACTATCTTTTCTTTCACGCCTTTATCGACCTCAGGAAGAATTAAATTTAATTCATTAATTCTCAAGCACTTCCGCTTTGACATTCTCCTTATTCAAGGTCATTGATCATCATAAAACGTGTTAAAGAAAGAATAAGTTTAAAATGTTCAGGAATAGTTTGAGAAATAGGGAGAAAAAATATATTGGAACACAAGAAAAAGTTCGTTAAATAGAGAATGCGCTTCGCTATTTGGAGGTTATTTTACGAAGAAATTCGCAAAATGTTCTTGGTTGCAAGAAAAAGTTCGCAAAATAGAGAAATTCGCAAAACAGAGGTTCGTTAAATAGAGGTCCGACTGTATTAACGTTTTCGAGAAGGTTATCCATGGTTAGCCTTAATGTGAAGACCACAGGTGGAGAATATGCTATGGCGTAGGGCGTAGAAATGTGGAAATCCGGTCCTGGGAGACCATAGTGTGTAGTCAAAGCCTTTATGTAGTTTTCAGGTTGTCAACACACGAAAACTCAAATGAGGGTGAAATACAAAATAGATTTTTAAAAAAAACCCGAAGGAGAAACATCGTAGCATAATATTTTAGGCTTGATTCGTTTGCCTTGTCTTCGTCTGACTGCATCAGCCGTTTCGTTCTGTGCGTAACTATTTTCACATCTCGCAATTTACAGAAAGAATAGCAGCCTAAAAATATTGTCACATTAAAAAAAATATATTGTTATTAAAGCGTTTGTTAGAAATAACCGAGAAATGTAGCATTTATTATTGCTTAGTCACACGAGAGTGTTAAAATATTAACAACAGTCTGTCCCGTGCTAGCATTTGAGTTTGATACGCTTGAACTGGACGAATCGATATCTGACATTCTGACAACGATGCTGATTTTTTATTCGAAACCTGAAATAGAAACGTTCGGTGCTTCGAATTTCATACGGCTTCTGTCACGAAAGAAAAAGATTTGCTCAAACTTTGCTTATTCACCAGAACCGTTCTGCTCTTCTCGATTTATGTGTAGCATAACCAGAAATGACACGACCCCCACCCCAGTCTCCAGAACGTCACATTCCACTGGCCACAGGAAGGTTCTTCTCCGGACCTTGTCTCGTTCCTTTGACGCCCGACGCAGACCAGTGCGTGCCGACCGTACTGTACCGACAACTGGGCGATATCGACTCGAAATTGAAGTATATAAACTTTGGGGTCAATAACTGCTGCACGCGAGTCATCTGGCTCCTCTGGAAGGTGAGTAAAACGCATCCTTCTACCTTTTCTGCACTCGCTTACCAACGCTGTTGCAGTGATAACTGCAGAAGCAATTGTTGCAATCCAATGTTTTTGGCTGGAACACTTGGGAATCATACGGGGATATCGATGTTTGCGAGATCTAAATGCTGGCGGAATCCACCAGCCACGATGTGTCACTGCCGCAATCTTGTGTCGAAGTGGAAACAGCGGAATATTGTCTTTGTGATTTAGTTTTTGTAATCAGATTGTAAAAAGTTGGCCGTTAGAAAGGTTTCAAGCGTGGTATGAAGCTGCCATCATTCCAACATATGGAGTAAGTATTCGCACTTCCCCCATTTTTAGTGGAATTCAGTTTTCAAAATAAGAAAGAGACTTTTCATCTAGTTCGGTATGTTTGAAAACAATCCCTCTGTCTGAAAATCAGGATCAGGTATTCATTAAAAAATGTAAAGATTAACAGATAAAATAAATATTTTAGTTATCAAGTAGCCTTGTTTGTATCTGGCAGTAACCATTGAAAACACTTGATAGTAAACAGACGTTTGGATTCGATCTTGAAAAAACATTTGGATTCTATCAAGTCTGAAATTTTATATCAGAAAAATATATTTTGTATAAAATAAAATAACATCTGCAACATCTACGATACGGATGGTTTTAATTCATTGTAAACGTATGTGATAACTCGAACAAAAAGTATTTCGGAATGTAATATACCATTTATTCGAACAGAGAAGTAGAGTATTTCTGTAGTAAGTCACAATATTACAGCTATGCACTGTTAAAGCAGTGCTATTTTGAATTTGTTCAGAGTATTGTTTCTAATATAGAGATAGTTTTATTGTATTTACTGTTTTGGAATAATGAAAGGTCATTTAAAGGTCATCATTTTAAGATAAATGAGTTTTACTTACATGTAGGAAAAAGGAGGATTGCATAAGGGTAACGTTTTCAAAGTTAAAAGAAAGCTTTCCTATAATTTTAGAGGCATAAATCATTGGCTTTTAAATCCTACATTAGCAGTCGTGATTTTCATTTATTCGGGTGTGACTATTTACTTTAAATTCCTTTGAAAACGAATCTAAATGTTCAAACAGGAATTAAACGTTTTTAGGAACGTTCAACTTCTATTTATGATCATTAATTTCCGCTTCTTCCATTTTAGTAAACTTTAATCTAATGTTCTTAGTTTCACATGGCTTTGAAATCGTTCAGCCGTGTGAACAGCCAAGTTCTGGTAATATTATCCTTATTTTATAATTTCCAGAGGGAGATAGAAACTTACAAATTCCTTTGCAAAAAACTGTTTTGAAATACCTCTGTTAAGCCCTAGCGAGCATTTTCATGTTATGTTAACTTAAATTTTTTTTACTGAGTATGCTTCAGAAAATAGTACGACAAAAAACTTAATGTTATAAATCCCCCAAAATATAATAAATTTATGAAATATAATAATATATAAAGATACAATTAGAAAGTATTTATGAACACATTGATTAGAATAGAAATTGAAAATGTCCAGTGATTAGAATTATAAATAAGCTAGCACCATCGGGTAAATTTTTTAATTTGTCTTCAAAGAAGAAGCCTACAAAATACATATATTTGAAAAAGAGCAATTTATAAGGAAAAGGAGCTCCAAAAGTTCCCAAACATCTTGTTAAAAGAATGCTGAGAAAATTTCAGTAAAGCATGCGTTCGATACATATCTCACAAGGGGAAAATACATATATCACATTTGGATTTAAACCTGCAGAGGAAATTTCTTTTCAAGTTTCAGCCTCCTGGCATATCTTGGAAGGGAAAATTAATTGTGGTAAAGCTGCAAAAAATTTAAACAATTCAATTTTCCTTTTACGAGGAAAAAATAAATTCCCCGTTTCCTAATTTTCTGGAAAATATTCCTTATTTTTATCCAATTGACTTTCATATCATGAAATTCTATGAACGGAAAAATGTATGAAACAATAGGTTAGTTTCGTGATAAAAAAGTTTAATTTTCAATTTCCTTATAAAATCATCAAACCCAGTTTGAGGAGATGTAATTAATATTTTTTAAAAAGTAAACAATATGTAACAAGGATATTTGAAATAGTAAATAGTAACTTTGCACATCAAGTTTGATGCTTAAACTTTTCATATTTTTTACTCTAAAAATTTTATTTCAATTTAGGACATGCAATGCGGAAGGGGGTTATATTTATTAAATGTAGTAAACATCAGTGGACATCATTTCACACAAAATGGCTACAAAAACAAATTTATTTCTAGTTCGACTGCAGATATATGCCATGGCAGCTGTTTTTGGACTGTGCTTGGCACTCTTTGCTTTTCTGGCTTCGTGTCTTGCAGTGGAGCTGCAGCAGAAGCATGCGGAAGTTCAGGCTTCACGAGGAATTGGGCTAGAAGAGATTGTCCTCTTTCTGATAGGTAAGGCTGGGTGTTCTGTTACAAATATCCTCGCAGGCGATTCAGTATGGACGAGTTTTCTGTTTTGTTTATTTAGGGTAACTTAGAAGTTTCTCTATACCGACCGACTTCCGGTGAAATGCCTCATCAATGGATCTGAAATATGATACTCTGTTCGAAGATGCTAATTAATCTTTAAAGCAGAGGTTTTGTTTAATGTAATGGTTTAAGGATAATTTGAAAATATTAAATTTGATGTTCCTATCGCTATAGCTCTAAATGTTTACTTAAAATAAGAGAACCATTTTGTGGAAAGACTGCCATAATTGTTCATTATCGCTCTTTTTCGGCGACTTCTAAGGCTTGTTTAGCTGTTAAAGTTTTAACCAAATGATACATATAATGGTGGAAAACGATTTAGCTAATTACAATAGTTCCATTTGGAATTTAGCCGTTTTAAATAAAAAGAATTAGAGGAACTCAAAGAACACTGAATTCAACTCTTTTTGCACTAAAGAAAGAAGTGGCTAGAGCTTGGCTCTCGATACAATATCCGAACGGATTTGGCGATTGCTTAAATCGGAGGGTTACCGGAAAACGGTCTGTGAATTCAAAGTAAACAAAACAGAAAACTCGTCCATACGATTCAGTCGCACGAATTTTTAATGTCAAATGCAGCATTAGGATCCGGTTAAAAAATTCTGAAGCATCTGAACAAATTGCTTTATGGCGCTTCCTTCTATCCGACTTTAGTTGTCCAATTTGATGTTCATTCTTGTCCGTAATTAGTATTGCCCGATTTCCAAAAAAAATCAAAGAATTCATTATGTATTGACTTTGAAATGGATGGAAACATTCACAATAAACTCCTTTGTCTGATATTGCAAAACAAAGTCTAATAATCAAATGCAGTGGACTCTCGTACGACGTGGGGGGCATACGCCCTTGTAATAGGAGATCGCGTTCTGTCGTGTGTGATGGTACAGGGATTAATACAGGTTCTAAAAATGATATCATAAGACAACTAGAGTTTCCTATGGGGCATCCTCTGCAGTTGTGTATTCGTTACATGCAAATGAATTGCCATTATGTTATCTATTGGGCGGAAAAACTACTGAGCCAAAAGGATACTGCGGGGAATTTGGGGAAAAAATTTAGAATCTTATGAAAAACGCCTGTAATAAACTTTGAAAAGATAGAAATAACTTTGCCTGATTTTGCCCTTGATGCACTTAATACAAGTTAACGCTGTCTCTTTGAAATGTATGCGGGAATATTAAAAGGAAATATTTCATTAAACTTCTCACGGAAAGATCCAAGAAAAATGAGTCCTTTCAGATGATTAACGATAGCAAATAGAATTTTAAGGTTGAATGTTTCACAAAAACAAACCCATCAGAGACCCTGAAAGTTTTAAAAGAAGTATGTTACTAGAGTACACCCGTGCGCATGATTTGGTATTAATACTCGGCCATCTTGTTGGTATGGGAGTCTGAACAATTTCATAGAATAATAAAAAATGTCGATTTCTGTCTGAAGAGTTAATGAGCATAATAGATCAAACATTGGAAAGAAACTGCGTAATTTGGTCATTCAAAAAACAATTAATTTTGGTGGCAATTTCAGCCTATAGCAGAATGCACGTGAAAAAGTTAGGTCTTAAAATTTAAATGAGGACAACTAAAGTAGAACGAGCTATTCATGAATTTGACATGAATATCTCGTTCCATAGCTCATGAATCTGAAATGTACTGCGGTGTGTGGCTGTGCTGAACGAAATGGATTCATAAGATAAAGAATAGCATCCAGATTCGCATAACCCAAATATGAAACACAAGGTCGAGATCTCCAACTTCTATAAGGCAATTATTCTAAAAATTAGGGAACAAACAAAGAGTGAACTCCATATAAAATGCCTCTATGCGGTGAGTTCTGGGTTGTTTTCACACAGAAAAAAGCGAAGAGGTATTTGAAAAATTCATAAATCTTAAAGATTTCTGTGTAAAATTTACAGCTAAAGATTGCTTTGTAAGAAGTTCAAGTTTCGCACAGTTGATTACAACTCTTCTGAAGACAGGCAAATAAATTGTTTAGACTACAATATTGCCATGATATCTTCACGATATTTTGCTGCTTTTAGAATAGCGTTAAAAATGGTGAAGAATTCGTGCAATATCTTGTGAGTGTAATAATAGAGAATATTTCCAATTACCATTCTTCGAACTCTCTTTTTATCCGTAAAAACCTTTAATTTCTCTGACAGTCTAATTTCAAACACTCTAGGTTTAAATCAGAGCTATTATAGTTTATGAATGCGTTTTTGTTAGTTTTGTGACAAATTAGGCGAAATAGCTGAATTTCAAAGTTATTTCGGCAGCCAAAGATTTAATTTGATTTAGCCGAGATTTCGTATTAGAAATAGGCTTGGTAATAGGCAAATTTTCGGCATACAGGCTTTTCAAATTTGCGATTTTCATGCTTTTCGCTCCAACCTACCCTGCCTGTAAAGAACAATTCGCTTGGTCCAACGGTTTTTAAACATGGTTTAAAATGTTTCATATAAATAGTAATTGAAAAAAATTATGCAGTCAAAGGGTTAATATTACTTTTTTTTTTGTTTCATATTGCTCCTTTGGCTCGTACATTTTTTCCCCCTAAATGATTGGCTATCCAAAAGATCAACTTTCAGGAACACCCCAATCTTCAATTGTTTCGCACAAGCGATGCTCTACTGTACATGACTAAGACCATTCTGTCGATATCGTTGAGAGAGTGTTCTCCCCTCAACTTTTCTGGTAAGCTTACACAATGCGGTTCGTTTTCTGTTAAGCTCCGTAATACAGTGAAGAATGTGCCTTTGGATCTCTTCCCTTTGGCTGACTGATGTCCAAAATCTGATAGAATCTTACTATTTTGATATCAATATCACAAACAAATTTTCATATATGAAGCTCATTGCTGTTTTTTAATTATCGCATTCACATGTACTCGGATGGACAGAGAACGATCAACTTTTTTCTAAAAAGAGTTAATATGCTTGTTTTCATGCTATGAGAAGTGCCAGATATAGGAGTGACATGGCCAAGATATATAGATCCTGGTTCTGAAATTAGAACAGGATACTGTTCTGTTATGTTCTTTCTAGTTAGCTTTTGTCTTTCCTTAGCCATTATCAAAGTCTTGTCTTTCCGGTCGTCAAAGTACTCTATGTCATACTCCGATGAAGAGTGTTTTCCCTAATTTTTCCTTTTCAAGAGCCACTGCGGGTTTTTATTCTTTCCCTTCTGATTTTACTACGATCGACTACTTTAGAAGAATCTTCTGTGCTAATTATTCCTATATCTTTTAAGGCACCATTTATAAGAGTATCAGAAACACTAGTTCTGTCGCAAGCCTGTGCTACATTTGGAAGTCGTGAAGAATTCATACACTATCTTGTGAGCGTAATAATAGAAAATATTTCCAATTACTATTCGTCGAACTCTCTTTTGATCCGTAGAAACCTTTAATTTCTCTGACAGTCTAATTTCAAACACGATTGATTTAAATCAGAGCTATTAAAATTTATGAATGCATTTTTGTTAGTTTTGTGACAAATTAGGCGAAATAGCTGAATTTCAAAGTCATTTCGGCAACCAAAAATTTGATTTGATTTAGCTGAGATTTCTTATTATAAATAGGCTTGGTAATTTAGAGGCAAATTTTCCGCATGCAGGCTTTTCAAATTTACGACTTTCGTGTTTTTCGCTCTACCCTAATACAGGGCTTTATTAGTGTAATATGATTCAACGTTTTAAAAGCACTGATTAAACCCATTAGCTTGCGAAAATCGCAAGATGCAGAAGAAAACAGACGAACTTCCAACCCGCGGGAAATGCAGTCAGAGGGTTAAACATAAAACTGTATATATTTCGTATCACATGTCCTACAAATGCTTATCTTACACTGAGCAGAAGTACATTGAAGTAGGCCTTCAGTTTAGGAAAGGAAGTCCAAAATTTCCTTTTGCTTCAGAGCTGGGACTCGTTTCTTCGTCGCTAAATCTCGCACACGTTTTAAAGACAGCAGTTAGCACACTCGTCTTGTTGTTCTAATCACCTCATAGCCGTCTCAAGGCAGTAAAAAGATCCTTCACTGGCCGACTGGAAAGCTTCCGGTTAACCGATGTTTCCGTTAATCGGCGTTCTACTGTAATTCTTCTTGTTTGGCGTCGCCTGGTTTACATCTAAAATTTCGGCAGAGAGTGTTAGGTTTAACACACTCTCTAGCACCTTTTGATTATTCTTTAAGGATTTTGCATTTTGATTTGTCAAAATGATTCTCATATTGATATTGGACAGGATTCAGGCCACAAAGGGTATACTTTTGATTTATAATCTTACCCTTGACAGAAAATCTTGTCTAATTTGGAATCTTTACGGTGAGTGGTCTTCGATAAAGTTCGCCATTCGATTCCTCATTCATTTCTTCCTCTTTCTGAACATTTTTTACTTTCTAAATTAATTTTTATGTGTTTTAAATATTATCGTTTTAAACTTCTGTTGATGCAATCGCTTGAGGCTGTTGCGTTTGTACGCTTAAAGATGTATTGTCATCGTTTATGTCTAAATCTGCTGTTTATTATCTATACTTTTTTTTCTTTTTATTTAATTTTAATTTTTGTTTAGTATATCTATTTTTTGTATCTGTATTATATTATAAATAGCTGCATTTGCGCCTTTATATATAATACTACGAATTTTTATTAATGTTTTATTAATTAATTTAATCAATTTATAAATTTAGTCAATTTATAACTGCCTTTTGTAATATATTGTACAAATTCAAATTTTGCTGATCTTAACACTCGTCAACCAGGTTTGGGCGTGGCATCAGCGTTGGGTTTAGCGCTCATGATCGGTCCCATGTTCGCCATCTTCTATTCGTCGATCAACGGTCTGCCGTTCGGAGGGATCGACGGGAACACGGTCAGCACGACCGCCGGGGGCTCGAGGGCTCTGGAGAAGTTGACCGAAGGCCTCAAGTTGCTGGACGAAGCCCTGCAGAAGCACCACCAGTCTTGACGGCGCGGAAGGTGACAAAGATGATTTTTTTTATTCCTGATTTCAGTTTCCAGTTATTAACTGAAGTTCTCACTGATTAAGTTATCTGCCCTCAGCCTTCGTCAGTAGTTATTGGCTTTTAATCTATATCTGTACCCGGTGCGAACATGTACAGAGCGGGTTTTCGCTCAGTAGCCTTTTTTATACTCGAAATCAATCGTTGTTACGGTTGGAAGGTGTAATAAATAAATTTTAAAATTTTTTATTAGTGTGTTAAAAAGAAAATTTAAAAAAATATTTTCTATTTCTTAGTATTAAATCATTATTGTGAACATTATGAGCATTTCAGATAATTTTTACTCAAATCCACAACCGGGTGGCGCCACAGATTTGGATCAAAATTTAATTCAATGATGCGATTAACTGATGATTAAGTTTTGAAAATATTACAATATAGGAAACACACAAGAGTAAAAAATGCAAAATCGATTACAAAATTCCATCTTTACAAACATGAAACAAGATAAGTTAAATAAAAGTGCATAAATGTTCGATGTTCTAAAAGTTTATGTTCTGACGTTCGTGTTCACTGGTGTTGCAGCTAAATTAAAAAAGGTGAAGTGCCTTCTTTTACGTCATCGCTGAAATAAAGAACATCCCAATCAGAGGTCTTATATCTCATTTTTGACAATGGAGAAATGCAGTGCCGAAAAAGTTTCGAATTCCTGAAATGAATAATTGTTTGTAGAGTAATTGAAATTAAAATAAATAGATTTCAGAGCTTAGGAATCTTAATATCTAATTAGAAGTACGAGGAGAGTTAACTTTTGAAATAAAATTTTATTTACAGCTTTACTATGGAAAAATCACCATTGCAAATAAAATTTTCCATATTTTTAGTAGAGCAAGTTAGACATTTTCTCCCACTGTTTTCTGAATCTATATGTTTATTTTATTACATCAGGCAGATCTTGGTTTAAAAAATAACATGCCATTAGCTAAGAATTGAAACTGAACACTCTTTTTTTGACCTTGAAGCTCCCGAACATAATTATTACATGACGATGCGAGTAAAACAAGGCAGTTCAGTCAGCCAACAGGGCTTTAAACATGCGTCGCATTACAGCAACTGGTAAAAAAAGAAACCTTGGGAAAAGTCGCTACTTGAAAGTGAAGGGTGGAAATGATGGTCACAGTTACGTATTCCCCTGAGAATCACGCGGATACTCTCTCAGCATGATATCTGAACATATTCAGAGAAATAATGACCGCAGGCTTCAGCGACAACATTGTAGAACGAAAAGGTCAATTAAATTTCTCAGCTGGACAGGTGTGTTATTCAGATTCAACATTTTCCAGAATCGTCCAAGCGTTGCCATTAGCCTAACAAAACAATCAGTAGGACTTTCCATCTCGGCTGGTCGTTTGCACAAAAGAGGCTTTTGTTTCTGCTGGATGTTCCAGAACGTGGGGAGAAGTGGCCAGAAGTCCTGTTCTGTTTTCTCTTCATCTTCCCCAGACCGTGATCCAAGACTTACTGCAATGCCCTTTCCATGGTTTAGCTTTTCCGCACAGAACTTTCTTGTACTCGAAGGATTTTAATAAGAGAATCATACAAGACTAGGAACTTTTCTTCAGCCAGAGACATTTTATAAGGGAGTCATAAAAGACTAAGGACTTTATTTCACTCAGAGACATTTTATGAGAGAGTCATACAATACTAGGGACTCTCTTTCAATCAGAGACATTTTATAAGGGAATCATGCAAGATTAGGAACTTTCTTTCGCTCAGACACATTTTATAAGGGAATCATACAAGACTAGGGACTTTCTTTCACTCAGAGACATTTTATAAGGGAATCATACAAGGCTAGGAACTTTCTTTCACTCAGAGACATTTTATAAGGGAATCATACAAGACTAGGAACTTTCTTTCACTCAGATACATTTTATAAGGGAATCATACAAGACTAGGAACGTTCGTCCACTCATAGACATTTCATAAGGGAATCATACAAGTCTAGGAACGTTCTTTCACTCATAGATATTTTATAAGGGAATCATACAAGAATAGGAACTTTCCTTCTGTGGGAAACCTTTTATAAGGGAATCATACAAGACTAGGGACTTTCTTTCACTCAGAGACATTTTATAAGGGAATCATACAAGACTAGGGACTTTCTTTCACTCAGAGACATTTTATAAGGGAATCATACAAGGCTAGGAACTTTCTTTCACTCAGAGACATTTTATAAGGGAATCATACAAGTCTCCAGGGAACGTTCTTTCTTCACTCATAGATATTTTATAAGGGAATCATACAAGAATAAGACTTTCCTTCTGTGCAGGAAACCTTGCAAGGGAATCGCATACAGACTAAGACTTTTCTTTAAGATAGAATCTTTATAAGAGGAATATACAAAGACTAGGGATTTCACCTCAGAGGACATTTTATAAAGGACTGCATTACAGAGACTTAACTAGCATTTACTCAGACGAATGATTTATCTTGCACTAGATAATTAAAGAATCATACAAGCTAGAGACTTCTTTCACTCCGAATTTTATAGGAATCAGCAAGATAGGACTTTCTTCTACCTGATATGAACCTTTTATAAGAGAATAGATTCAAGATGGGGACTTTCTTTCGACCGAGGACAGTTTTTATAGGGAATTAACAGACGTAAGGACTTTCTTCACTCATAGACATTTTATAAGGGACTCCAGAGCAAGAATTAGGGAAATGTCCTTTCACCAGCAGACATTTTGTTGTGGGAACTGGCAAGACTAGGGACTTTCTTTCACTCAGAGAGCCTTTTATAAGGGACTCATACAAGGCTAGGGACTCTTCTTCTGTTAGAGACATCGGCGAGGAGTCATACAAGACCAAGAACTTTCGTCTACTCATAGACATTTGCAAAGGGAATCATCAAAGACTAGGAACTTCTTTCTTCTTCACCTAGAGACATTTTATAGTGAATCAATAAGAGATAGGAAATTCTTCACCTAGAGACATTTTAGTAGGGAACTCACAAGACTAGGACTTTCTACCCAGAGAGCATTTTTAAGGCGAACTAGTCATACAGAACTTAGGATTCCTTCAACCAGTAGACATTTTATAAGGGAATCATAAGACTAGGGACTTTCACCAGAGACATTTTATAAGGGACATACAAGCGCAGGACTTTTCTTCCACTGAGACATTTTATATGAGGGATCACAAGACTAGTGACTTTCAAGCACTCAAGACATTTTATATGGAATCATACAAGCTCCAGGAACGTTCTGTGTCAAATTGTCCCAGATACATTTTATAAGGGAAATCATCAAGACTGGACTTTCTTTCTCTCAGAGACATTTTTTAGGAATCTTACAAGATCTAGGGACTTTCTTTCTTACCAATACCAGAGACATTTTATAAGGGAATCATATAAGACTAGAATGTCCTTTCACTAGCAGACATTTTGTTAGGAATCATACAATTGACTAGGACTTTTCTTCTTCTTAGAGATTTTTATGAGGGAGTCACAAGACTATGAACTTTACCTGTTCACTAAGATATTTATAAGGAATCATAAGTCTAGAACGTTCTTTCACCTAGGACATTTTATAAGTGAACATACAAGACTAGGAATTTTCTTTCACTAGCAGACATTTTGTTAGGGAATCATACAAGACTAGGGACTTTCTTTCACTCAGAGACATTTTATAAGGGAATCATATAAGAATAGGAATGTCCTTTCACTAGCAGACATTTTGTTAGGGAATCATACAAGACTAGGGACTTTTCTTCTGTTAGAGACATTTTATGAGGGAGTCATACAAGACTATGAACTTTCGTTCACTCATAGACATTTTATAAGGGAATCATACAAGTCTAGGAACGTTCTTTCACTCAGGGACATTTTATAAGGGAATCATACAAGACTAGGAATTTTCTGTCACTAGCAGACATTTTGTTAGGGAATCATATAAGACGAACATAACATTCTGAAATTTTACTTTAAAAAAATTCGTGACTAATATATCTACTGAATTCGTAGACGAATCGTACGCTGATCCCATTTTCAATGGAGTTAGACGTTTTTAAGGGCCGCTGTTGGTTCGGTGGTAATATTCCGGGTTCGAAATAACATTCCATCTAAGAACAGCAGTGAATCTGACGTTGAGGGTCAAATGTTCTTCTGCTGGTGTGGCGCGGAAGCTCGAAGAGGGAGTGTGTTACCGGCTCATGTGTCGACCTCGTCATCTGACCGCGGTTCAAAAAGACGAAGTCCGGCCCCAAATCGCCCTCGTGTTGCTTCAAATCGGGTCGTTAATGTAACTTAACTAAATTATGGCTTTCTAAATCACGCGGTTTAGTAGCGAATTTCCCCTAAACGGACTTTTTGAACACTGTACCTTCCTCTTCCATGAGTTTCTTGCTCAAGAACTCTGTTTTTAAACATTCTTATTTGATCTTTTTGCTACATACAAAAATGAAATTTTGCGATAGATTTTCCACTCACTTCTTGAAGGCCTGAAGTTTTGAAATTTGGTTCATTCGCGTGTTCTTGATGGCAATACACTATTTTAATATTTTCAGAACTTTATTATCAATTAATTTATATTTTAAACTAAAATTTGATTCCATAGGAGTGGCATCCCCTGAACGTAAGTTTGAGGGGGAAAATGATCTCAAGATTCCGTAATATTTCTAAGAATGAATTATAAATTAATGAACGTGGGAAATAATTAAAATAAATAAAATTACTATTTAGGTCAGTAATAAAAATGTGTTTTAATTTTTTTTTAAATTAACGTTTCCAAGCAAATCAACATCATCATTGGGACTGTGACAAAATATCTTGTTCATGGTGCTAATTTTGAACGAATATTTTCATAATATAGAACCACCACCTGGTACATTATTCAACATAAAATAAGAACGCGCTTCCATTCTATTTGTTATATCTTGACAGTTCAGTATTTTTCAATTACGAAATGTTGTAGGGAAGGTTTTTAATTCCTCGTATTACCTAAAAAACAATATCGAGATAATAATAAAAAAATCAAAATGACTTGCATTTTGACTGAAAAATCTGGCTTTACTATTTATATGTCCTGCAAAACAATGATAGAGTTTTGTTAATCATGACAAAGAAAAAAGGAAACAATGGGCGGGTCTGGTTTAGCTTTAAGGAATGTGTGTGTGTCTTGAAATAGGACGTTGGGCGTTATCAGGTTAAAGATCAAAAGGCACCATTGTAAGCTCGACTGCATCCATTCTCAGTCAAGTAGTTTTTCAAACCTATGGAATCAAATTGCCCACGTTTGAGTTAAGTCGAGAAACAAAGAACAACGTCCCAAGGGTGATTGCAAATCTTTCTTTACAATCGGTTGGAACAATGCAGAAGCTAAACAAGAACGCCACTTTTCACAAAAAGTGGTCTTACGGATATTCTCACAGATGCTAACATTAATGTAATGATGGTAGGTTTATTAACATAGATTTTTTTTAAAATAAATCGTATTTTAAATCGTCGACGTTCAGGCATAAACACTGAGTCCTGTAGTTTCGAGATGTTTAAACTTTTTGAGTCGTTATGATAAGTAGTCAAAATTATTTTACGGGTTTCTAGCTCCAACGAAATCATTAATTGTGAATTCTAGTCATGCAGGAGTCCAAGTGGTTTCAGTGGACTTCTACCTGAACGACAACGATATAAGTGTTTCATATAAAAATTATTGAAAGAAATAAAATTACTGCTTCGTTTTATGTTCGACCTCAGAGTCCGTCAAAAGCTCTGTGTGGACTCTACCGAACGACAAATTTGAAATTAGGTGTTTATATAATGGCTACTTGAAGAAATTAAAATGTTCTCCCGTTTGCTTTCATAAAATTGATCTAGATCCTGAAAGTTTCTGTGACCTCGCCTGAACGCCAACGAAATTATGTTTATATAAAAAAATTATTTGAAGAAAAATTGCTCCTCCGCTTCGTTTTTGCGTTCGCGAAGGAGTCCGTCGATGCGTCTGTGACTTCTGCCTGGAACGACAACGTGAAATTATGCTTTAAAAAATTATTGAAGAAAAAAAATGTTCCTCGCTTGTTTTCATCACTGAGAAGGAGTCCGCTCAAAGTCTGTGGATCTTGCCTGAACGACAACGAAATTATGTTTTATATAAAAATTATTTGAAGAAATAAAAGGTTCTCGTTCTTTATTGTTGACTGCAGGAGTCCGGTGAAAAGGTTTCTGTGGACTTTCTGCCGAACACAACGAAATTATGCTTTATATAAAAAAATTATGAAGAAATAAAAATGTCTCCTCGCTTCTCGTTTTCATACTGTTGACTGAAGGAGTCCATGTCAGAAGGTTTCTGTAGATCTCATGCCTGAACGACAAACGTGGAAATTATGCTTTATATAAAAAAATTATTTGAGGAAATAAAAATGTTCTCGCTCTGCTTTTTATGAGAAATGCGCCACCACTTTCAAAATGGAGTAATCTTGTAGTCAATTCGACTCTATCTTTCCATTCAAGGGTGACACCCGTGACGTTTCCATTATACGGGTTAAAGTTTAATTTTCGCGTGAGAACATATTCCATGGGGGCATACGTTTGGTGGTATTTTCAGGATAATCTTCATTTTGTGCTTTCATTTGATTTGGCAAGGATATGCACCCGTAGGGCCATGTGAGCTATTCCCCGCCGGAAAAAGCCGGGAACAACAACTGAGAACGACCATCATGACAATGAAGGGGAGCTGAGATTGAGTCCTAACGGAGGTTGTCCTCGTCAATCGGAGTGGAGGTAATCTCCACCCCATCTACCCAATACTGTGAACCCAGGAGAAGCGAGAACCTGCCTAACCTTATTCAGGTTCGCTTCATCACTGTACCTCATGAGTGCTCCCCGGGAGAACAAGGCACATCATACCTATATTCAAATAAAATCAAGTATTTTCTAAAAAGTTAAGGAAATCTTTCCTCAATTATCTTCACAAAGTTAAGAACATCATTCTCAGCATCTACCTAAAAGTACATCATTCTCAGGATCTTTGCATGATTTTAAATTCATTTGGCAGACAGAGAGGTCGCATTTCCCATTTGGCTGAATGAATCACTGGAAACTTTATATTTGATTATTCAGAATACGTTCAAAATATTTTAATTTTTCTCACCATTTTGCATTAAACATTGCTTTTTTGAATTTCCTTTTTTTCTACACGAACATATTAAACCAACTCAGTTTGAAAGTTACCGGCAATCGAAATGCTTGTTATATTGATTTGTCGCAATCACTTTTTTGCTTAATGACTTTTTATAGAAATTGAATTAAATAAATAGAAATTCCTTACACAAAATCAAATTTAAATTAAAGATTCATTCCCTTCCAAATAGTTTTCGATTGGGGAAAGGGGTAGAAAATGCTGCTGGGGCCTCCCAGAGCTTCTATCCGCCCGCTGTGATAACAAATGACATTTTCCGCGTGAAATAAGTACAGACCCATCCTTCTGGATGGTGAGGCTTTTAAATGCGCCTCCGTTTACCTAGGACACACCGCCTTGTCATTCCCCTGCAAACGCCTCCACCTCCACCTTCGGTCCTGCTCACCCTGAATAGCATCCCGACCCTTGATCGCCTTTCTGCTCTACACTCCTCCAAGCTTAAACATCGCGGGAGAGCTATTACATGCAAAAAAAGGCTCAGGGAGTGTTTGAGCGAAAGACTGACTTTTAGTGGTTGCTAAAAGAAAGAAAGAGATGCTGATTGAAATGACATTTATAACGGCGCATGTAAAACTTTCCTTGCCTTTTACCTTCCTCGTATACAGAAGTATACAAAGAGAAAGTATTGTAATCGTCAAAAAAATTCGAACTGAGATTTTGATCGGTCCCCACGTTTCCAGACCTCCCTGAGTCCGAAAACACATGCCAGTTTGGAATTATGTCTGTCTGTGTGTGTGCTTAACATCGATAACTCGAGAACTATTAAGATAAAGTGATGAATTGTGGCATGTAGTCTTTGAAAGGCCATAATTTGTAGGTTTACATATTTGGACAAAACCGTCAGCGGGAAGTCTGTCGGTCTGTGATGTCCGCGGTCATGCAGAACGCTATAATTCAAAACCTTGAATAGCTGATGGATAAAATTTCGTAGCACGGTTTTATCGTAGTGTCACCAAGTGTCCCGTATAAAATTTGGGCCAAATCCGTCAAAGGTTGAACTGTCTGTCGGTCTGTATAGCGTTCATCTCCAACGACGTGCTGTTCCACGCGGCATGTATTAACGCATCCTTCTGCGCACGATATTTATTGACTCCTCTGCTTGGCGCTTTTTTTCATCCGATCTCATGCGCATGCGTGCTTAAAGCACCACGTACGTCGGAAGGATTGTCCTTTGAGCCAAGAGAAATCGGTATTCCATTTAATGGAACGCACTTCTTCGAATTCTGACTTTTACCTAAATATTTTCTTGATTATTACCGGACCCTAAGTTACAATAGGTCTGAATTTTTTTATCCACGCGGAGTGGAGGGAAATCAGCACCTTTTTTTCGAAAGTATATGAGAAAAGTGAGGAAATTGAACTCCCGCTGGATTTAAAAAGTAGATTTAGCAGTCCTCAAAAAGAGAACGAAAGACGTTATAAAACGACTTCTCTACCTGTCATCTGCTTTCTTTTCTTTGCCAACCACAAACAGTCTGTAGTATTCCGAGAGGTATCTGCTTTTCGTCAATAATTTAAGGTCCCCTACAAATATGGAGCGGAGCCAGTAAATGGAAGTATAACAATGAATAAATCTTCAATTTAAACCAAACTAGCGGGAGTGGTCTCCCTAAACTTAGTATACTTCCCAAAAGGTGTCATTTTCCCTCTAACAGGTTATAATTCCGTATACTATTTGTCCCTTGTTTCCTAAACCCCTTCATGATTTAAAATGACTTGTGCACATTTTGTGATTATGTGTAAAAGAAAAATGATAAACATTTAAAAAAATTGCGTAAGTTCCTCAAATTTTACGCGCTCTGAGGTACCACAACTTTATTTTTGAGATCGAAATCTTACTACAAATATCATGCAGATTTCACCATACCTTCCTTCTGGAGAATGTCAGAGAAGTTGGTTCAGGGGTTGCCATAATTTCGAAGGCGTCCGAAGCTACAATATTTTGACCGCCAAGGTCAAAAGCCAACTATATCAACTTGAGTAAAATAAGGAAACACTCGCCAACACATTCGCAATGTGCATTTTGAACCAATAATTTGAACATCTTTTTCAATGGATTGAAACGAAATTTGAACAGATCTAAATTAATATCAGTAAACGTCATACCAATTTTTATTTATCTGCTAAAGGGTTTAGGAGATATCTTTTGCAAGTATGCGATTATACAGACCAGACCTGACACAACCTTTTGACGATTTGGCCACAAAATTTTATACGTATCTATATTCAGACGATAAACTTTGTCCCAAATTCTAGATATTCAAGTTTTGAGTTATAGCGTTCGATGACTGCGGACAGACAGACTTCCTGCTGACGGATTTTGTCAAAATTTGCAGAAACCACGAATTATGTTTTTTAAAGACCACATACCAAATTTCATCCCTGAGCTCTATAGTTTTCAGGTTATAGTATTCACAGACACGACAGACATAATTCCCAAATTGTGTTTTCGGACTCAGGAGTACAAACTGAGATTCGTCAACATCTCGAGTTCGAATTTTTTGATCGATTACAATACTTTCTCTTGTATACTGTATACGAGAAAGTGAGACCATATATACTTTTTCTTATCTAAATAGTAATAATCTGACGTTACAATACAGTGTACAAAAAATGAAGTGACTCATTCCAAAATAATATAATAATAATAAAAAAAAACTAAAATGTTGGAACTACGGAACTATGTTTAAATGAAAGTGCATCTCAAAGAGTTTTTTTCCCAGATAGTAAACATGCCATTTCGGTGGTCTAGGGGCCGTAAATTACTGGAAATCAAAAATTTGTTTAGAGCTCTATCCTAAATATTGAAAACTGAGAAAAGAAAACCGTGTATTTGTAGGCAATTTTCGCTCTTTAATTTTCATGCATGTAGTACGAAAACTGAAGAATTTCTGATATTCTAAGAAAAACAAGAAAGAACTGAAAACACGCATCGGTTTCATCTGATCGGTAGCCATTGCAGTGCCGGAATTTTCTCGCTGCAGTAAAACTGACGCGTACGCGTTTCCTATCTGAAAAAACTTGAGATGCGATCTTATTTTAAAAAAATCGTGTTCAACATTTTGTTTTTTTTTGTTAATTTTGAAATAGTCTCTTTTACATTCGTATATAATATTATTATGTGAAGCAAAATTAACGTAACTTTATTTTCCTTGCAATTTCTCAGAAGCGATGTTATCTCTTTATATTTAAATCTTCTCATAATCAATTTACGGAAAGCAACGTGATGTTGAATTTTGTTTAGTGAGAATATCTCCTTTTGAACGACACGAGGGATATTTCAGGGCGGACCTCCCTCATTTTGAATCATGGTCCAATGGAGAACATACACCTGAGGCGGCACCTTCTCCAAATTCTGACACCACGGGAGGACGTTTGATCCTCCAGATTTAACGTGCAACCGTGTATATGGCGGATCTTTGCGGTGAATCGGACTCGACCCGCGACTAGAGATGGATATTGCGAAAATAAACGGTTTTCGTTATTCGTTTTCCAACTCGGTCTTCTGGCGGTTATAACCGCTCAAAATAACTTTTCGGTTTTTTTTAATGAAAAAAACAGCTTTTGTAGTCAAATGTTTTTCATTATGTTTTACAGGAAATCAGTCCATTGGCAAGTAATTATCTGTTCATAAAGACTCTTTCAGGCAAGCCGCCAACCAACAGACGCCTGAGGAAACGGTTGTCGTTGATTGGCTCAAGGTAGAAATTCAAGCTTCATAATCTCTGGTAAATTTAGTCTAATCGAACCTCAAATCGAGCCTATTTTCCAGTCCGGTTTTAACCTGGTTGTTGATTTTAAAAAAATAACGGTTATAACCGAAAAGAAACCAGTTTTCGGTCAAAAGCAGGTTTTCTCCATCTCTACCCGCGACCCTACGCAATTGGGTGGCAAGTGAGGGGCACCCTCCAGTATAAAGG
>BGPR01000444.1:120915-158049 GCA_013235015.1 Araneus ventricosus
TGATGATATGCTCATTCATGTAATGATATGTAGTTCGTTGATGTAATAATTCATATGATTCAATCATATGTCATATAATCATATATCATCATATGTCATCATATCATTGTATGACTATGTGATATTATTACTGTACTTATAAATAAATTTACGCATTTTTACATTTTGAGCGTTAAAATTAATGTGGAACATGATAGAGAAAATTCCCAAAAGCACTCGTTCTTTTCGATTCTGCTTCATTGCTTTACTTTTCATTCGGGAGAAGTTCAAACACACGAAGGAATCATTGACCTCTCGTCGCAACGGTTTCAATTTTACTTGCCACCTGAAAAGTAGAACAATTGCACTTCTGGGCTACACCACTTCGTTTTTTTAGCTTTTTAGCCGGAGCTTTAGTCAACTCCGCGAGTGGCCACTCTGTATCTAACCCGGATTCCCCCCGGGTACTTGCCCCGAAACACGTTCGTCGTCGCAGAGAATCTGAACGCCCGTAACTAGTGCGTGCGCTAATGGTAAAAGAGAGTGTTTAAGTGAAAAGCTCTCTTTCTATATGTTTCTCTACGGACTGTTAACGGCATGGATGAACAGAAATTAAAAGTTTGTCTTTGTAAGGATATACGTACGGCTAATTGTTTTCAGATCTTTTCTAAGAGCTGTTCACTGGACCATCGGTTGAACTTCTGCAGGGAGAGCCCGGGTTGAGAAACCTATAATTTCCTTCCCTAACTTCTAAGTTCACATTGAGCCCAGTCGAATTGTACTTGGACATGGAAAAGATACATAACAGCAACTTAATGGCTTTAATGCATTCAGTGGCGAATCCAGGGGAGGGCTATCGGGCTGCAGCCCCCCCAGAGCTAAACCAAAATTCTTGATTTAATTTACAATCGCTACAACACTTCGATCTTAATTTTCATTTTAAAAGAATAGTAATAAAATCGTGACAACATTGCTTTCTGACTTGACAGGCTCGAAAAGTTTCCTAGTTTTCTAGTCATTCCACTTGCATTTGTAGAGTTGGCGCGGTCGAAAATATTTTTTGGTCGGCTATTTCATTGCATTTTTTTATTAAATTATCGAAAGTATTGTAGTGTTCTTTATGATTCTTATTGTCAGGAGAGGAAAGTCTGTAAAGTTAAAATGTTTTGGTTTATATAAGCCATGAGGTTTGACATTCGTCACTACGAGACAAAATTTTTATGACCTCAGCCCCCCCAGACCCGAATCCTGGATTCGTCACTGAATGTATTCGATGTTGGGCTGGCCATCCAAAACATGCCACTATATCACGCAGGAGGTCCATATAAGGGGGAGGGAAGAAAAAGTTGAAACAACCTTTTCTTCGTGTTGAAAATAGAAGAGGAGAAAAGTGTTAATAAGAAAGTTATAGGTATTAAAAAGAACCTATAAAATACCTATAAAAGCCGTCGAACTTGAAGATGGTTTGATTAGGTCAGAAGTAATTTAAAAAGAACATCTTGATAAATATTTACTTTTTTAACCTAATTTGATTGAAATGTTTGCAAATTGACTTAAGTAGTTGTTATACAGGAGGGAATATCTGGTAAAAATTTCAGATGAGTATAAGCATTATTTTTCGGGGGAAAAAAAGAAGAAAAAATCGAGGCTAAAATAAAACCCTCTTCTAAAAGTGAAATTCTACCATTTCAAATGGTATCTATTCGGTTGGTTTTCAGAAAAACGTAGTGAAAACTAGGTTTGAAGTTAACATTTTGTCTCGTTTATTATGCCTGAGCGCATTTTCCCCATCGGGAATTTTTATTTATTTATTTATTTTTTTTGGGGGGGGGGATGGGTTCAAGAGAGATAAGCCTGAAATTTTTTCGTCTCATTGTTTGAGTTGTTTTTTGATTTTTATTTCTTGAGGATCTTCCTTTCTCTACTATTCCACTTCAGGATTTTTCGGATCAATTAAGGGTAGTAATTTTTCGACCAATCTAAGACCCTTAAACAGAAAAAAGTCCTGTTTGAATCTCTGCTTTTTGTTTGACCCCTGACGCCGTACAAGAATCCGGATTCCTCCATTTCGTTCTTTCACTTTGTCTTCGCTTTGTTCTATTCTCTGTAAAAAAGCTGTTCTATTATTTTTTTAGAGAGTAGAAGCAAAAATTTAAAGAAGATTCGAATGTTTAATTTGAAACGTCGTAGCATGATGATGTTTTAGGCTTGAATCCTCTGTCTGTATATCATTTTTAACAATTTACTTTTAACTGTAGCAAATACAACATGCGCACAAAAAATGTATTCAACATCGTCGCGACGCTCCTGCGTATGAACTAAAACAATGAAAAGTATTGCTGAAAAATATTCTTAAAATCAAGGAAAAAATCGGATGGAAATAAGACTCACTGGAACGCTCATATTCTGGATTTTAAAGTACTGTAAAATAGTTTTTGCGCAATAATAGGTTCTGAAGGTATCGAGGAAAAACTTCACCATTTCGATTCATTTTAAATTAAAAATCTAATTAAAATTTTAAAAACCTCTTTATTAGTGAGCACCTATTATCCAAGAAGTATCTATGTGAAATGGGCACGGAAGTAATTGACTCATTAAATAGTATTACTAAATGAGTGATGATAAATTTCGATATTGTGGTGAGAGAGTGACGCGGAAGTCTTGCAGGTGCGTCTAAATAACTGGAGTCGCTTGCTTCTGCGAGGATAAGCAGTTTATGCATCGAAGACTCTGCATTTCCAAGTTTTACTCGACAGTTCTTTAATGTTGCGGATGCACGCAAAACTCTTTCTTAATTCTTGAAGAAATTTCGTTAATTCAGCAACTTCATTTATGATTCCTTGAATTTTAATTGGGATATTTTTTCAACAAATAGGGGTTGCGAAGATAAGATAAAACTATTAAGAAAGTTTACCCGCAAAATAAAACAGTTTTACCTTAAGTGAAACAACTTTTAACCAGTGTCTGATTTATCTCTCGAAATCAGCTCAAATTTTAGGTGGCATGGCAGATAGAGAGAATTAGGTAGGTGCATGACACAATGAACAGAACAGGTGTAAGGCTTCTAAAATAGTACGAGTTAATGTCTATCAAAACTCGAAACTTAAAAATACTTTGCTTAAGAAAGTGTTAAGACTAAGTTACGCTTAAAAGATTTTATTGAAATTTTTCTCACACAGTTATCCTGACTAGCCATCTGGTCGCCAAAGGCGGCAAGTTCTTATATAATTTTCAGATTTTGCATAAGAGATTCAACTGAAATTAAACACAACCAGTATTCCCGGTGAAAAGTCTAGTCGCCGAAGGCGGCTAGTCTAATAATGGAAGAGAATGTGTGGGTGCTGTCTGTCTTCCGGGGGACAGACCGTTGAACCTAGAGCTGCCGAACTTGATACAATCATACTTTTGAGGGTGGGAGTGTGCACCGCCATACAATTGAACAAAAAGGATTTTGACACAATCATTAAATTCAGAAAATTATCTTTCCAATGATACCAATCGCCACAGAGTGTTTTCCATAATTTTTAAAATAATATCTTTATGCATAACTTGAAACAATACTTTTCTTCATTTTAATGAAATTCAAACCCTTTTCATTGCAATAAACATTTAATTTCCTTCATTCTTTGAAAAATAAGGGATGGAAATTCTGTTTATTTTTCATATTGTTTTGCAGCGTCGAAATGAAAACGTCTTTATTTTATTTCGACGATTTTTCTCCGGAATTTATGAACAAAGTCCTCTATGATATTTGGTAATATAACACTCGCATTCGAGATTTAATTGAAACCAAGCGAATGGGTTTTCAAGGGCGGACACAAAATGCAGCTGGTAAGGTTCAATCCTGTTTCAGCAAACAAGCTGATCCAATCTCGCATTCGAAAGGCATGATAACTTGATTTGCAGCAGTTCTCGCGAACGGCATTACCACTGTGCGCGCAATTCCAGCCACCGCAGATCTGTGCCGAGGCGATAATGACCCACTTTTAAGTACGGAGCCAATTACGGATCGAACAGTTCGAAAAGCGTTTTGTCTCCGTCTGTGAACAGAAACGGTTGCGCGGGGAGGATGGAATGCAGGAAGATGCGGTCGTGAACTCATTGCACTCTTGAGACAATATCTCTCGCTAATGAGGCGCCCGCTTCCGCCGACCCAGTGACACCTCGAAAGTGGCGCAGGTCGCTCCCGAAATTCCCTACCCTGCTGCCGATCGATGGGGACTTTTGAGCGATGACGAGGGATTTATTGGAAAGTCTTTCCCTGATTATTATTAGTAATAATCCACCGGTAGGGAACCGACCAGATAAGGTTTACGACACCCTCTCAGTGTAAATTTGAATTCCAGAAAGGAGAGGAAAAAATTAAATTAAAACAACAATAACATATAAAAGTAAACTGAAAAAGTCTGCAATAAATGTCTTAATTGCGAGAAAAGTCTTTCTTAATCAACGATGATATCATGCCTTCGTTCATGTAGGACCTTCGTACTATTCGTGAGTCGTGTCAGGGATATTCTGTTTGGAACAATATTTACACGCCACGCCGAAAGGTTTTCAGCACTGGGCTTCTTGAAATGAAATGGTTTTGTCACTGGGCTGAAGTGGTTTGGATCACCTTTATCGTCAAAATTTATTGCGCGAAAACTATTACACAGTGATACATCGGTTTTTGTCGATAATAAACAATCGGCGAAATCCTTAGCCGACGAAAACCGAGGCAACTATTTTGATACGAATCAATGTGAATCCAATTAATTCGTTCTAGTACCGAAGTTCGTTCGTACTTCTAGTTCTGAAGTACATAATAAAAGCACATTTTGTAGAGAATAAATACAGTGTTTAATACTAAAAACAGTATGAAATCAATATAAAATGAATATAAAACTTCTGAACACTTCGGGAGTTTCTGAATGAATATAAAATTGCTAAAATCGCTAGCATTACCACCCGGCAAAAGAGTTAGGCTATCTGTGTCCTGGCGTTGCCTTTTCCACCTTTGCAATGAGCCTCCTCTTTGGCATGTCCTTCCAAAAGAGGCCAGTTTCATCGCAGTTCAGGATTTGTTGGGGGATGTCTGCGCAATCTTTGGATTCGGATTAAAATTTTTCGGCCCCAGACTTATCCGAACTTTCATTTCTGCCTTATTTCCCCCTCAAAATTAGAAGCGAAGTCACGTGGGCATGCCGAAGGAATTGGACGCAAACAACGAAAGCAGAGATAAAAAGCAATACTGCATTTAGAAATGGGGGGAGGTTGCCGAATTTGGACCACTTAAGCACTTTTTAACACTTTCTTACAGTGATAGAGAAGTAATTTTAGTTAAGAAAAGTAGCAGCATTTTTGTAGTTTATTGATAATCAGAACAATGCTATTAACTTTTTAAGAAATGCACTTTAAAATAGTAAAAAAATAGTATGAAAAATTGGTGTCATCGGTCCAATTGAGGAAACTGATTCCCCAATTTGGATCACACATTTCTTTAAGCTGAATTAATACAAAGGTATTTTTGGATTCTCAAATTCACTCCACCACACAATGCATGAACCCAAATTTGACATTTTATGCATCGTGGCATTTTTTCATCTTCTTTTGTTCTCTCACGTGTGGTACAAAACCACAAAGCCTTGGTTTCTTTTTGAACCAACATTTGGTGTCTCTAATGTAGCTTTATTGTTTTTAATTGGCTTGTTTCAGAGGCGAATCCAGGATTTGCTGAGGAGGGGCTGAGGTATAAAGAATTTTGTATCATCGTGACGAATGTCAAACCTGATGGCTTTTGTAAACCAAAACACTCTAACATTACAGACTTTACTCACTTGACAGTAAGAATCATGAAGAATACTACAATACTTTCGAAAATTTATTAAAAAACACATTGAAATATCTTTCAAAAACATGTTTTTGACCGCGTCAGTGCAACAAATACGAGTGGAATGACTACAAAAGTAGGGAAATTTTCGCGCTTGTCCAAAAGTCAGGAAGAAATGTTGTCACTTTTTTTAAAGGCAGATTAAGAAAAAACAACTGCAGTGATTTTAAATAAAATAAGGAATTCTCTTCTAGCTCTGAGGGGGTGGGGGTGCTGCAGCCTCATAGCCCCCCTGGATTCGCCACTGGCTTGCTTCAATTTACGAAGACTAAACCTTTCTGCTCTATTCCTCCAGTTCAAGACTGATTGAAACAGTCCAATTTAAGTCTGAGCTATTCCTGCAGTTCATAACCTCATTCATTTCAACGGTCCAGTTTAAGCAACTGTTTGTGGTCCAATCTGAAAAACTTTTGGACAACAACAACAACAACAAAACTCACCTAACCTTATCTTCAAACTATTTAAATAAAATTTTTATAGTATATTGCAGCCAAACAAGCTTCTTCTCTGAGGATATTATAACATATTTTGCTTCTTCCTTTGAAGCTGCGTAGACTAGTCTTTTGTTAAAATATTTAATTGATGATAACAAATTACAAACATTTGTTCTCTAACTACAACCACATAGCGTTATCCGTAAAAAAGATTCCATACACTAAGTTTTCATCTTCGCATCATAAGTTGCCTGTTTTACAGCTAAATCTTAAATAGAATTTAGGTTATGATACCGATCCATCCTAAACGACGCCGGTCCAAATTCGCAACTCTTCCTTACTTTCTTCTTTGTAAATTATAAATACCAGAAATGAATTTGTAAAAAGACCAATAATCTTAGCAAACTTCATCGTGTTCTGAAAAACTTTTTTTCATTTTTATTGTCTTTGACTTTCTTGTTTTTAATTTATAATTCATTATTAAACATATTTATGAACCTTATAATCAATTTTTCCTCAAATTCAAAATGAGTGGAATCAAAATTTAAATATAATAATCAATTAGCTGATAGATTAAACTCTGAAAGCATTTAAATAGTGTATTGACATTGAGGACATACAAGATAACAAAAGTTGAAAAGTCTAGTTGATGAAGAAGTGATTGAAAAATCGATTGTAAAATTCCCTCGTCACAAGAATGGCAATCAATCGAATCAAATTTAATAAAAGCGTGTAAAAAAGAAAGAAAAAAATACCATCTTATTTTAATGGCAGGCGATTTTTTTAAAAAAAATTACTATTTTTTTTTTCTTCCTTTTTCTTTTTTCGCTTATGAAAATGCACATTTATTTAAGTAAACGTGTTTCACTTTACTAAAATAAAATGTAATCGGAACTATTTTTTGAAACTTCTTAATAAATATAAACTAACCTTTTAATTTTAATACCTAATTTACAAATTTTGTATTTTAAGCATTTATTTTCATAGGTTCCTTTGGAAATGAATTACGTACTCAGGCTCACTATTTTTTATGCAACTTACTTTCCGGACACCCTAAATATTACGAAATCTTGTATTTAATTTTTCTTGTGTCACTCGCATGAAATCAAAATTTAGTTAACTTAATCGATTAACCGATAATTAAGCTCTGAAAATATTAAAATAGAGTATTATCATCGAGAATACTCAGGTGTATAAAATTCCAAGCCTTTAACCCGCCAGGAAATGAACGAAAAATCGAGAGTGTAAAAATTATTTATTTATTTGAAGAAAAGCACACTACACAGATAACTCCATTTACATAGTGAATGAACAATAAATACACAAAGAGCAAAAGCCATAATGGGTGAATCATAAAGATAATAAAAAACACATTAGAAAATAAAAAGTTGAATACAGGGAATATAAAAATTCAAAACACAAAATCATAAAAATTTTACAAACGCATAAATAATTTAAAACGAAAACACGCAAGCACAGAAACATTGAAAGGCACACTAGGATTCTGAAAGTCGTATACTGTCATATTAATATCATAAAAACACATTAAAAATTTATAAAAATTTGAAACATTTCAAACCATTTCAAAAAATCAAGATTAAAAAGTTAAATATGCCCAATCACCAAATCCTTAAAAACACAATCCTTTAAAAGAATAAAGAAGAAAATGCTTACGAGAGATAAAAATCAATTGCAGCGCAAAAATTGAACGCAGACCCATATAGTAACATTAAAAAACGGTTGAATACATAAGAACACGAAAATTTAAACGTCTAAAGATCTTAAAAATTATATGCAGTCGAGTGAATAAGATCTGTTATATATGTAGAATAAGAGTAAATTCCAATAAAGTAAGCGAAATATGAATATAAAATAAAACAATGAAAGATGTGCAAAATAACATTCACAGATTTAATGACATTCAGATTCTTAACGTTTAAGAAGCTGTGAGTGAAATCATTTCTTTCGCACGTGTATCATCCATTCGCAATACGTAGAGATGGAATTAAGCGAGCATTTAATAAAGGTTTAAAAGAAACGTTTCTTTATGTTTTTATTTAACCCGACTTGTTTCCTGTCTGCAAAGATGGAATTTTGTAATAGATTTTTCACTCACTTCCTCATAGGCAAGAGTTCTGAAATTTTGCGTGTTCTTGATGACAATACAGTATTTTAATATTTTCAGAACTTAATTGTTAATTGATCGATTGACGATTAAATTTTGATTACATACGCGTGCCGCTACCTAGGAGTGAATTTGAAGGAGGAAAATTGATTTCGAGAGTCCGTAATATTTGTAACAAAGAATTTTGAAATATGCTAATATTTAGAAAGTAGATAATAATAATAATAATAATAAACAGACTTCTATAAGCGTACTAAAATGCAGAAAATAATTTTTTAAATCAAAAATCTGAAAGCCAAAACAAAATCACGAAGCACCGAAAGCAATGTCGTAATAACCTTAAGCCACAATGAATATCGAAAGAAAAAAAAATCCTAAACATTCATTAAAAAATATATTATGAACACATACAGTGAAAACCTGGTATAACGAACCCTGAATATAACGTTCTCTGCGTTATAGAGAACTTTTCAAATTGTCCCATCCGAACTCCTTTGCCTCTGATGCATTTTCAAATGCGATCTTCAAAAGCAATCAATTCGGATACAGTTCAATTTTCGAGCTCAGTTTCAGCTCTGTAGCGAAAAATCACCACTTATTTTCATACTTTAGAGAAATAAATGCAAGTGAAATTAATTTAACTGTTTAATTTTTTAATATTTAATTTATTATAGCCCATTACTGGCTGTAATTTAGTATAATTAATTTGTATAGCCAATATTCGAAAAGTCGGATGTAGCGAACTTGTGGATCGGTCCTTTGATGGTTCGTTATAACGGGGTTTGACTGTATATTAAATTTATATACATGTATTATAAATGTCAAGTGGGTGTATATAAATGTTATAAATGTGATTGAGGTTAGGGTATTTCTATAAGAGACTCACGCTTTTACTGCTTCGTCTCGATTTTTATTTTGTTTTTGTTAACGGTGCGAAGCGAAGTCTGTTTCAACTCGACCGTTCGACAATTTGTCCGCCTGTAAATTTGTTTGTTACGTAGTCACGACTAAACGCGTTATACGATTTTTATCGGATTTGGCATGAGTGTTCCTTGAGGTCATTAAAAACGACTATGTGTAAGGATTTTTTTAAAAAAATTCCGTTTCAAGACGGTAACCATTTTAAAGTTCTGTTTCGTCTAATGTTCAGTGTTTTTTAACGATTCTATCGAAGCGGAACTCAGTTCATAAAGCCTCTAAAAATTCCGATAATAACAAATGACATTTTATTGTAATTATTGCGAATATTGATTAGAGCAGAAATTTAATTGTAATTTTATGAATACTGATAAATAAGAAACTTGCGTAAATAAATCTCGTGTGAAAAAAAAAATGGCTAAACCTTTAAAGACCGCCAGAAAGTAAAGATCTTAGACTCGGTTTTTCTTGTGGAGGCAAGGCCTACTTATCTCAGTTTAGTTTAATTATATTAACGTCCGGTTTTGAAGCAAGTCGAGGTCTTTCACACAACTACTAGGATATATAAAATTTATTTAACATTTTTACATATTTCATTGAAATTATTATATATTTTATTATAGGTTTCCATAATATTTATAATAAAGAAATACAATCACACGAACGCTACAGCATTCATTTTCAATGCGACGCGCAATGACACGATTATTATAATATTCAATTTTCCAATTAAAATCAATTTAAAATTAAATTGCTGGTCTATTTTCACAGCTCATCAAAATTTTTGCCATTCGCGAACATGTTTAGACTAAAAAAGTAGAAAAATAATTAAAATAAAAAAAATAGTGTTTTTTCGAATACTAATAAAGGAGTTTTTTTCAAAAACTGTTTTGTTTACAATTCATCTACACTGCTACACTTTTCTAAGATATCTGCGAATGGGCGATTCGAGCTTTAATTGAATGAGCCCGATTCGGTTCATTTTTTTCCTCTCTCCCCACCTGTTGGCTGACCCACATTCGGTTTCACTCCCTGTCGGCAAGATCGCGCATCCGCCTCCTCTGAGTGGGGCGAGGAGGCATTTCTGCCCAAAAATTCATCCGGGTGAACTCTCGGTTCAGGGGTCAAGTGTGTCAGCCGGAATTCGGGGCCACCCTCCTGTCTTGCGTAGGGTAATTAACCGCGGATATATAACCGGCGAGGCAATGGAGGGAGACATTACTTTCCACTGCCTCGGCTTTCTCGATTTAGAACAGCGCTCCTCCTCGCAGGTGAGAACTCATTCCTTTTGCAAAATCCTCGCTCCTCCGAGCCGTGCTTTCAGACACGCATTTACTTGTAGTGATTCAGTACCTCGTTTAGCGATGTTAAGAAAATCTTTAATATAATCTTTGTATTTCTCCGATAATCCTAGCTCTTTGGTTTGTAGGAAGATGCATTTACTTGTGGATCGGTTCTTCGATGACTGATTTTTAGGAAATCGCCAAAATAATCTTTGCATGTCTATGAATTTACTTGTGAAGTGGTACTACGTTGACTGATTTTTAGAAAAATCGTCAAGATAATCTTTGCATGTCTTCTCTAGCTATGTTGCATGAAGATGCATTTACTTGTGAATCGGTTCTTCGTTGTCTGATTTTTAGAAAATCGTCAAAATAATCTTTGCATGACTTCACTGGTTATCCTATCTCTTTGGGTTGCATGAAGAAGCATTTACTTGTGAATCGGTACTACGTTGACTGATTTTTAGAAAAATCGTCAAGATAATCTTTGCACGACTTCTCTGGTTATCCTAGCTCTTTGGGTTGCATGAAGATGCATTTACTTGTGAATCGGTTCTTCGTTGACTGATTTTTAGAAAATCGTCAAAATAATCTTTGCATGACTTCTCTGGCTATGTTGTATGAAGGTGCATTTACTTGTGAATCGGTTCTTCGTTGACTGATTTTTAAAAATCTTCAAAATAATCCTTGCATGACTTCACTGGTTATCATATCTCTTTGGGTTGCATGAAAATGTATTTAGTTGTAATTTAGCGCTTCGTTTACTGATTTCCAAAAAAATCACCAAAGTAATCTTTGCATGGCTCCGTGCATTTTTCCGATAATCCGAAACCTTTGCCTTCTATAAGAATTTTGTGTCACTTATTAATAGGGTGTTGGACTTTATTCAGTTCTTTTTTTTGCAAATTATTGACTCTGAGTTATGAAATTTTGTATGCTGTACATTAGAATATACTGTATCAAATATTTTTTAAAAACTTTTTTAAACTAATTTTTTGAATGAAAAATTCTATTTTTAAACAAAGTTGAATTATTCCATGTGTTCTAATTTTATAAGTTTCTCAATTAATTTTTCCCTATTTTTACTTAGAAATACATTTCGTACAAAACTGTGTATTATTTTGTAATTTTATGTACGAGTTAATTTTCTGGAAAAATTTTTATTCGCGAGTACCGAATTTCCAATGGAATTTAGTGTTTTCTAAACTAAAATTAATTTTTAACTATCTAAAAGAATTCGAATTTAAACGGGTACACAGAGTTATTTTAGTGTGTATAGCAGAAATCCACATCGTAAATTATTTCTAAATTCCTCAAAAATTCAGACGATGGAGCATTTCAAAGACAGTTGAATCTGCACATCGCGTTAAAAAAGTCATTTAAAATATGCCCACTCCTCCCTCTGAACTCATAAACTAGTCATTTTATTTTGCAATACATAATTTAATGCTATATTATTCAAATATAAGTAAATATTTTGGAAATGAAGTGGTAGAACGGATATTTCAGATTTTACTAATTTCAAAGTCCACTACCCCTTAATTCAGAAGAAAAAATTCAGTAACTTTTAAAGGCGTAATCTTTAAGTTACTGAAGTTTTTTCCCCCCAGATTTAAATGCTAAGACAAATCGGAATCGTAGAATTTAGGCGTGACAGTATGATTTAAAATTTAGAATAAATTGTATTCATTTGGGAGGGTAAATTGAGTCTTACTTATTTTGGGATTTTTTTCTTACTTTCACTTTACTTGCAAGGAAATACTTCGATTTGAGTAACAGTTCTAATTAACAAAATTTAATAAAGATATTAAATATAAATTAATTAAAATAATTAATCAAAAATTAATTAAAACTATGGCGATTGGGCTTCGAATAAGTTCGTCATTCAGGTTCTCATTCATTCCTTCCATTTTGAATATTGTTCTTTTACTTTCTAAATTATATTTTATGTGTTTTAAATATTAATCGTTGTAATTTTTTGTTGATGCAATCACTTGAGGCTGTTGCGTTGAGCGCGCTAAAAGGTGTATTGTTATCGTTTTTGTTTAAATCTTCCTTTTCTTATTTATACTTTTTTCTTTTTTAACTTTTTGCTTAGTATTTCTATTATTCGATTTGAGTAACAAATCTAAAAATATTAAAGCATTTTGTGCATGAATAATTATAATTAATAATTAACGTTATGATATTTTAATGCTCTCAAAGCCCATAAATTTCGTAAACATACAGTACTCAGAAATTTAATTAATTATTTAGAAAATCATTGATTGATCTTGTATAATTTTTAAGCTTCAAGCAAATGAAGATAAATATTTTTCAGACGAATTCCAGGTTTATATATCTAGACATAAAACAGGAGAATTTATATATTTTTATTTTAATTCATTATCTTGCCTTAATAAAAGTAAAAACTACTCTCAAGTATAATTTATTTCAATTGAAAATTATTTGGATAAGTTTTCATTTCTATTGATTAATGTAGAAATTTAAGCAGTTGAGTTGAATCAATCAATATAATGAATTTTTGATAATAACAAACGAAAAACAATAACAGTTTTACTCTCCATTTACTCACATAACAACGACTTCATTTTTATTGCAATCTTTATCTTTGAATAACAGCGTTAAAGTGAGGTAGTGAAATGATGTCGACGCTTGTCAACTAGCAGATGCACTTCTTTTCCTCTGCTCCGAAAACATTTCCGTTATCTTGATTAAAAAGTTTATGTTTATAAATATTTGGTTTTTAATTTTATTGTTTGATAAAATGCGAATATTGACTGCGTGTAAAATAAGGTTCTTATTTACTGTTTATAAAGTTTTTCAAAGTTTACCTTGGTTTAAATGGTCTCTTTGCTACTGCAGATGAAAATACAAAACATTCCTCGAATGTTTTTCTCACATTTATGAATTTATTAATCGATGAATTAAGTGACAAACCCTTAAAAATCGCGAGTCGTTTTATTGAATGTGGAATAACTTTAATAACATAAAATGTCATAACTCAAAGTTTTAAATATTTTATATAACAAATAGATCTGACATTAGCTGTTTTGTAGTAAAATTAAGGAAACAATAAAAAGTTATTTATATACGCTGCTCAAAAATGAGCTTTTCAGTTTTCCTAAACAATTATTGCCTGCATTTCAACTCTTTATTTGAAAGTATCCACCTTCGGGAACCAACTTGATGGCCGGGGATATTGGATACATTCAATTTCAGTTATACAGTGGAGTCTCCCTATAACGAAATCGCTTGGTTCCAATTGAAAAATTCGTTATAGAGAGAATTTCGTTATACGGAGATTAGAGATTTTTGCAATTATTTAAGTAAATGTTCCAAACTTTTCAATAGGTACGATAAGTTCAAATGTATTTAATTATGATTTTCAATTAAAAATGAAGTAATATATATTATAAATTTGTTATAATTTTACTAATTTTTATTGTATAATTAAATTGCTCAAAAGTTAAGACAACTCACCAATTTAGAGAATAATATGTACTAGTGTGTACTTACGTTTATTTTACTTGCAAAATTCCGTTATTTTACATTTCTTTGCATTTCGTGATGTTAAATTTTCAGAAAAATGTTCACATTTTAAGAGTGAGTGGTTCCAGAAACAGGCGCGTGTGAGCGAATTGGTTGCACAGAAATTATCAACTTTCTTCAAAAATGACAAAAATCGGAAAGATAAACCTCTGAAAAAATTCGTTATAGGGAGACAATCACTTCGTTATATGGAGAATATTTTGAATGTTATTTAACATTCCGATTAAAAATTTCGTTATAGGGAGAAATTCGCTGTAGAGAGACTTCGTTGTAGGGAGACTCTACTGTATCTATTATGCATAATGTTCCCTCAACAAAGTAGTTATTAACTAAATTGAGGCGGAATGAACTAAGGCAGCCTTATTCTAGTAGCCTTATACGGATGTTCTGTTCATGAACCTCCCCTGTGGAGACAAGTCCATATCAGAGCCGCACGAAAAATGTAACTGTCTGCATCAACTAATGGCAAGCTATCTCACACAGCGCTGTAACTTCGGCTTCCTATTCCTCATGGAAAATGCGCACGTGATTCCAAAATTAAATTAGTGTGTCGCAATTTACGTGCGTTATACACGTTACGTTACTGTATATATTGTATGCAAATAGGATAAAAATAATTCACTATAACTGATGATGAATTACTTTTTAATATTTATCCTATATTTAATATCTCAATGAAAGTTCATTAGCAGTTCCACAAAAAAGTATGAAATGAAATCAGAAAGTAAAAATTCATTACGAGATTGGTAAAATCTTTAAAATATAAACAAGATTTTTATTAATTAGTTTTTAACAATGGAAGATATACACGCGGTAAAATATTTGCAGGAAAAAAACCCGATTTGTATTCCAATGGAACGTTGAAAAGTATTACTGCAAATTATGCAAAAAATATTTTTAAAAAATGACCTATAACTAAATTAGTATAATTGAGAATATGATATTTGAATTTTAAGATTTTGTAAAAATAACTTTTGTGCAGTAATATTTTAGAATGCATGTCCCCGGGGAAACGGTAAAATTTTACTTAATTTTGATTTCATTGAAGTTCTGATTAAAATATCAAAAAAGAAAGTGCTCCTAGGTGCACATGCCCGCCCTCCGAGGTAAGTTTGTGAAAAATTTCGTAGCTCTATGTCCAACGGTCTGCTCTGTACAGCGCCAACACAGACACACACAAACGCATATTTTCGCTTTTATTCTTAGTAGAGGTAATGAGAATCTCTGAAGCCACTTTGCCTTTGATCAGTTTATGGACCAAAACAATTAAAAGCGAGACGGAACCAGAAGAATATATTCTTACTTTCTGCATTCTCTTCTGCCAGAAATTCCGCCGAAGGCACTCAGTTATATGAAAAATTACAGATTTACTTAATGTATCCGACTGGTTTAAAATCGTCGTTTTTGATGAATTTATAAAAACAATTTTATGACTTAATTCTGTAGCCTGTTTAATCAGCTTTCTAAAACTGTCTCACTTTTTACTCTACGTGAATTACAAATGGAGTTACAGCTGTTTTATTACCGAACTGTAAGTATTATTTTAGGTTGCATGAACACTTTAAATGTGTTTTCTGAGAAATGATATTTTTGAGGAAAACTGTCGACCGTAACAATGATTCCTCAAAGAGTTATTGAAGTATTGATGTGAAATTTTCCGAGATTGTTTTCTGTAATATGCTTGATGTTTTCCTCTAAACACTAAGGTCAATTTTAAAACCAAGTATTATTTTTAAGTGCTTAAATATAAACGAAAAGCAATTTTTATGAAAAATTACCAGTTTAATAACTATGTTCAGCTATATCTCAAAACTAGTTTGAAGTACAAGAAATATTTTACAGCATAAGACAGATAACTGTCATAAAAATGTACTCCTACAATGATTTATGTATATTTAGAATAGGATTTTGTCTATGGCTGTTAGGGTAAGGCAAATATTTTAGTCATTTTTCTTCAAATTTCTCGGTTTAAAAAAAATATTTTGAAAGCCTAATTTTACAATATTTTCATAGTTTTAAAACGTATGCAGTTGAAAAATAACATTAGAAAATATATATGAGTTATTTTTCAAAAAAATGTCTCCGAACACAGTCGGATACCTTACGCAAAGAAGTTTCAGCCATTTTTTAAAAATTCATATCCAGGATAAGAATAAGCGGCAAATAAGGGCAAAGTCTCCATCAAAAATTTTGAGGTGTAACGGCAAAAGAAACTTTGGCTTATCGAAGAAATATAAATCTTTGAATAAATCTGATATGATACACCTTTTTTCGATTATTGTATTCGTTAGCACTATTTTTGATCTTTCTACAAATATTTTTTCTATATACTTTAGCAACTATGGACAAAAACTTTTATACATTGAAGTTGTTAAATATGGTTATTTTTTGTTTTACATTACCTTCTATCAAAGAAAATATCATTTAACAAGTACGCTGTCTAAATATTTACGGTCGTTTTGCACCATTTATTATCAGATTTCTCGTAGAAATTTCGTACGTCTGTCAATTAAAAGATGCGAAAAATTTATCGTTAAGAAATTAATTATTTTGGAATGCAAGTTAATAATACTTTAAATCAGGGGTGGTAGGCACTATAAGGCATCATAGGGTGGTGAGGGGCCCACGTTTTTAGGGGAGGACTAGGATACATTGGTACATATACACTGTGATTGTCCTATTCTCCAAAATTCAAAGATGAATAAATGTTTTAATAAAATCAATGTTGCGCCAAACAGCACAAAATTAAATTATAGACCTCTGCCAACACGTCTACAGTCAATGGTGGGCAGAAATCTAACATTACTGACAATCGAATATTCTTTGACCAGAAAGTTTGATTTTGAAGAAATAATGTAGATGCTCTTTTGCTGAAATGAAACCTTGACATAAATCATTTTAAATTAATTATAAAATAATGTTAATTTACAAGAAATAAAAAAGTTGTTTCGGGTAAAAATGCAAATAAATGCTGATTTATTTCCATAGTCCTTCTAAATTAGAAGTTCCTTTAAGACCAATTAACAGTATTATAAAAAATGATTAAGCATTTTAACCCCTTAAGAGGTTTGTTTTCTCAACTATCTAATAGCATGACACCTTCTGTTTTGGAAATGCAGTGCCATTTTAATTCAACTGGACAGTTTAAATGTTTATGGATTCCACGTAGTTTTTGCATCGAACTATAACGTCTGCGAATGACTTTGTTTAGGTTTATAAGTTTAAAATTGTGATACTTCGATGATCGGAAAATTTCCGTACATTCTACTTAAAGGGTTAAAAAATGAAGTACATCAATAATAGTGATAATGACAGGTTGAATTTTTGAAGGGCCTAACCTAAATATTTACCGAGGCCCAATACAGCCTATTTACGCTACTGACTTCTTTCCGGAGGGTGACCAAAATGTGCAAGACTCCATAGATGACGTGGTTTCATGCTGCCACAGACTTGGTCGGCTCTAAATTCGAACAGAAAATGACAAGCAGAAAAACAGGACTAAACCTGTGGAACAAAGTTATTAACCTCCTGATAAATAGAATGAAGGAGACCTAAATTTTCCTCTCTGTTTAAAATTGCGGACAGATTGTCTTTATCATAAATTAGTTTTTTTGCATACTTTTCCGTGAATGGGCAATTCACTACGTAGTGTAAAGTATCTCCCACGGCGCCACAAGGGCATTTGATGTTCAAGCTCCTCCCAAACCGTACAAAGTACGCTGGGAATCTACCGTGTCCACTTAAAAATTGTACAATAAAATGACTAAATTTTTTCGTATGAATTGAAACCGCCGGTATTAGTTTTTTTACGCGACTGACTATCAATAATTTTTTTCGTATTTCCCACAGATCAATCTTTCACCATGAGAAGTTTCCTGTGCCTGGTCACCGTGCTCGCCGTCGCCGCCTGCGTCAGCGCATCCCCGCAGCCGCTAGACGCGATGAAGTCCGAAGTGAGCGGCCGTCACAACGACGTCGCCGCAGCCCGCCTCAACTTCGGGACGGCCATCAGCCTCATCGTCCCCATCGCCCTGGGGGTCGCCCTGGTCGCCGCAGTCGCCCCCCTCTTCACCAGCCTGTTCGCCGCCCCCATCCCCTTCGGAGCCACCGTCGGATACGCCCGCAAGAGCAAATCTCTCTTCTCTGGCATCACCCAGGAGAACGTGATGAACGTCCTGGACAGCGTCACCAAGGCCATCGAGGCCTACTCCTCGCTCGACAACGACACTGCAAAGCCCAAACTCTGAAGAAACTGCACTGTTTTTTTAAAATTCCATTGCATTTTTTGTATATTACATTTGACTCGTTTGGGCGAGCTGGTTTCGCTCAAACGTTTTTATGAAATTCATATCTGAAATCAAACCTAACTTGTAGAAAATAGACTGCATGCCCCTGAACAATATGAGTCTGGTCTTACGCGTCACGTTTCTTCAAAACCCTGTACGCTGTGTAGTGATATGTTGCGTGTTTTTTTTTGTTTAATTTATTTCTAAATAAACTTCTTCCGTTGTATTTTTTGAAAAGCAGTCTTTGTCGAGTCATTGTTATTTTTCTGAATTTTCAGAGAGAGAAAAAACGTTTAGAGAAAATCAATACCTTAACTGTGTCGCTTTCTTTACAATCTGCACCGACTATTTTTTTTACATAATTGTCTTGCCGTATAGATTCATCTAATTGTCCATAGAATACTTGAGATGTTTGTAGATTATGCATCATTTTTATACCGAATTATAGTGTATCTATTAATGACTGAATTTTAGATTAAAAACTGAATATACGATAATTTGTTTCAAAAGCAGGTGCTGGAGCATCACAGTTAAGGAGTTAAGTATAGTATTCATGTGTTTTATTCGATTAAGTATTTGTGTATGCATGGCTATTTAATGAGGAACGGCAACTTTTTGAACATAGAGAAACAATAATATGCCAACTAATGTTTATAGAAAATGCAAACAGAAACTTTTTGTTCCAGATAGAAGTAGGTAACAGTGAGTTATTAAAAACTGGATGCTCTAATCGACCTTGAAAATGAGCGACGTTTTAATGATTATAAAGTTTTTTGTTGAAACACTCCTATTTTAGAACAGAAGAAGAAGGCAGAATACTTTAGATGTAATTTTAAATTTTATAAATTGGAACAAATTCGTAAGTTAATACATTTCAGAGTTTATTTATTTTTCTTAGGAGGGTAGGAAAGGTTTCTTTTGCGAAAATATTTATACAAAAATAAATTACAAAAACTAATTTTGATTTTAAATATCTTTAAGAAAGATTATCTGAAAGATTATCCAATGCAGTACTTTCCAAAGTGTGGGCCTCACGGGGGTGGTATGAGATATTATATAATTTTATTTATATTTTTTCACTTCAATTCTGAATCGATTCAAAATACATTTAATGCCACTATTCCATATGCATTTACTGAAGCAGAGGATAATCTAATCAAGTTGTCTAGTGACAATTCATTAAAGCAAAGATTAGCAGTGTGAAATTAAGTGAGTTTCGGTTGCCAGTAAAAGATAAACATCATCTCCTATCTGTTAAATATCAGAGAATTTTAACTCCCTTTGTTATTTCTTATTTGTGAGAAGCCGGGTTTTAGACAGTTGCTGTCACGAAGGGTAGCTGAACTTCCAAGATTTGAGAAAATGAGTGGTGTTGAACAGAACATCAAGTTGATTATTAAGTTTATTCAAATTTGTTCTGTTCAAGCCTGTAATTTTTTAAAACAGATAATCGAACCAAGTGGTTCTCAAAGCTTGCGCCTCGAAGTCTTGGAAAGTCTGAATTTACTAACAGGGGCAACGAGAGATATTGCATAATTTTCATAAGTGCTAAAGGGTCAGAGAATTTTAACTGCTTATTTTTCGGCAGTTGCTGTCGTAAAATCAAGGCATCGCGCAAAAATAAGTGTAGAAAAGAAAATGAGATTTTGTGTCCATTTTAATGCCACGTTATAAAAAAATGTATAATGATCAACAGGCTCATCTTCCCATTGATTATTATTTTTATTAATATTATTTGAGTCAATTTTATATCATGTATAATGTGTTTTATTTATTTTAACCTAAGCTATACAAAACAATCGACTATTTTACAAAACGTTCCTTGGAAAAAAATCTGGATTCTGAAAGGCGTCGAGAATTGAAAACGTTTGGGAAGTTCTTGCTTATTTTCTTGCTCAAAATCTAATTCCCCTCAATTTATAATATTTTGGAAATTGAATTAAATATTTGTTAAGTAAGTGTTGTCTTAGTAACTTTAAGCCATTCATTATGTTATTTTGAGATTAATATACTTATGGCAACTCGTGAATCCAGAGACTTGGTCACATTTAATACATTTTATTCAAGCTTGAAGAATACAATTTTAATTAAATTGATTAATTAATTTTAATTTTAATTCATTTTAATTTTCAAGAAATAAACAAAGAAATTTTTGGAAGAGATGGAAAAAGGAAGCGATTCTCTAATTATAAGTTGGAAATTATTTAAAAATAAATTTAGCTTTAGAAAATAAAGGTTTCAATTTTGTTCTAACCTTTAAGCCTTTGGAGAGCAAACGACTAAAACAAGTTATGTACCTATTTAAAATGTGCTCTTTATTACATGATCTTATTAACAAATTTATACAAAAATAAATTCAAAAAATAATAAAAGAACAACACAGAATTTAGCCATTTTGAATCGAAGTATTTTAAGTGTACACACTTTATCTGTGCGTACTACAAAATAATTCCCAGCTCTGCAGATTCTAAACTGAAACAAAATTTCACACACACACTCACCAGTTTTATTTTCACCAAAGCTAACAGTGAAGAAAAGAATGAGGTTAAAACATTTTATTAAATAATGCTATCGGTTTAAATACCCTTACAACTCGGAATAGCATTGCTACAAATCATATGTAAAAATAATTTTTAAAAATGTCGTTCCATAAACGGTAAATACGCTTGATATTCTAATAATAGATATGCTAAACAAAATTTAAATTAAATAAAAAGAAAGAAAATCTGTCAAAATGTTTCTCATATTGATATTGGACAGGATTCAGGCCACAAAGGGTATACTTTTGATTTATAATCTTACCCTTGACAGAAAATCTTGTCTAATTTGGAATCTTTACGGCGAGTGGTCTTCGATCAAGTTCGCCATTCGATTCCTCATTCATTTCTTCCGTTTTGAACATTTTTTACTTTCTAAATTAATTTTTATGTGTTTTAAATATTATCGTTTTAAACTCCAGTTGATGCAATCACTTGAGGCTGTTGCGTTTGTACGCCTAAAGATGTATTGTCATCGTTTATGTCTAAATCTGCTGTTTATTATCTATAATTTTCTTTCTTTTCATTTAATTTAATTTTTGTTTAGTGTATCTATTATTTGTATCTGTATTATATTATAAATAGCTGCATTTGAGCCTTTATATATAATACTAAGAATTTTTATTAATGTTTTATTAATTAATTTAATCAATTATTAAATTTAGTCAATTTATAATTGTCGTGATATTCTAACTTATATCATTAGAAGGATAATTCTATAAACTTTAATTTGATTTAAAATGAAATTTTTAACTGGAATATTTTTCATAAGTTATTGCGTGACAAGACAAAATTTTGCTAAATTATTCATTAATTACAAGCCTGATAAAAATTTCTAAAAACAAATCACTGTAGTTGCTCATCGCCAAGCTCCAAAATATATTTATGCCGAATTTGGTAGTTGTATGTTCAGTATGCCGCCAACAGACAGACACAGCCCTTCCTTTATTATTAGTAGCGAAGTTGCCATATCTATTACGCAGATTTATAAACAGGTCTTGAAACTAATGAACTTAAAATTTTGGCTTTCAAACTAACGATATTACTTAACAAATAAATCAAGTTCAGAACAAAGCATTTGTAAAATAGGATCCATCACTTGAAAACAAATAGAAACGTGTCAGTCGAGCTGACAACATAAAGGACATTATATATATAAAAAAAACAATTGAATCGTTTATTCCACAAACCCATCAACAGACATTTTTATGGAATTTTATTTTATTACGGAATTAGAATCGAATATTGTAAACACGTCATTAACGGTTGCGTTTTATGGGTTATGATTTACAGTGAATGATGCGTTTGGTGCAGAAACCCGACAAGCGACATCACATAGCGTGTCTCTGCAGCAAACCTGTTTTCGGATGTTTACATTATTAAACAGCAAGCTTTCGTGCGGAGCTTAAAATAGTGTTGCGGTCCGGGCCATCCTCACAAATTTGAGCGCCCTGGGCTAAAGTAATTGGGCTCCCCATCAGAACCGCAACTAGGAATTTGAGTGCCTATGGCCCAAAGAAAATGCCTACTTAATAAAATGGCTGAGGAGCAAAAAAATGTCACTCGTTCTCTGCCTAACGTCTTACAGTATGCACATCGGCGCCTTTTCAAAACAGGATTTTGTAAGCCATCTTCCGCAATGTAGGTAACTTCAATTGTACGCATCATTTAGGTTTTCCCCACTGATTGTCTCTGTACGAATATTGTTTGAATTGACACATGTTCATGAATCATTACAAAATCGATATTCCTCTAGTTACAAGCCCTAAACATATTTCTAATTTCAACGTATTTAAAATTATAGTTAAAAAACTTTTTAATTGAAAATTTAAATAAAATCAGTATAATAGATTCTTAGGCAGCCTACAACGGCACTCCTGGGATAAAGCCCATTTAGCCCACTGGCTAAGACAGCACTGGTTGTGGTTATAACAATCGTGCGGTTTTACGTAATCCCTATAAGCGCAAAGTACAGTGAAATCTCCCTATAACGAAATCGCTTGGTTCCAGTTGAAAAATTCGCTATAGAGAAAATTTCGTTATACGGAGATTAGAGATTTTTGCAGTTATTTAAGTAAATGTTACAAACCTTTTAGTATGTGCGGTAAGTTCAAAAATATTTAATTATGGCTTTCAATTAAAAATGAAGTAATATTTATTATAAATTTGTTAAAATAATACTAATTTTTATTGTATAAACAAAATGCTCAAAAGTGAAGACAATTCACCAATTTAGAGAATAACATGTACTAGTAAGGATAAACATAAAATGCGTATTGTCACATCCATTTACTGTTTCCACCTCTACTCTACCCCGATTCTTGGAATCTTGACCCGTAGAAATGTTGCTCCCTCTGTAGAAACCCAGGTCCCCACAACTGCATTACCCTTCACATAGCATTCGATTGTTATGTGTTATCGCTGGAATGAACAATGCGAGTGGTTGCACGTGTGAGCGATTTGTTTGCACAGAAATTAGCAACTTTCTTCAAAAATGACAGAAATCGAAAAGATAAAAGTCTGTAAAAATTCGTTGTAGGGAGACAACCACTTCGTTATATGGAGAATATTTTGAATGTTATTTAACATTCCGATAAAAAATTTCGTTATACGAGAAATTCGCTGTAGGGAGACTTTACTGCATTATACGATACCTCCACGATGTTCCGAATGCCGTAAAGATATCGTAACAATGTTGCAAAGCATCTTGTGCGGATAGGGATGTTCTATGATAGCTCGTTTTTGAAATGTCTAGTAGTAATTCGGAAGATGAACTTCAAGGAAAACGAAAAAAAAACTAATTACGATTGAAGAGAAATACACACGAAGTGCCATCTATAAAGCAATAGGGAACGGTGGCGTCTGCAAAAATCCTAAAGGTGGAATGGTTTCATCAAAGTCTGTTCCTGATGAGATTATCTATTCATGATGAACTATCAAATCAACAAACCTAGCTAAGGAAAAGTTGTTATCAAACACTTTATTGATGGATTATCATCCTCAATGTTTATCTTAAAAAAGCAAGTTTTTTTCCAAGTATTAATTTTTAGTTTTTTCTCCATTTAGTTTAGTTCTCCATCTTAGTTTAACTCCATTTAAGCATAGCAGCTTTCAAATCTGAAAATTTTTTAATCAATATTTCTTCGTTATAATTTTAAAGAAAAATAGTGATAACTCATAGCTGAAAGTTTCATTCAACGTTGAAATAAGTAATATAGTTTATACCATTGTTCAAAATCTTAATACCACAACAAAAACAGGAAATTAAATTTGAAAATGTACATTTTTACAATAAAAACGTGTGTTACTGCAGAAACCCGTTAACTACAAAATTTCTTTTTTTAAAAAGTAAAGACTAAATATTCAGTACATTCAACTATTATACGTTTCAATATAACTATTCGAAGATTCAAGTCCAAAAATTATCAATTTTTGGGAAACCCCTCCTCATTTACAGTTGGTTACCGAAAAAACGTGGACACTTTAGGCTTTGAACATTTTTTTCTCGAATATCTCACGAAAGTCTGGATGGATTTTCTTCCATCTTCGACCATGTAAAGAACAAACTCTAACTCACATTTTGCAATGAAGATTCGGCCACGAAGGCATTTAGGAGACCGACCAGAAAGTGATGAAGAAGAAAATGATTTACGATTCGCCCCGTTTTACAGAAAACCGGTAATGACTTGCAATTTTCAGCAATGATTTTGTGTGATGCGCAATATTTACTTGCATTTTCATAAAAATAGCATGTAGGGCGAAATGGAGAAAAACAGGGTACCTAAAGCTCGAAGGCCTGTTGGAGCTAAACTATTCGACATAGAGCTTGTTCAAATTTTACTAAAATATTCATTTTTTTTCGGAGTTCAATATATCTTTCCAGAATAGTCACAATTTCATTACTTTTTTTATCAATGATTTTTCTTATAAAAAAGTCAAACTACCCGGTCTCACCCCACTAGTGCGGTAAAACAGGGTACACATGTTAACGTTATGGGAAATAAGGAAAACTCGATTGTCACTGGAAGAGTTGCAATAACTTTTATTTTATATGACAATTTAAGAATATTAGTTACAAAATTCACATGTAAAGCAGTTGCCTTCTTCCTCCGCGCCACTGCAGCTTTCGTGGGCACGGCTAAGACAGTTTTTACATTGGATTAACCATTCTTCGTTACTTAAATTAGAAAATACATCATTAAAATATAAATAATCAGCGTTTGATGTGTTTTTATTGTCTTCATCGGAGAAATCATCAGCACAGACTGTCCCGGTCTTTCGCCACATGGAGTACACGGTTTTACCCCCAGTGCAGAGGTTATAAAAAAAGAAATAGAACTGCGACAATATTGGAGTAAACCCTTATTTGTTATAGGGCATAAATCCTTAGTAAACGTATAATAAAGCTGAACTAAACATATTTTTTATAACTGTAATGATTTTTTAAGTAAGGATTGTTTAAAATCAAACGAACGTTAGAGAGTTGACGTCTTAAAACAAATAAACCTTCACAGAATCAGTGAATTCAACAACTACTACACGCCACTGTGACTGTTCCTTTTTCTTGCCTAGTAGAGCGTAATTCAGTGCCTTTCTGCTAGATAGGAAAAACAATAGCGTCAGAATCAAGGGAGAAATAATAACGCCAGAATGAATTCCGTTTCACTCCTCTCTTCCCTATATTCGGGAAAATATAAATATTTTCTTTAAAAAATCCGAAATTTTCTCGCATGTTTTTTGCTTATAACGTGCAGAGTTTTCAGGAAAATTTAGGAAAGTTACAGAATACATGGTCGAAGTTCTAGGACTTTTCGTCCAGCCTTCCTGCAGAAATTCGAAAAAAATGGATGGAATTCTGCGTATAGGCTTATTATTCGAATTGTAGATGTGAATGAAATTTCCCATCCAATCCGTCTGTCAACTCGTGTGCATGTGAAGGCAAAAACGGAAAAATGCAACGAGCGAGGAAGACGACATTTGGCATCCGAACTGTAGATCTGCGCCACGAGTTGAGCCAAAGCAGCCAAAGAAAGAGTTCAAAAGGCATGCTCGATTCTCTTCACTAGACAATAAAGTACGAAACGCGCCATATCGTGTGAGCTGTATACGGTGAAGTCGTGAGAAAAACAATCGGATTTTCCTTTGGAGATCTAATTGTTGCTCTGAAGACGTCCAAAAAGTATCATTGGTCCAAATAGAGATTTTTTAAAAAATTATTTATCGAAATTTATACTTAAATTTAATGAACACAATTCCTTTCATAAATGTCAATCTGTTGATAGAGTATTTTCTGTGCATTTCATGGAGCTTATTAGGAGCAGTGCGATTAATGCTTTGAATTTTTTCGTGACATTTTTGTTCAAAGGATCGATTTCATTTTAATTGAGAATAACTTTCATTAAACTGTCCTTACAATTTACCAGATGAAAAAGAGAGAATTTCAAACCTAGCAGTCCGAAATATTGATTATGTTTCTGGCTTGAATCGTCTGTCTTGATTGCACCATCCGTTGCATTCTGTACGTAACAGCTTTTACATCACGCAATTTACAGAATCTCAGCCTAGAAACATTATCGTGTTAACAGATAATGTTTTTATTATTTATTTTCTCCTCTGCGTTTCTATGATATTATTTTACTGTCGTTTCTAAATCAAGTTTACAAATTATTAAGATTACATCAAAATAATACAAAATGCGAGATACTCCCAAAAAATTTGAAGCGGAAGTATACGAACAAAAACTGAAAATTAAATATGCAGTAAAGCACCGTTTATATGTCTTTCAAGGGACTGACATAAAACGACGTATAAATAAAAAGACGTTTAATCGAAATTTCAAATAAACAACTCTGATTATTGCAAATTTAACCTCCCAGCGGGCGCGCATTTGCAAGAGATACTTGAATTGTGCATCGAATTACATATTTATATCGTTTAGTTTAGTTTAGTTATATTAACGTCCCGTTTTGAAGCAACACGAGGGCTATTTTGGGACGGACCTCGTAATTTTGGACCATGGTCAGATGACGAGAACGACACCTGAGCTGGCACCCCCCTCTCCAAACTTCCCTTCTCCCAACTTTGGGCAAGATTATTGAGAGGCTCTTTCTTCTACAACTCAATAAATGGCTTGATCGAAACAATATCATACACCACAATCAATACGGCTTTCGAGAAGGCAAAAGATGTGATCTGGCCATTTATGATCTAATAGAGACAATTAAAATTCGTATGCCTTCAGAACATCTCGCCCTCGTTTCTCTAGACATAAAATCAGCCTTCGATACTATGAACTGGCCGGTTCTTTTTAAAACCTTAGAATCTTATGGCTTTCCGGCTTTCTTTAAGAATTTTATCTACTTTTATCTCAAAAATAGAAGGGTTTTTTACACTAACGACGTTCTAGAAATTTCTAGACCTTGCTCTAAAGGATGCCCACAGGGTTCTGTGATAGCCCCTACAATATGGAATATATATATTAACTCTATATTCTAATAAATGGCAGACCTGATTTACATATTCAAGCTTTCGCCGACGACCTGGTATTATTAATTGGAGGACGAACGGCCAGGGAATTGGAAAATAAGACTAATTTAATTTTGGCTGCCATTTCCGATAAACTTGAAGATTTAGAGCTCAAACTTTCCATAGAAAAATGCCAGGCGGTGATGTACAGGAGCATCGCCTCCCAAAAGTTTTCAAAAAGGAATTCTACAGTCCTTAATAGAAAGCCAACTTTCAAGATCAAAAACCACTCAATCAAGGTAAGTGACAGCCTTAAAATTTTAGGAATCACAATAGATAATAAACTATCTTGGTCCGCCCACTTTTTAACTTTGCATGCAAAAGCTTTATTCCTAACATCAAATTTTAATAGAGTAGTAAAGTCTAAATGGAATATGAATAAAAATCTCTTAAAAATTTGGTACTACACCGTTATTGAAAAGGCTCTACTCTATGGTGCAAGTGTTTGGGAAGGGGCCTTAACAAAGAACCAAATCGATAGACTTCATAGCATTCAAAGAATATTCTTACTGAAATTTACAAGGGCTTTCCGCACTTCATCCACCAATGTTCTCAACGTACTCACCGGATTTCCTCCCCTTCACATAGCAGCCAAAGCCGAGTTTATCAAATTCCGGATCTGGGTTAACCGGTCTAATGAATACAACACCATTTTCGATATAAATCTCTTGGATAAATACGTGCCATTTAAAAACATTCCCTCCAGACAGAAACTTATTAACCTAGACAGTAAAATTTCAAATGCCGACTATGAGAAATACACGGACGGATCCAGAATCGAAAATGAGACTGGATTCGCCGTGTGTATTCTCAAAGGTGAAATTAATATCCAGAACTATCTATTTAAACTGAACACCTACAACTCGGTATTCCAGGCAGAATTAGCCGCAATTGAATTCGCAGTCAACTGGGCTGTCAAAGAGAAAGTGAAAGTCAACATACATACTGATAGCCTCTCTTCGATATCTGCTGTTAATAGCGCAAATACCAGATCTGAATTCGTTAACAAAGTAAAATCAAACATCTTTAAGGCAAAGAACATGGTCGGCCTTTCCTGGATTAAAGCCCATGTGGGAATTCCTGGAAACGAATTGGCCGACCAACAAGCCAAATTGGCCATAACATCCGGTGAGAAATTTGTCATTCCTGCTCCCTACTCCCACCTCAAAGGCCTCCTAAAGAATTTCATAGTAAACAAATGGAATGAATACTGTAATAGCTACGATTCAGCTTCGGGAATTAGGGTGAGAGGTTACATTAATCAGGTAAGCCCAACATTTTTAATCCATAATAAGTTTTTAATATATTTTCTCAGTGGACATGGTCCATTCCCATCTTACCTTCATCGCTTTAAATTCTTAGACTCTCCACACTGTATCTGCGGAATGTTGGGTGATGCAGATCATTATATCTTCTCCCGTTCCCTCACCAAAGAGTTCCATCTAATTAAACCCGCAGATGAACACAAAAAAGCGTAGTTTAACAATCTCTCAACAAATAGACAGGCTGTCACCAAAATGGAAGGCGCTTTCAGGACCAGCAGGAACATTTGCGATACACTGACCCAGGAGAGAGACCATAACTGACTCCAATGATGTCTTGAGGGTCCGTGTTACTTCTATCTTATCATATTGAAAGACTGTTCTTACTCTTTTTATCTTTTACCATTTTGCCAAGGACTTTTCACTTGACATCTCCTCTCAGGATTGGTTTTTATTTCACTCTTTCTACAGTTCAGCATTCTGTGCTCCTGACTTCCCGCCTGCTGAGTCTTTCTTTTTTTTATTATTTACATGAGTTGAGCTTTTTAAGAAATACTTTTTATTTTTTATTTAATTTTTCACTGAATGACAGTTCTATAGGTTTATAGCGCTCTCCACTTGTTTTTGCGTGTGTTTTTTTAAACTTATTGTACCCTGTCGGTTCCTTGGTGTGGGATTCTCTCGGCGCCCTATGGCAGCTATTGGTCCATTGGCCCCGACAATAGATGACTGTTCCAATTCCCGAGTCTCTCCGCAGTTCTGGAAATCTGTTGCCACGTTGTCAATGCCCTAAAGTTGTTTAGATTTTTTTTTTGGGGGGGGGATGGGGCTATGCATTCTACTTTTTGACCTTGTTTTTATTTTTAGACTACAAAATTTCATTCCTTTTCCTCTCCCATTGGCCATTTTTATCCTGTATAGGACATAAAGTAATTTTTAACTCGCGCAGTTTTACTCAAAAAAACATTCTGTAACTGATAATTTGATATTCCCTTATACGCGGGACGTGCATTACCGTTGATTAACGGAATTTATTCCTCTCTATCTCAGAAGTAATTATTATTATTAATTTATGTATTTTTAATTCTATGTTTGGTACAGTTTCTATTTGTGTTTTGTGTGTCATTTGATGTGTAATATTGTTTGTGTATGTTTTGTTTTTATACTATGGGGTTTCAATATTTGACCTTTTTATATATCTGATTTTTACTGCTTTTTCTGTGTTTATTTCTTTTTCAATACTTATCTATTTATATATATTTTTACTGTTCCTTGTTTGCCCGAGCAGTAAATCAAGCAATTTTCTCCCCACCGAGGTGGGTCGAACCATGTTTACACTCCCAGCTCTCTTGTATTTAAAATTACTGCCCCTGTTCGGGCAATGCCTGTATCATTTTTTTATTTTACCCAATAAATCCCATCCTCCACATGCTGGTGGGGGTCTCCCCACTGGTCCTCTACCGACCTTGCGCCCTTTTTGGGTAGGCCGGGCCAGTGTGGGTATTTTTGCGCCACACCAGCGGGAGGACGTTTGGCCACTACGTATGATTTGAGCCTGGAACCCTCCGGCCCCAAAGCCGAGACCTTACCACTAGGCCACCGCGGCCTCATTTATATCGTTATTTTATGTATGTAAGTGCAATTTTATTTACAAAATCTTTGTCTACTATTAGGCTAATAAATACAGATAGCAAAAATTAAAGTTACATTTATTTTTGTAAAATAACACGATATATATATGTAATACGATGCACGATATGTCGTAAAATTTGAGTAAGCGCGCCCGCTGGAAGGTTAATGCTACTAATGAAAATTCATATAAAGATATCAATTTTAAAGTTTTTAAGATAGTTCTAGTATAATACTACATAGCACGGAAATCAAGAATTAAATTTTAAAATTCAACGTTTATAATGAAAATGAGAAAAATCATGCATTTATTGCCCATATCTCATACGATTTAAGTGCGTGCAAGTAGGCGTTTAATTAAGAAAAGTCTTTAACCGTCGTTTGACGTGCTGATTGTGAGTGAGTGTGAAGTACAGCAGTATGAATCGAATTAAGTTCAGTGAATGTTTCTCTTCACCATTCTTTTCGCATAAGAAATGAGTTCGAAGGTTTTCAATGGAGTCCGCTGCGTCTTTAAATGAAGGTGGAATAGCTTCTTCACCATCGCTTAAATTAGCGCTAGAATATTTCTCTTCTATTGATAATAGAAATACTAAACAAAAATTAAAAAAGAAAGAAAAGTATAGATAAGAAACAGCATATTTAAACATAAACGATGACAATACATCTTTTAGCGTACTAACGCAACAGACTCAAGTGATTGCATCCACAGAAGTTTCTAACGATTAATATTTAAAACACGTAAATAATAATTTAGAAAGTAAAAAATGTTCAGAAAGGAAGAAATGAATGAGAAATCGAATGGCGAACTTTATCAAAGACCACTCGCCATAAAGATCACTTGAGGCTGCTGCGTTAGTACGCTAAAAGATGTATTGTCATCGTTTATGTTTAAATATGCTGTTTCTTATCTATACTTTTCTTTCTTTTTTAATTTTTGTTTAGTATTTCTATTATTTGTATCTGTATTATATTAGAAATAGCTGCATATGCGCCTTGATATATAATACAAAGAGTTTTTATTAATAAATTTTTAATTAATATTTTCATTAAAATTTAATCAATTTATAACTGTTGACTCTTCTGTTGATTCATCAATTGTGAATAATTTCGAATTCATGGTTATCTTTATCGCAGTTCATTTACTAGAAAGGAGGAAATTTTCACATTTTAGAGCGGGGGAAAACGACGTCCAACCGACGCTTTGCGTCGTACGAACGGAGTTCTTTATCATGAATACGAATGAATCGGGACTGCGATGAAGCGACGTATACAGCGTGATCCAAAAGAGTGGAACAAGCATTTATTTCCTTAAATATTGATCCCGGATTACTTCCAATTACAAAGTTTCAACAAATGAGATAAGAATTTGTATCAAAATTCTTTTATATCCAAGGGGATTGATGATAAAAAGTTTAAAAAAATTAAATTTTTATATGGCTCTCATAGTGAAAGAAGGTCAATTAGTAAAATGTTTCTCTTATATTCATCTATTCACATACAACGTTCAACGCTTCTGTTTTCAAAACTTGGATAATATGAGAAGACAAATTTATTGACTTAGATCACTTTTCCATATCTCTGACTGCTGTTGGATCCAGACTTTCGACGTACGTTTCAGGGATAATATACATTTCAATAAGTTATTAAAAGGACTTAATCAGGACATTATAATGTATTTGTTAACTCTTGTTAAATCGAAAAAGTAGTTAAATAATACATTAATTGAAGTATTTACAAATATAGTTCGTCCCGAGAACCTTCGTAAAATATTCAAAGCAGGGATGACTCATCTGCTTCGAAATAAGCAGTGCTATAAAAATATTATTAGGAGAATTACAGAATACAATGACTATTACAGAATACAATTGAAACTATTACTAGACAACTATTTTTTCAAAAATAGCTTTACCTTCAAATAGTTCAAACATTTAGCCGTAATTATCTGAATTGTATTTTATAAAATTACAGTCGTATCTTTTTTCGGTGCGTGACTTTTAACAACAGAAAACGTATATGTAGTAAACCCGTTGAGGCAATTTGAAAATGAATCCGAAACCTAAAGACAGCCAATGAAAAAAAATTGAAGAAAAATAACAAAAAAAAGCTCGAAGGCGAACCTTGGATGAGAATGAAGGGAAGTAAAAAAAGAAAAAGAACATTAGTTGGCCTAGCGCCATAAGGAGCATCCGAAATTCCAGTTCTGGCTATGTTCAAAGACAGAAAGGACAGCTATTCGCCTTCGGCCATTATACCACTTAGTGACTTCGCAATGAGCGAATTTTGGAGCTTTCCAAAACTATTTAGTGTGCAGCCCTATCCTACGTCTGTCGTACTTTTTCATTCATTTTCTGTCTTGTTTTCTCGTTTTTGTCTTTTTTCGTTGATAATCAAACTCTCAGAGTGGAGAAGTAAACAATTAAGAATAAAAACGAATATACGAATTTTTTAAATAATTTTAGTGAGTTCTGCAACTCTGCATCCCTAAAGGACGAGTCGCCACTGCCTTTAGGTAAAACTAAATAATACGCACAACGCTGAGAGCAAATAATTTAAAACTGAGAAAAATGTTATGAAACTGAGTAACAGTATGCATCATTAGTAATTTTTTTTTCAATTCATGATGATTGGATGATGTAGACAAATATTTTCCTTTCGCAGTTTTTCTATGTTGAATATATTTGCATTTCTGCAATAAACATCTCCAATAAATTTGTGAGAAGCACTTTAAATTCAAAAAATAATATATCTCTGCAAGTTTTGCAGGGAGAATTGTGAAACTTTGTTTATACATAGAGAGTGTAAGAGGAAAATTTTACTCATTGACATTTTTACTCTATTGGGAACGTATAAAAATTTAATTTTCTTAACTTTTTATTTTCAACTTCCACAGAAGTCAAAGTGTTTTCACACAAATTCCTACCTTATTTGACGAAAATTTCTGATTGGAAGTACAGTCGGACCTCTATTTAACGAAGTCGCTAAATCCCGAAAAAAAGTTCGTTATATGGAAAATTCTTTAAATAGAGATTCACCTTTTAAAATACTTTAAACTACACAAAACAGATTTTAAATTCATAAACACTAAATATTATTAAAAAAGTAATTAATCACACCTTTATTTTGTAAATTAATACCTATTTCTTTTATATATTTTACCCATCAAAAAGAAATCTGCAAGGAAAGCAAGAATAAAACAAAAAAATGTCCAGGAACACACTGTATTTTCAATTTTAAAAAATAATTTTAAATTAAAATTAATGAATTTTATCATTTCATCATACGAAGGTTTGTTGATTTCTGCATCATGATCATTTCCATCTTCATCATCTTCGTCTTCATTGCTGTATTATTTTTATTTTTCACACTGTCCACTTCAAAACTGCCTCATCCACATCTTCATAGACACGTGCTTTTAAATGTTTTGAACATGAATTCGATGAATCATAATTTTGTATCTTGTCACGATATTTTTTATTATGGTTGATAAGCTGTTTGGAGGAATACCAAATTTTAAAGCAAGATCAAGAAGAATTTTTTTCACGCCTTTATCAATCTCACGAAGAATTAAATTTTTTTTCTTTGATGCTCAAGCACTTTCGCTTTGACATTTTCCAGCTTCAAGGTCATTGATCACCATAACATGTGTTAAAGAAAGAAGATAAGTTTGAAATGTTTAGAAATATTTTGAGAAATAGGTAGAAAAAAATATTGGATAACAAGAAAAAGTTCGTTAAATAGAGAATGCACTTCTCTATTTGGAGGTTATTTTGCGAAGAAATTCGAAAAATGTTCTTGGTCCCAAGAAAAAGGTCGCAAAATAGAGAAATTCGCAAAATAAAGCTTTGTTAAATAAAGGTCCGACTGTATATGTTTAGATGCAATATTTAAGGAAATAAATGTTTATGCCACTTTTTTGGGACACCCTGTATATGTAAATGACGTATAAATGAGAAACGTATAAACGGTGCTTTACTGTGTTTGAAATGCAAATTTACTTATTTTTTTTTTGAATTAAAGGTTACGCTGTGAAATCTGACTCCACAATTAAACAGGCATTTGAATAGTGAATGATTGCTAAAAACCTGCCCTTTAAGCCGTTGCATAGTAAATGTTAAGAAAAATATCAAAATTAGAGATAAATTTTGTATCACTGAAAAGCTAATGTTTTGAACTTTAAAGTGGGGTAAAAATGCTTTTTATGTGATAATATACTATGCGAGGTTATTGAATTATAAGTTTACAATTTCGATTCCTTTTTAATTAATTAAAAATCTAATTAAAATTTAAAAAAATCCTTTCATAGCGAACTCCTCCTACTCAAGAAATAACTGAGTGTTTTGTGTGCGCACAAAAGCTTGCCCTTGTGACGTCACGATCGATGTCCTCTGCTTATGGCTGAGCAAGATGGAGGCAAATGCAGACAAATTGTTGTCTTTCAGGAATTTATTGACAGCTCAATCACATTTATACAAATTTTACAGTATTCATTCTCTTGGCTATTATAGATAATACACAATTAATAAAATTGAAATACCCTCGATGGGGAGGTAATGCACTCTGGTCGAGAATTTGGAAATAATTGAACGCCCGTAACAGGACCGGGTTTGAAACAGTTCCAGATGAACTTGCTGGAGGCATCTCCTCAGTAATTAACTCTAATTAACCTGCAGTCTGCTGGAAAATTTCAGTACGGTTTCCGGAGTTCCACGTGAACTCCCGCAAGATCAGGCCCGAGGTCTGGGTCTGTCCGCAAAGCACCAAAAACGCAATCCCACTCTGGAGATATGCAACTCGGGATCTGAAAATCCTTAAGAGACCATTCTGTTTCCTGTCCCCAGAGCAGCCAAAGTCGATCTCCTCTCAAAAAACCAAACTGACCTTTTTAAGTAACGCTCAAGGTCTCAACAACAGTAATGTGGTATTCTATTTCACAAAACAAAAAGTTCGCGACAACCATTCAGCCTAGCTATTGTCACTTCCATAAAGGCCGGCTTCCTCCTCTAGTCTGTCAGAAGTCAACCTTTTGTATTCGCCTAAGGATATGGCATTGTCTAGTTCCAGACACTTTGGCGACTCTGTCACTTAACGCCTTTGTTAAGCACACCTGCAGCCGCGGCTGGTCTCCGATCCAGTCAGGCATTGTCCTTTTCTTGACATGTTGGTTCCCGTCAAACAGTGTTGCATTTTATTACAGCTGATTCTGTTGCTAGGCAATGTTGCTACATCCTATAGAGCGTTTTGAACGATTTTGGCATCACTCATTATGCAATTTACAGGAAGCATGCCAGTCTGGAAAAATTATCGTGTTAATAAATAATATAATACAGAATTAAATACATTTTAGTGCAGTAAAGATTTCTCTTAATGGATAACTTGGGGCGAAAAGGTGATTTTAAAATAGAAAGTCTGCTAAATCGCGAATTATTTTATGAACAATATTTAAAATTAACTTGAAATAATTCTATACAATGAGCAAGTAAAATATTAATGCATTCTTCCAATAGATGCGATTGCATTAACCAATACCATAATAATGCAGTCACATCCGTCCCCTCATGTTTTAAAAATCAGATTGAAAATTCTCTGAACTATTACGCAAGTCAAATTTCTATTTGTTAAATCTGATGTTCGTTGATTCCAAGTCTGCTTAATCGAGGATTTACTACACTAAGATAACTCCTTTGTTGTAAATGAATATGTGGTCACGAAAGGAGGATCACAGAACGGGCTTTGCGCTCATTCCGATCATATATGCTACCTAATAAAGCAGCTCAATGGCCACAAGCGTAGAATGTTCATCCCAAGTCCCCAGGATTAGCCTCTCATTGTGTGTGATCGACGGTTGGACATGCACATATTATTGGGACTATCTTAGATTTCTAGAGACTAGGGGGATCTGCCCCCTGCTCGCCAACCCCCAGGAGGATTGCGCTGCAATCCTCCGGGGCTTGCTACGCAAAGCCTGCTCGCTTCGCTCGCTACATGAAGACACTGGGTGTCCTAGCACAGTTGTTATAAATTCTTTATATATATATAACACCCCTTCTCGCTCCGCTCACCGACACCAAAGAATCACGTGATTCTTTCGGGATCACTATGTGAAAACAGCTCGCTTCACACGCTTGCCGTAGTTATCCGTTTCTGTTAGTATTAGGAAATTATAAGTACATTAATTAATAAAAGTAAATTTAAATTAATTGAAATTGCACGAACTCCTAAAATTAATTTTTCATCAGTTTCTACAATTAAAATCTTCTGGTATCACAGATATATATGTAAATGTTAGAAAGAAATTTGAAAGGTAATATTTATAATCCAAAGATGATTAAAAATCAAAATTATTTTCATCAATCAGAAATTTAAAACTTCTTGGCATACACTTTTGAGTATTTATTCAAAAGTTTATTTCAACATAACTTCATTCCACTAAAATTTTAAGTTTAAAACTGATCAGACAGCCTTTTCCAAATCTTCAAAATAAATTTTTAAAAATTGCTTTTTCCACCAAAATTTCAAATATGCCCTCTTTGCAATGGAATGTAATTCAGAAAAGCTTTCCCACATGTATACATGCTTATTTCAACAATTATTTAATCAAGAAAAATATAGTGTGTTTCTCAGTGCAGTCATTTGTGTTTTAAATCTCAGAAAATTCTTGATTGTATCTTGTCATAGAAAGATGTAAACCATCTTGGAACCTTTTAGCTAAAAAAGAACAGTTTAAAGAAAATA
>BGPR01000444.1:158059-207764 GCA_013235015.1 Araneus ventricosus
CCTTTTATAATTGATAAGATAGCTTTTTTCTCAAAAATTTCCAAAATACTTGCTTTTTTAAGCAAAATTTTAAATATGCACTCTTTTTTATGAAATATTACACAGAAAAGCAAAGGTATGCAACATTATCATTCACCATAAGCAGCATGTGGTAATTCACTTCCTTCAGGACAAACACGGTGGCAAAAAATTCTAATCTCTCTATATATACACGTTGCAAACAGTATGCAACTTTAATCATTCTCCGAGAGCAGTGTGAAAGAGAACTTTTCTGAAGTATAATTAGTTCCCTGGTCTTTATTCTGTAATTTTTTTTACACGTAGTAAATAGTGCACACAATTAGTATCACAAAGAAAAGGCTCTGCCTCGCTAAGCCTATCGGCAGCATTTCTAGGCGATCTTCGCTGAAATCTTTCATCCAGGGATTCCCTTGCACGCTGCTCTCTTCTACACAAATTTTATTCAGAAGTTCGCAAAGAGTTCATTATAATTCTTATTATATAAGAGAGAATAAATAAATTCAAAAAGAAAAAAAGTAACGACTTCTCCTGTCAAGTCAAGTCAAGTCGAAGAGTGTTTTTACTGGCTTATGCTACACGAAAGACCGGGCTTTGCCAGTGAAGCCCGTAATCCGTAAGCGAGTAGCTCGGTTAGCGAAATGAGGTAAACAAACTGATCGTTGCCAACAGGGAGAAAGAAATAAAGGCACTTTTTTGTGCCACGCATAAGCGTTTTATATAATATAGATAGATGTTTAATATATTACACAAATTTTCATGTGATAATACAAAACGTCAGTCAAATTTTATCATTTGTTTTCTAGATTATAGGTAGACTTGTCATAATTGCGAAGCCTTTAATACGGGGCCTTTAAGTGCTAAATAAATGAAGCATGCAAAAAGTGGTCAGGAAGTGGTTTATTTTAGTATGATAAAAAATCAATACAGTTTAAGCAATCTAATAAAATGAACACGTAGAATAATAAAAAAATGTGCAACGCTAATCCTTTTTAGTTATGACTCAGTTTGAGGTCATCGATCTAGCATTGACGATCATCTTTGGGTTAGGGACACTTGAAAATGCAAGGCACTGACTTGGCGTAGCTATTTTGGGCCGCCGAGCAACTTTTTGTTCAAAAGTGTAAGCAAGCTTGTGGATATGAAGCAGTATTCACAGTTGGTTTTACTTTCTTAATTATGTAATTTTCTCCTCTCACATAATCATAAAATTGGGCGCAAGTCATTTTAAAATCATAACGACGAATCAAAATTTTTTCAAGTGTCTCCACTGAAACATGTTTCTTTCGTCCTACCAGCGAGTTCATATTAGAGAAAATATTCTCTCCACATTCGCATGGTGGGCTGGAATGGCAAATAAGTATTCGCATGGCGTTATTAGACACGACTTCTGATCAATATGTTTTGTATTTGCAAAAGGTTTCAGTCATTTCTCTTCCACACTCAATTTCAGAGATGCTTCGCTAATTTGGTTGGTATTATAAAATCGCTATTTGTTGGTATCTCTAAATAATGTTTTAGACATACGAACTGGTTTAATAGACTCTAAGTGTTGCCAACACGGGACAAATAATAATAGGGGACTGAGTAGTGAAATACGGTGACAGTCCCGTATACACGGGACGTATGGTAACCCTAATTATAGGACATTGTTTCCGATTCAAGCCCTTTAGCTTTTCTTTTTGAATAAAGGCAGTTTTTAAAGCATTTTTATTGAAATATTTAGCTTGGAAAAATATGAAAATTTTAAATTGTGAGGTCTTGCACCTAACATATTACATTTCAAGACGCTCTAAAATTAAGAATTTTTGAGAATGCGAGCACTTTGAATGCCATAAAGCTGATTTTTCAGCAGTCTGGTTGTATGACTGCGCATGACTTCGGTGCTACATGTTGTTGAACATGCTGTGGGAGAGTTACTGATATCAAATTACTATGTAGAAAAACTAGATTAATCTCCGTTTAAAAAAAATTTTTGACTTGACAATCGCAGAATGGCTATTAGCGAATTCTCAAACTTGTGACTGTTAAAATATGTGAACAATATAAGAATGCTTCGTGGTCTTTTACGATAGATGACACTTCATTTAATTTTTGAAAAATTAATATCTGAAGCAATTTTCGCCTTTTTATTAAAAGAATTCAAATATTTTTGGAATAAAGAGGATGTTCATTTAAAACTGAATACATCAGAGCTATAAGAGAAATTTATTTAATCAGAAAGTTTGAAAACTTATGCAACAAGCTTTCGAGGGGGGGGGAGAAAAAACACATCGAAACATATGTTTTTCAGAGCATGAACCTAACTGAAGATGTAATTATGCTAATAAATGCTGCTGGTATATTTAATTATTAGGCTTTATATGGAATATAATATCAGTAGTTTTAGTTATGTTTTACCAAATTTTGACATAAACAAATTGCGGATTCATTAATTTTTCGAAAAACGGGCGTCTAGTTTTGGACACAAAAAATGGCAAATCGGACAATTAATATTGGACGGAGGGAGAAATAATTATGTTGCATTTATCTTGCAAATATGCTGCATTTCTCTTCAATCATTACAGTCGAAGTTTCACTCTGGTACAGTGATGGTGAACCTACGACCCGCGGGTCAGACATTGACCCACGAAGGCTATTTAAATGACCCACGCGTTTCTTTTTACTAACTTATTTTCTTATATCATAAAAGAGAGACCAGACAATCGAAAGTATTAAAAAATTAAAGCATAAATATCTAACGTCGAATTCTTCATATTTTATAAATTCGAATTCTTATTAATTGTCAGAACTGTTCCAAATTATTAGTATTGTAAGATCCCCCAAGATCATTAGCGGTAACTTTTTTCCCACGCCATGGGTCACAGGACAGAGCAGCTGCCTCAGCGGGAAGTCCTCGTTAAAACGCCGACAAAGAGAGCTGGAGTCCAGTCTGGCGCCAGCGGACTGCTCTTTGGTAGACTTGATGAAAGGGTAAATTATCTCCAGCCTGAGAAACCGCTTGCGACGAAAGGACAGGCCCAAAAAAAGTTAAAGAGCCAATAATGGCTCGCTGAGGTGGACTCCACTTACAGAATCGACAGGGTTTCGTGGAGAGACTTTTCTGGACCGTTCCCCCAGGAGGAGGACGAGAGAGTTAAAAGAAAGTGCGAGGGAAGAGAACGGGAGATTTTTGGAAGAGATCTTCGGAAGAGGACAGAGATGAGCAAGGGCTCGATTTTCTTGGTGGTGAAAAGACAGACTGGGGTCGCTGAGATCTCAAGTCCGGTCGACGGACGACCGACTTTATTCTTTTAGGCCACTCGTGGAAATGGGCCTGTTTCGGTTATGTGACAGAGCACTGTATAGAACTGCAATCTTCTGTACCTGAACTTTCATTATATATGTCAAAGTTTCTCTTATTTAATCAACATCAATATTCAATAAAAACTCTTGCACGCACGTGCTAGAAATAAAGAGTATTTCTTGGCTCTGGACCTTCCTCCCCAGAGTCTTTGGCTGTCAAACACGTTACAGTATCCTCTATGCCGGATAGTATTAAAAATTAATGAACAAAATATGACCCACTTCTCAAAATAGTTTGCTATCACTGCTCTGGTATGTAGTGAAATAACGTAATATTTATGGGTTGATTTCAGAATATCCGGTTCCTTAGCAGCATTTAATTACAAAACGAGATGCAAATTCTAAGAAATAAAAGGTTTAAAACTTTCTGCCCGAAAAGGCCTGATCGTTCCCCAACTTGAGCCTTACCTGTTGAACCTGCTTTTTGAAGAACAGTTAAGTGAGTTGATGAAACGTTATGCAAATATATTTAATAGATAGACGTCCCAACTTGAACCTATAGAATGGACACTGCAGAAACGATGGTTGGATTAGAAGACGAGGTCGATACCTAAGCCATCAAAATTTACTAGTACTATCTTCGAGCTCCCATTTCAGACAAGTATCAAAATATGTGACCAACTATCGGATTTGCGTGTAACACTCCTGATTAGTGATGTGGGGTGGGTAAATACCCAGTGGGTAAATAAATATTTTTTTGGGTATATACCCAAAAACTGGGTATTTTGCGGGGAAAAATTTTGAATGGTGATTTACAATAAAGCATATAAAATTTATCAATTCCCAGAAACGTGATATTTTGCAAAAAAAGTATTTGTGAATAGTGATTCAAAATTAAACATAAAATTTATAAATACCCCAAAACTGGGTATTTTTGAAGAAGAAAAAAACGAAACAGAAAAGCATTTCCGAATGGTGATTCAAAATGAAACATATTAAAATCATAAATATCCCAAAACTGAGTATTTTGCAAAAAAAAGGTATTTGCGAATGGTGATTCAAAATGAAACATAAAATGTCATTAACTGGGTATTTTGCAAAAAAAAATAAAAGTATTTGCGAATTGCGATTCAAAGTAAAACAAAAACTTATACAAATACCAAAAGTTGGGTATTTTGTAAAAAAAATTATAACGAAAAGTATTTACGAAGGTTAAAATTAAATATACAAAATTTATATACATAACACATACTTTATAAAATTTTTAAATTAAAGTTTTGACCAAATTATAAAAAAAATTGCTATCAGGATTCATAATAAAATATTCTAAAACTTAAACGGGATCAGAATAGTTTACTTTTTCTGGTTTAAAACCATGACACTAATTGGATAATACTTTTTAACACCTCTTTATGTTATTAAGCATCGCCAGTGAATCTTATGATTCGTAATTTACTCATATTGCCATGCTGCAAGTCAACCATTCTTGTTTTGATTTAGTGAGTAATTACATAAATATCAATGTAAAGTTTACGTTAAAAAGTAAAAATAATAATAAAATGGGAAAAAATTATCTGCTTGGAATTTTTAATGTTAAGAAGGAGAAAAGTATTCAATTGTAAGTACTGTAATGTAGAGTACAAACATGTCAGTGTAAGCAAAATGGAGAACACACAAAAAATATGTAAGTCCTGTTGGTTTAAAAAAGTTTTCGAAAGGGATAAAATAGATAATGGATTTCCTTTTAATCGAATTCCGACCATGACAACTGCATGAAATTTGGAGTTTCAAGAATATTTAAGTATTGATGTTCATGATCCAGTTGAAGCCCGCCTTACCAGTAAACTGTGTGTGTGTTCTAATACTTTGTCAAATAATACAACACTTTCAGCAACAAGAAATTCACATTCCTTGTTGCTGAAATTTTGTTACAAATATCACTTATCTTTGTTGAAAGTAATATCAGTGCATATTAATTTCAGAATAATTCACTTTTAAAAACTGTTAGAACTACTATAATTAGTAATATCTGGTAAGTTGACTAATTAATCCAAAAAGAAATATAAACAATTGTATCTTTCATTTCAGATTCTATAATCAGCTATTTATCATTTTTAAAAATAAACTCAACATTTTCCTTTTAAAATTTACTTAGAATAACTAAAAAGCAGCAAATGCATTATTATTCATTTACTCATTGTAATTAAAAAGGATTGGCCCTTAGGCTTCGTATTTTATGTAAGATCCATGATATAGTATTCCGTTTTTGTTTCTTCTGAATCATTTTTTTTTTTAGTTTTTACAGAATTTAAAAGGCTGTAAAAGGTTCATATGTGACTAGTTTTTTCTTTTTTTTCAGCTTACCTTATGTTCAATATATATTAATATTATATATAAACATCATATTTCACAATAATGCCTGTATTTTATATGAATAGAGTTAATTGAAAAATAAATACCAAGTAGGGTAGACCGGGGCTAGTTGGGCCGTTTTTTCTTCTAAGAATTTTTTAAAAATTAGTATTCAACATTTAAAATTTTTTTTAATGCAAACACTATCAGTGTACCTTCAGGAAAAATTCACCATAATAACATTTCAAAATATTAACTATTAATATTAATTTAAAAGCTGAAACTGATACCAAGTCGCGTGTCCCAACCTGCCCCGACTACGGGGTAAGTTGGGCCACATCATTTATTTAATATTCTGAGCCATATCGCTTATTTTACTTTTTATTTCCTGCGAACGATAACACAAGATATCCGAAAGGAAAATCTCTTTCATGCACCATTCCTTGATGAAGCCATAAAATTATAAAATTATGTGAAGCAAAATACCAAGAGATCGAAACTACAAAATTAATAAGTTTTATGTTGAAAACAGAATTAAATGACTTCATCGTCATAATTTTCATCATTACAGATTTACTTCTGAAACAACAGCTTTCATTGCTTAAGAAGCATTCCCTCTATTCGATTTTCTAACATAATGGCAGACCATCTTAGCAGGTAGCCCTGCAAGAGAAACAAAGTAGCATGTTGTGATTATCGCAAAAAATTCTTCCATATTATTATATTTAAAGCAGATAAATAATAATATTTTTATAATAATATAAATTATAATATTAATTTAAAGAATAATAAAATAATAATATTAATTCAAAAAATAAAATAAATAATAATATTAATTTAAATAACACAGGTTATAGATACAAATCTGGTGCATTTTTACTCAACAAGAACTGAGATACAATTTTTAAATTCATCGTAAAATAATAACAGCGCATTCTGTTTTGCACTTTTTTAATGGAGATGGAATCAGCTTAGATTTTCTTAAAATTATCTTGCATTTTAAATTTGGTGCATATACCGTAAATTCAGATATATTTATAAATATTTTATTTTATGCATGTTATAAAAATAGTGTAGCAGCGTCGTTTGATTTTACAGCAACATTGAATCATTATAGTTATTCATAATGGACATGCCATATATTAATTAGGAGCAATTCCATTTCAAAATTAAAAAAACATTTTAAAACTTTAAAAAATATTACTAAAACTGAACTTTAAATTCTATATGCATTTCAATTTAAAATATTTTAGCGTAATTATTGTCTTTTAATAACAATGGGATATTTGATATGATTTCAAGTTGCAAATTTTGGCCATCATCAATACTTTCTTTTTTTGAATATAGAAGAAATTAAAAAAAGAATAATTATACATGAAATTGAGAGAACGGTTACATAAATGAATTGATTTCGAGACTTCATTCGTTACAATTAGGCTTTGGAGATACTACGTGGCACGTTCGCTCGCCATTTCCACAGGATCAACATTCTACGGAGCAAGTTGACAGCCGGCCGAACGTGCCCCCTGCGAAGTGGCCCAACTTACCCCATGTCGCCATTTCTGTTTCCGATGGGTGATTACTTTGAAAGTATTTCAGTAAACAAACATGCCCTACAGTAACTATGGACAGTTATCTTTCAGAATATTATTTGTAAAAATGGCAATTGTAATATAAAAGCATAGAAAAAGAAAATTATTTATAAGGAAGGAAAATTACTCACCTTGGCAAAAATTTGAAAATTCCAGCTAATTCGTTACTAGACGTTGCTATTCCAATGACCTTTACGGGAAAGAAAGGAGGGGGGATGACACATACTTGGCTGGAGTAACAGCGCTATCTATCGGAAAATATTTAAAATAATCCGACTGACCCAACGTGCCCCTATGCCCAACTAGCCCCGGTCTACCCTAAATACCCATGTTGGGTATTTACCCGGGTAATTACCCTTAAGAGAACCTACGCCCTTTAAACCCCTGAAGCTTGTGGAAAAAACTGTCAAATTCGATACATTATATCTCTAAAATAAAACATTTAAAAACTCATTTTTTCTAGAAAAATATCTCTTCTTTCTGCTATTGTACACACATTTTCAAATCTTAACATTGATATGTATTTATTTGAGAGATTAATAAATATGGATATAATTTTTGGAGAAAAAATGAGATAGTCACCTTGCCCGCAAGATTGTGGATAAAATATTGGTCTAAACACAATATTTTGGGTATCTAAGTAATACAAACAGTCTGTTTAAGAAACTGAACCTCAATTTATTAACATTTAAATTTAATTTCTGTTTCGTATACCAATTTAAAAAAAAATGTTAAAAATTGTTCAAATTTCAACATTTCTAACTCCCCCAAAAAATTTCTTTGGAGAAAATGTGTACAAAACTGTGGTTCAATTTGTAGAACATAGCACAATAGATATTCGATAAAAATTTTATATAAAAATATTCAATAGTTTTTGAGATATCGTGCGCGCAATATAAAAAAAAACACATTTTGAGATATAGCGCTTTAAAGATATGGTCATATTTCAATGTTTACGTTGAATAGCTAATACATTTTCTTCATAACTTTCATAATTATGGGAATTTTTTAACGTGGGTTGTTTTAGATTGTTCAGAATAGACAGAGAAATAATATATATATAACGAAGTCGCTAAATCCCGAAAAAAAAGTTCGTTGTATGGAAAATTCGTTAAATAGAGATTCACTTTTTAAAATACTTTAAACTACACAAAACAGATTTTAAATTCATAAACACTAAATATTAATAGAAAAGTAATTAATCATACATTTATTTTGTAAATTAATATCTATTTGTTTTATATATTTTACCCATCAAAAAGAAATCTGCAAGGAAAACAAGAATAAAACAAAACATTGTCCGGGAATACACTGTATTTTCAATTTAAAAAAATTATATTAAAATTAATGAATTTTAACATTTCATCATACGAAGGTTTGTTTATTTCTGCATCATGGTCATTTCCATCTTCATCATCTTCGTCTTCATCGCAATTCATTGCTGTATTGTTTTTATTTTTCACACTGTCCACTTCAAAACTGCCTCATCCACATCTTCATAGGCACATGCTTTTAAACGTTTTGAACAAGAATTCGATGAATCATAATTTTGTATCTTATCAGGATTTTTTCATTATGGTTGTAAGCTGTTTGGAGGAATACCAAATTTTAAAGCAATATCCTTTTTTTTTTCACGCCTTTATCCACCTCATGAAGAATTAAATTTTTTTTTCTTTGATGCTCAAGAACTTTCGCTTTGACATTTTCCAACTTCAAGGTCATTGATCACCATAAAATGTGTTAAAAGAAAGAATGTTTAGAAATATTTTGAGAAATAGGAAGAAAAATATATTGGAACACAAGAAAAAGTTCGTTAAATAAAGAATGCACTTCGCTATTTGGAGGTTATTTTACGAAGAAATTCGCAAAATGTTCTTGGGTCCAAGAAAAAATTCGAAAAATAGAGGTTCGTTAAACAGAGGTCTGACTGTATATATATATATATATACATACATATATTCATAAAATCGAAAATTTTCGAGGTTTAACAGTCGTATGACGCCTTAAAAATAAATACTGGGTATTTTACATCACTGATCCTGATGCATGCCGTATAATGTTGCCATCCTCATCAATATTCGCAGAGGAGATCAGGTGCAAATCGTGTTTTTGAATTTTTCTTTGTAAGAGAGATACTAGAAGAGTGAAATCAGTGAAGACTTTCATTATTTTCGAATCGTAAAATTTCAAGATTAATTTCGTAGAAGGTAGGTTGAGCTCGAATACCACCTTACTTCATCGCTGTGTTGTTTATTTTTTAGCCTGTACGTACTATTTTGGCACACCGATTTAACCCTCGAACCGCAAAATCGTGGTATCCGACTGTGTTCGGAGACATTTTTTTGAAAAATAACTTATATACATATTAATGTTATTTTTCAGCTGCATATGTTATAAAACTATGAAAATATTGTAAAATTAGTCTTTCAAAATAATACTTTTTTTAAAAAACTGAGAAATTTGAAGAAAAATGACAAAAATATTTGCCTCACGCTAACAGCCGTAGACAAAATCATATTCTAAATATACATAAATCTTTGTAGGAGTGAATTTTTATGACAGTTATCTGTGTTATGCTCTAAAATCTTTCTTGTACTTCAAAATAGTTTTGAGATATAGCTGAATATAGTTACTAAACTGGTAATTTTTCATAAAAAAATGCTTTTCGTTTATATTTAAGCACTTAGAAATAATACTCGATTTTAAAATTGACCTTAGTGTTTAAAGGAAAACATCAAGCATATTACAGAAAACAATATCAGAAAATTTCATATCAATACTTGAATGAAGTTTAGAGAAATGATTGTTACGGTCGACAGTTTCCCTCAAAAATATCATTTCTCAGAAAACGCATTTAAAGTTTTCATGCAACATAAAATAATGCTTAAAGATGTAACTCCATTTGTAATTCACGTAGAGTAAAAAGTGAGACAGTTTTAGAAAGCTGGTTAAACAGGCTACAAAATTAAGTCATAAAAAGATTTTTGATAATTTTATCAAAAACGACGATTTTAAACCAGTCGGATACCTTAAGTCTATGAAGCGTAGTCAGACGATGGAAAAAATTTAAACCTATAAATACATTATATTTTTAGTTATTATATAAACCAATAAAACACAATAATTTTATTTTTAACATGCTGAAAGAAAAAAAACTTTTACTCAAATCGTGTTTTGGATTAACCCATTCAATTGACTGAACCCTCTCCCAATGAAGAAAAATGTTTTCCGCAACAATAATCATTATAGCTGATGTTTCTTGTAACCGAGTACCCGGGGATGTTCCAGGTAGAGGGTTAAAATTTGTATTAAATTTAAACGATTAATTTGAAATTTTAAATTCGCTTTTCAAGGGCGTGTAAAAAATAATCTCCCGAGGCGTTCCGAAAGCAACGGACGCTAAACAGTGCGTACACAGCCCGCCCATCACACGATTGATCGCCATTTTTTAAGAATCCAGATAAATCTGCTTTTCTGCGCTTTCTTTCAAATGTCCATGTTTGCGGATTGTCACAAAGGGCCGCAGCACGCAAATTGTAACAAGATCCGCGCTCCGCTGGCTGGCTGGCGGGCGAAGCAACAAAGCAGCTGCTGTTGTCTTCGGAGCTTTATCACTTTTGATCATAATCTCCCACTTTGCGGCCGTCCTTTCTGGAACCGCCGTCTTTTGTCCCAGCCTTAAACAGAAGACAAAGCCCTCGGGAGCACTTTTTTGGAGATAAACCCTCTCAGCGGTCATCTGGGTCAGAGAAGGGATGGAAAATGTGAAAATTCGTTTATAAGTTTCGTTTTTACATTGTGATTATACAAGGATGTCCACTCTTTGTCCCGACAGAAATCAAAGCAATTAGATCGTTTAGTAAAAGCAGAGAAGCATTTCTTTTTGATATTTCACGCTTTCTTTACTTTTCGAGAGATAGTGTCGGATGAAAAGGAAAATATGGAACAAAGTGCTGAGTTTCGGTATATAAGGCCTCGGAGGCTGACCGAAGAGCACGATCGTGAACTCGAGGCAGAAAGCAGTAACAGCTCTTTTTGGATATTCCAGTAAAGATATTCAGGTATGAAAATTTTGAATCTAGCCCTATTGCAACGAAAGTACCGTTAAAGTGGTTTAAAAAATTTCTTTCTCTATGGTACGAGCAGATCTTACACAATGTTCAGGTAGAATGTTAAGTAGCTGTCGTATATCTTGTTAACGCAGTGGTAGCTTTGACTTAAAAAGTTACAGAATTTTCCTTCGCTAACTCTTTTTTGAGACAAAATGATCAATTAACCCCTTGCCTTACGTTTTTATTTAACCTCCTAATTAGATGCTACCACCCATTTGGTATACTTTTTTCAATTCCTACTATTAGTTCACACTCTCCCTATATATATTTATATATCTTGTTCAAATTTTGCAATCGATTTTAAACTAACTTCCCGATGAGCTGGAGACTTGAAACTTTAAACATAGTTCAGAACTAGATGACAATGCAATATTAATTCGCTTTCTTGTCTGTCTGTCATTTCATATTTTGCATTGTACGTTTTTCATTATATCTCGAAAACTATTAACATTACAGACTTGGTTCTTGGGTATATGGATGGCCCATGGGATCATCGAAGCACCCCCATATTTTAGCCATACCTTTGCGCATGCGCAGTACATTTTTCATTATATCTCGAAGCACCTAAGTAGGAATTGACTTTAAATTTTTTTTTATATTACTTGTTATTATTTCAATCTACTTAAGATGGTAAAGGATACTTGCTACATTTAAGCTTCGACTAGATGATTTTTGTATTTAAAATTAATTATTACGGATTTAAATAGCGTACAGGCACAAAAGAGACGAACGTGTGGCATGTGACGCCGACCAAGAAGGGGTTAATTCGTTATTTCAGACCATATTTAAATTTTATTAAAAAAATTGTGTTAGTGTGCTTTTCCCATTTGGTGTAACTTGATTCCATGTGTTCATGATAACTTCTATTAATCTAAGCTACCTTGGAGTTTCTGGTATCTGCTGACTTTAGTTGCAGTGCACGGTGTTTCCTTCCTGGAGGACTTTCGGGGGGGGGGGGCTGACCCATATGCATGTTTCGCTTGGATGAAAGCCTAAAAGAATCTGCCTGGCCGCAAAAAGCAATTCGTTGCTAAAGTGCACGTGGGTCTGCTGGTTTTGGAATGGTGCTGGTTTAGAGCACAACCTAAGGATAGAACTCGCAACCGTTAGCCTCTGTCTGACGTTCCTCAGCTATACGATTTCTCAACCCACTTGAGCACTAGTAGACTTACGGGTCTATTCTGGTATCCCCGGTTGGGGTGGGAGACATCACTTTTTCCGCACGTTAACAACGGGAAAAGTGACGTCTCCCAACCCAACCGGGGGTACCAGAATAGAGCCCTAAAATGATATTTTTCGCTCAAATTTCAACATGGCAATCCACTATGTTAGCCGTTAGACAACGCCGGCCAGAACGAAAATTTGTTCAAGAACCTAAGTAGGAATGGGCTGCAATCGCGTCAGTCATTTAATTCATCAAACAATAACGTAATTTGAACTGAAAGTTAATTGTAGTTTGATTCAGTTCGATAATGGTCTCACAAAGAAAGTTTTTAGAAGTTTGGATGCACTAATGAAGACGTTAGTTATGATTATGCGTAAAATACTCTGCATTTTACTAAATAGATGGTCTGTAAAATTATTTTCAGGGAGGTAATATTAAAGTTGGATTTTCGTTGTCGGAACGCGAAGATAGCTTTGAAACAAAATTTCGTTACGGACTTTAAGAATCTTCTAACACTCATCCGATGTATGAGACAAGATCAGTTTCTGGGAAAAGGGAGTCAACTTTATCATTTGGGCTTTTCTTTATTGCTTGTACTGTTTTGTTAATTGGATATTAAAAATAGTGGATGAGAAACTGCAATGATCTGACAAAATTTATTCGAGTAACAGATGGTAAGAAAATATTTATAGAGCTTATGACGGAATATAGGTGGCGAACGTCCTAGCCATTTTTAATATATCTGAATCTTTTTCCTGCGTATAAATCTAGTTAAAGGAAACATTTGGATACAAAAGAGAATTTTTCACGACTTAACAATGGTTTATATAAAAAAAAGGCACTGAGTCAAAAATACGATACGTGTATGCGTAGGAACAATTATGTTTGTAAACAAACCTGAAAAATGTAAGAATATTAATTTAAATAAAGCCTGTTATTTTCATAAGTGAGTAAGCTTATTAATAACTAATTAAATTTATAACGAACTAGTATGAGAACGCTTAGAAATCTTAATTTGTCTTTAAAAACACAGATCCATATATAATAGAAATCAATCGTTGATTGAAATGATCTTAAATAAAAGTCAGAAGAATAATGTCTCAATCAGGATTTAAAACATCAATGATTCGAACATCGATAAGCATTACGATCCGTGTACATTATTAGTTGGATCAGACACTTTTAATTTAAATTAAGTCAATTATTTATTTACTGCTTACTGTAACATTAGTTTTAGTTTAATATACACTTATTTAACTTGACTCGCTTCATGTTTGTGAAAATATTGTAGTCGATTTTTCACTCAGTTCCCGGTGTGCTAGAGTTTTGAAATTTTATACATTTGTGTGTTCTCGATGATAATACGCTATTTTATTATTTTCAGAAGTTAATTAACGGTTAATCGTTTGATTTTAGTTACATTTTTATTTCCAATCATTGGCTCTACCTGGAAGGGAATTTGAGAAAAAATTACTAGACTCCATCTATTCCCCTTTTATAATAATGAATTGTGAACTGTATTAAATGCTAAAATGTTGAAATAGTAATAATAAAAAAGGCTTTTCGAAACACACTTTTTTATTGGTGCACAAAAGAGCGTCCCCCCCAAAAAAAATCTGTGAATCAAAGCAAAAACACAAAAGCGAGGGGAGCTGGAAGCCACACATTAGGGAATTAAGCTTCAGTGGACATCATAAGAAAGAAAATCCTTTAAAAATTAAAATATATTACGCACATGAATAAAATTCTAATTTACTTGAAGTAATTATATAAGCAACTCAAGCTTCTACGATCTTGTTCTGACCTCCAAATTTTTAATTTCTACTTATTAGTTTCTGCTAAGAATTAGTTCCTCTATTTAAAAAATTAGCTTCCACATTTTAGTTACCAATGAAAGTACGTGTTTTTAAACTTTTTTAATAATTGTTATTTTCGGTGCTATCTTTGTTAAACACTATTGTGATGATTTGCAGCCATGAACAAGCAAAGTTTCTTCTGCCTCGTCCTGGTCGCACTGGTGGCTGTCACCTCAGCTGTTCAGAAGACCAACACCACCGCCAGGCCGGCCGCCTCCGAGAAAGTGACCGCCAAGTCGGCCAGAAGCGAATTCCACCACGGCCACCACGGCTTCGAGCACCACTTTCCTCACTACCACGGAGGCCACCACATCGGCGGGTTCGGCCACCACAAAGAGTTCGACCACTACCTCATCCCTCTGCTCGTCGTCCTCGGCCTCGGCGTGCTGGTCATGCCCCTCCTCAGCGTCTTCATGACCACCCTGGTGGGCAACGTGCCCGTCACCACCCTCGTCTCTGGCAGGAAGAAGAGAGAAGTGGCCGGCACGTTCAACGCAGAAGAGAAGATCACGGAGCTCTTCAAGAGATTCGGAAGAGCCCTCGAAGCCTTCAATGCCGAAGACAAATAGATCATAAAGACTCCGATCTGAGTTTTGTAAATACAGAACGATAGTTTTACATTCTATGACTGATTAATTCTTCCTGAGATATTTAGATGCAGCGTTACTTTTTTTTCATTCTGTCCGAATTTCTAATCCCCATCTATACTAAAGGAAAACTTTTCCCTTCGCAGTTTGACGGTAACTTGCCCCGCACTTCTCCTATCGTGGAAATTTTGCAGTACTTTATGTACTTATTCCTAATTTTCAATAAGTATTAAATTTTTCCTTTATTTTATGATCATCAGTGTTTTAACGCCTCACTTTCCAATGTTTTGCATTCGTTGATCGAAGTAGATGTTCATAACTGCATTACAAAAAGAATATTCAAATCGTGTATAGTAAACTTTACATATATATGTCGATATTTCTGCTATATTACGTTGCAAATCATTTTCTTTGACATTAATTCAGAATGAATTAATTTTAATGTAATTAATTAATTTAAAACGAATACATTTTTTTAGAGATGTACGAAACATTGTTTGAATGCGAGAGCCCAAATTTTTCTTTATAAATAGGTTAAATATGTATTATTTTCTTATATCTGCTATAATTATATAACAAGCAACAAGCGTTTTTTGGCAAGAATTTTTTTAAAAATTCATGAGCCACGTCTACTGTGAAGTTTCAAAATTTTTAATTTGCGGTCGTTTCAGTACTATCATTTTATGTGGGTAGCACGTTCAATGCCAGGACTCACGTCTGAAATTCAAACCATCTATCTAAATAGATGGCCCATTCTCTACTATCTCCTTAACTACAGTAGAGAAGGAGCCATCTGATTAGATAATAGGTATGAACCGTGTTTGATTCATGCGGAGATGAACGTGCTAAATCAATTAAGGTATTAAAAGTGAGATTTTAAAAGCGAGGCTTAAACCGTAAAGTTGTTAAGGTTTCGGAATTAAGTTTTTACTTATATCTGAGAGCTGGTCTCATGGATATATGTCATACTGAAGTTATGCAACTTGTGTACTAGGAGGTAGCGCTGGCGCTACTGAAATTTCCTTTTTACCTGAGACAGAATGAATGGTAAAGAGATAAACAGTTGAATGTTTTTACATTCGCAACGATTAAATTAGTTTTCTACAGAGAGAGATTCTTTAAGAATATCTTTGCTCTGCTAAGTGCTAATTTCGAACGAATTTTTCAGATGTGTGAAAAGTTAAATGACTGATGCATAAAAATCAAAAATACTTTTACAACAGGATTCAAAGTTTGAAATACAATGTTGCAAAGGATTTAGAATTATGGCTGCTATTAGCAATAAATGGTTTTTCAAAAAAATTAAATGTAAGATGCAAAATATGCACTTTCAATGCTTTGAAGATTTATGCTGTTCATATGTATGTAACGGCTTCAATCAATGAATGTCATAAAAAGAATCTCATTTGTAAACGTAATAAAATATTTGAAACTGAACTTCTTTTGTGTATCAAATTTTTGCTAACTTTATTATTCTTTTCTATGCCTAATATATAATAACTAAAATACTTATTAAGAAAGGATTTTGTTTTTACAGTAGATGGTGTTTTCATTTTGTCATTTTTAAAGTAACCTTCTTTTCCTGTTTGATTTAAAGTTCGAATCATTCATAGTGTGTCAAGAATATTTTACTAAATATAACTGAGAGGATCGGGGAACTGCATAAAAATTTAGACCTCGTAATGTTTTATTGCCTCACTGTTACCATTAAAGTGCGAAATCCGTTATTCTGTAGAATACCTGGTTATTCTAAAGAATAACTGATCAAATCAGTTAAAGTGTAAAATTTAATTGTATTTTACACTAGTTAATTCATAGAATAACGATCCACACATCGTTAAAGTATGAAATAACCGACATGATTCATTCCGCTTGTTAGTTAAATTATTTACTTGTGTTTGCAATATCTGAAATGGGCACCGTGAAAAATTTTTAACTTTAAGAAACATCCCATGACTTCGCTAGAAGCGGGAGCCGAAATCAAGTAACTTCGCTAGCTCATTGAATGTAAGGAATCTGCGTTCATAGTGGAATTTGGTATTATTGTGATTTTAGTCAGTTTGGAATCGGTTATGGCTGGTTTGCAATTAGTGTTCCAGTGTGTAATTTATAAAACAACGGACTTCTTTTAACGTCAAACTGTTTATTTTACTCTTTAACGATCTATCATTAGCTATTCTATAGAGTAACTAGTTATTTCATAGAATAACTAGGTGAAGTGTGAAATTATTAATCTGTTACACACTTTAGCTGACTTGATCGGTTATTCTATAGAATAACTGAATTCTACACTTTAACGGTGTCACTATAAAATACAATTCTTTACATCATTTCGAGCATTTTTCCAAGTGGAAGCATATGCTTATCTCTAACGGTTTTCAAATTAACTATTGGGATATGATTAGAATAGACAACCTGCATATACATTAAAAAATGCATGGCCAACTGTCTAAATTGAGTTTCCCAAATTTCACTTCGACCTTTTCTCAATTTAGAAGAAAATCTCAATATAGACAGCGAAAGTTGGACAGAGTGAGCAACAGTGAAAGCAAAATATATTATTTGCGCTTCTGAATCTTTTCTTGCTCTTCACTGAGTGATGAATTATTTCATTGTTTCAGGATTTATTTTATTTTATTTATTTGCTTGTCTATTTTTTAAATTTTGTCCAACACTCCCCCCTCGCGGCGACTAGTGTCCCGGGTTCCAGAGCGTCCCGAACTGAACGTCAGAAAACCTGGTCACTTTAATAGAGGGAGGAAACCCATTCTCGTCCGTTACGATGCCTGCGGTCAGGTTCATTGGCACAAATTTTGCATCCGAATAAGGTTACTGGAGCCTCGAGGCGTTCTCGAAGAGCCGAGACTTTGAACTTGACTTTGAGAGGCTCGTCAGGGAGGGTTTTCGGGGAAGGGATGCTGGAATTCGACCTTGATACGAGAAATGCTTGAACTCAATCTGGTCCCAGAAATGGGTTGGAGTCATCAACCCAGCGCGCTGTTTTCTCGGAGGATGTAGCGAGGAGTCTCCCATGAAGAAGCCCAATCAAGATGGAATCCAGCTAGGATGCATTTCCCCCTTTCAGTTCCGTGTTATATAAGCGAGCGGTCACTCGTGCTCCAGGTCAGCGTGTCACAGAATCCAGGAGCGTTCGTTTTCAATGATTCCAGATTGTTGTCGAGGCAAGTGTTTCACTTTCCGACCGGATTCTTCTGCGCGCTGAACCGTGGGAGGGGATTCTACAGTCGGAACATTGTAGTCAGTCGAAAGTAACTTTCTCTTTTGGAGGGGGATTACCGAAATCTCTTATCTGAAATCGCATCGAAGTGAACGCTCTCTGCCACAGGTAAGATTTTAGTTCATATCTATTGAATGTAGAAAGCAACATCTGATGTTGGACTTTTTTTAAAAACATAATGCTCGTAGGTTGGATACTATCCGTAAATTACGACAGGCGGGATGCAAAAACTGTTCAAAACGCTCGACGGGGCAGACCGTTGAATTTAGAGATACCAAATTTGCAGAATTCAGTAGAGTCTCCCTACAACGAAGTCTCTCTACAGCGAATTTCTCCCTATACCGAAATTTTTAATCGGAATGTTAAATAACATTCAAAATATTCTCCATATAACGAAGTGGTTGTCTCCCTATAACGAATTTTTTTCAGAAGTTTATCTTTTCGATTTTCGTCATTTTTGAAGAAAGTTGCTAATTTCTATGCAACCAATTCGCTCACACGTGCCTGTTTCTGGAACCACTCACTCTTAAATTGTGAAAGTTTAACATCACGAAATGCAAAGAAATGCAAAATAACGGAATTTTTCAAGTAAAATAAACGTAAGTACATACTAGTACAAATTATTCTCTAAATTGGTGAATTATCTTAACTTTTGAGCATTTTATTTATACAATAAAAATTAGTATAATTTTAACAAATTTATAATATATATTACTTCATTTTTAATTGAAAATCATAATTAAATACATTTGAACTTATCGCACCTATTGAAAAGTTTGGAACATTTACTTAAATAACTGCAAAAATCTCTAATCTCCGTGTAACGAAATTTTCTCTATACCGAATTTTTCAATTGGAGCCAAGCGATTTCGTTATAGGGAGACTCCACTGTAGTTACTTCTTGGGTAGTAGTGCTCACTAAGAAAGGAATTTTTAAAACTTTCATTAAATTTGTAATTAAAATTTAGTCGAAAGTTTAACATTTTAACTCAATACCTTCGGGGTATATTAGTGCCTTCCTACACCACTTAAAAATTCGGAACATTAGCTTTTCAGTGGCACCAATTTTATTTCGATACAATTTTAACCTAATTTTTAAATACTTTTTGGTGCATTTTACTATTGATTATTTTAGTTACTGCGTTTAAACGAACGTGTGTACACATTATCGCTGCTACAATTAAGAGCAAACTTCGAAAAAATAATATAAAGACAGACCAACCAAGCCTGAAACATCATCTTGTTACCATATTTGAACCTTTTTAATTTTTTTTATTGTGTAAAATGCTGAGTCAATGAAATCAGTCTGTGTTTTGTTTTGCTGCACAGGATGTTACACATTAACAGAAATTCCTAATGTGTGAAGCCCCGGTTTTTGATGGTATTGCAGATTTCATTGATAAATTACAATCAAAATAATGATTTTGTTTCATTTTGTTTGTACCATCTTTTGCAATTTTAAATGTGACATTTTTATAAATTGCATAGTCCTGAGATTTTAGAACTGTCAAACTGTTAGTTAAAAATCGGAATCAAACAAGACCCAGGCAGCACATTAAGATTTTAATTTATTTTCGAATTTAAACACAGTGCGAAAAATTCAGGTAACATAGTGTGGAAAAATTAAGCTTTAATCATTCGAGGAGGATTTTATAGGTGTACTATAATTGCTCTAAAAGTTGCAAATGGTTTATCTATTGGTTACTACATTGTTTCTGTACCACTTCTGTTGGTTCCACAACTTTGAAAAATTAAATGAGACGAACACACTGACGACATGAAAGAACAATTGATGATAAGAAAACAGTTATTTAGAAAGTGGGAAAAAATGAAAGAAAAAGAAATAATTGCAGGAAAATCCCAGGATATTTTTTGAGGCTTCTCTATTCACTCCGTCAATACACAAGCGAAATCAGTCTACTGAACTTTATTTGATTAAGCTTTTACTTTTGAAATCCTTCGAGGGATTGAGTTACAAACATTTTCAGCTTCTATGTGTTTCATTTGGATGAGATGCATAGAATAGAGATGGGTTTGGATATTTGCTATCCGAAAACAATTAGCTATTTCTAGGTATTTTATGTCATTTCTATGATGTATTCGTTTATCGATGATATTCTCCTTTTCTATGATGTACCTGCCAATAAAACATGTCGCATTGACCCTCCGTTAGGCGCGAGTAATCTTTCAGATCCTTTAAGTATATTTAAGCTAACCCTTGAGCTTGGCAATGGTTTCGCGTCACTATCTTCACAGACCTTCGAGGAGTGGGGCTTAATGCAGCTTTGACTTCAATCCTCTGTCACCAAAAATTGGAAACCATAATTCTGATCTATCAGATCACTGCGCCAAAAGTCGCAAGTTTTTTGTTCTCTTTAGATATACTAGGGGGTCAGTTTCCCTGCTCGCTCCCCTCCCCAACCCCCAAGAATCACGTCATGATTCTTTTGGGATCACTACGTTGTTTCCAGATCGCTTCGCTCGCTCGCCATACAGTCATGCATTTCTGCTAGTAATAGAAAATTCGAAATGCATTAATTATTGAAAGTAAATTTAAATTAACCGAAATTGCCTGAACTGCTAAAATTAATTTTTTATCAATCACTAAAATTAAAATCTTCTGGTAATTAATAATCTTCTGGAACCTGTTATATATGAACATTCAAAACAAAATAAACAAAACATATCGAAAATCCAATTCAAAAACTAAAAAATTATTAATTAAACAAAATTTAAATTATGATCCTATAAACAAATGTGCAAAACACAAGAGCACGTGTAAAACTAAAACAAACCTATGAGCTACATTGCTCTTACAACTATTGAAAAAGTCAAACCAAAAATTTGGAATTTTCAACAATAAAATTAGTTGCTCCGCGTTGGTACATTACATTAGCCAGGTTAAATCGATTTTGTTGTACAAACCATCCCTGTTACTAAAATTGTCGAAGAAACAGAAAGGGTAGTTTACCCCATTATTAAAGAATTAGAATGAAAAATTCCATACGCTAAGCCTAACAATATATCATCGTTATATGGAAAGTACCCATAGGGGAGATCTGGGATGTTTGACCATAGGGAAGGTTTGACCAGCACCTTTAATTTTTTTATGTAAATGTTATAAAGAAATCTGAATGATAGTATATATATAATTCTAAGATGTTTAAAAATCAAAATTATTTACATCAATTAGAAATTAGACATTTAAAACTTCTTTCCATACACAATTGACAATATTTTCAACAGTTTTATTTGCCCTAATTTCATTCCACCAAAATTTCAAACATGCCCTATTTTCAATGAAATGTTGCTGAGGAAAGCTTCCCCACATGTATTCACAATTCACTGCAATTATTATTTGCCAAGAAAGATGTAACTTTTCTCTCTAGGCAGTTATTTATTTGTTAAACTTCAGAAAATTTAAGTTGTCAAGAGATGGTATAACCCATTTTACAAACTTTTATCTAAAAATGACCATTTAAAGAGAAAAGTGGCTTGAAACATGCTCATATTAACTATTCAAAATTGAAAGCATAATAATTATGTATTTTTAGCTTCTTAAAATCGATGAGATTCTAAGTTTATTTATATTATGTTGCTCAGAAAACTTCCCCACAATGTTGCTCAGAAAGCTTCCCCACAATGTTGCTCAGAAAGCTTCCCCACAATGTTGCTCAGAAAGCTTCCCCACAATGTTGCTCAGAAAGCTTCCCCACAATGTTGCTCAGAAAGCTTCCCCACAATGTTGCTCAGGTAGCTTTCCAACATGTATACAAACTCACTCCAGTTTCAAGTTAGTCAAGAAAGGTACAACATTTTTCTGTGGGTAGTCATTTATGCTTTTTAAAACTCAGAAAATGCGAGTAATCGAAATATGAAGTAGCCCATTCCTCAACCTTTTAACTTAAAAGGACATATTAAGGAAATATTCACTCATTTTCCTAATCGAAACTGCAAGACTTTAATTTATTTTGCTCAAACTATTTAACTCAAAAAAATATAGCGCTGTCTCAGACTTTCCGTCGATTTAAACAAACCAAACTTACGAGCTGTTACCAAACGGCGATTAAGAAATCCGACCCTTTTTTGTCGCCACATAAGAGATAGATGGATATTTTATATATAGATTTTTTTCATTTCATTTGTATATTTTAAAATGTATACTATTGCAATTGCTTAATACAAAATGGATTTAACGTGGTGAGGAAATATCCTTTAGAAAAAAGAAATAATTGTCTAGAAATCGGCCCGATGGATGCTGCAACTTTTTTATAGTTTCACTCTGGTCTCTAAAAACTGCAATCTTTGCGATGAGACCGATTTGCAAGACATCTGTGACATGCTTTTGAAAAATTGTGGAAATTAAATATGTACAAAAATAAATATATTTTGGGTATTTAATTACAAAAATTAAATATGATTAAGACATTGTTGATAAAAAATAAGAGCATGTGATCTGAGAGATCACCACCTAAACTCTCCACTAATCGCGATATCTAATAGATGCACACACAATCTGCACTTATTAGCTATTTTCATCGCATTACAATTTAAATTCTTTTACATAATTCTTTTTCTTATAGTTATTAGGAAAAAATTATCAAAACCGGATGAACATATCATAGAATAGATTGTATCCGCGAGATACATTGTGGCCATTTAAGTACGGAATTGATTGCGGAGGGTTAACATACAAGGTATATAATAGCTGCGCCTAACGAAAGATTAAGTTGAAAACGCACATATTTTATAATTTTTTTGTCTTGTTATAACTTATGTATTTAATTTAATATTTTCGCACAAGTTTCAGAAATGGAAGATCCAAAAAAGGCAGTGTGGGCCTTAATTATAACCTTTTCTCTCATTGGGCAATGCTTAACAAAGCCGCCAGCTTTTGCGACTGCACCGAAACTGGCGAAGCGGTCGACTTCAGAGGAGCTGGCTGCCTTGCGACAGAGTCCGCTGGCGCCATCACAGTTTGCCTTGGCGGCAACTCGGTTCATCGTCATGTTGCCCTTCCTTCCTCTCATGATGGCCATTCCTGGAGTCACGGCTGTGGTCATGCCCCTCTTCATGGCCCTCCAAGACAGGCTGACCACTCTCATACCCAACATGCCCAACCTCTTCCGGCCTGGGAACACCGGGAACAACCAGCAGCCAGGCGGCGCTGTCTCGAACTTGCTCAGCATTTTTGGTGGCGCTGGAGGCGCAAATCAAAACCAGCAAGGATCTGCCACCAATGCTGGAGCAGAAGCCGCGGGCGAGACGCCGACCTTCTTCAGGTTCCGGAGGTCCATCTTCAAGCTGCCCACCCCGTCCAAGGCCCTGAATGAGGGGTTCAGAGAAGTTTTCGACTTCTTGGCAAAGACGGACGATGTTCTCAACCACCTGACGAGCGCACAAGCAGACTGCCGAAGACAAGCAGTCTGCAGGATATCCTCCATTGACCCCAACATTGGAACTTTCATAGGAAACATGCTTCAAGTTTTAAAGTAAGTGAAAAGTTTGCAGCTGAATTTCATAAAAATCATTTCATTGGATTTAATACAAATGCATTCTATAATAATACTGTAGGCTTATTGAAAATTATTGGTTTATTACATTTATTTCTGGCTATATAAAGATCCAGTCATTTAACTGAAACTAGCGAGAGTTTCAATATCACGTATTTTCTGTAAAGTTCCACAGTACAATGAAGAGAATCGAGCATGCATTTGCATTTCTTCCGTTTGACCTTTTGTTTTTTGACACATGATCTACAATTATGATGGAAAGACCACACACTAAATTCCATTAATCTAGTTGTTGCGTTAATGAGTTTCGCTTTCACACACTCGCGAATAGACAGGCAGCCAATCCTTTGATGAATTTGGTCCCGAATTTCGTACAGATAACAATTTTTGTGATAAAGCTATGAGCCAGTTTTCTAGTTTGCTGCTAATTAAGTCGTCGAGTTTGCAGGTACTTGGACGGTCTCCTTGGAGACCGATTCAATCCAACATGAGGTGAAATCTACAATGTTCGGCTAAAGGCCACGCACCGAATTTCAGTAACTCTCTTGTGTTTTTAAACTCAATTTTTCACCCTATGATAATGGCTCCAGGGCACGCGACCTTCTTTAGGGCCAGACTAAGCCCTGTAGGGGCCTATAGGCAGTGCAAGCTTCGAGGTCCGCTTTTCCCCTCCTCAACTTCCTAAACCAACTATTTTTTTTATTGATTTTAATTTAATCTCTATACAATCAATTTTTAACCCTCTGAGTGTTTCACACGTATTTTTAAGTTGACCTTGGACTACCCCATAAGCGGAAAACACGCGTTTCAACGTGCGGTCGGAAACACGCCTTAATCGGTCTGCACGTATTTTTACTTCCATTGTGAACTGTCTCCAAAGCCTGGTAAAATCTAGTTCGAATAGGTTCCAAGCTGAATAGTATGGATTCTTGCGGTTACTCCCTCCACGGGGGTTGCTGATTGTCCATAGTTCAGAGGGGGGGGAGAGACTGGATCTTCTGCGCTTTCGGAACATCTTCTGTTGGGAGGAAGACACATTTTTAGAACATACTAGCTGAATGGCCCAGCGTTGCACGGGCAATCTTGAATAATGGGATATTCCCGGGCGGAGAGAAGTGTGATCATGTGAGGCCTTGGGATCCATATTTTCATATGCCTGGCTCCGTTTTTTTCTCAACAAATATTGTCATTTTCCCCCAACAAACGTAAATGTTGCGAAACACCGTACGACAAAAAAAAGAAAGAAAAAGGCAGGAAAACGATTTTTTTTTCAATTGTTAATAAATCCAAACACAGAAGAACATAGAAGATCGCTCAAAAGGAAATACCAACTTACGTTAAATAAATAAAAAAAATGCAACACCGGATGAGAAAACTAATAATCGGGGAGAAAAAAGAATCCGCCGTGAATGAATTCACCATTCTGCCAATAGATGACAGCACGTCAATTCATTCATTTTGACGTTTTTAATTAATATGTTTTTAACTAATTGTAATTTCGGAATTTAAATGGCCAAAATGGATTCCTTGGATTATTCCCCATCTTTTGGTACTTTCCGCGTGCTTCTCCGTTCAGCGGTTCGTGAGGAGATAGTCGGACATACATACATACATACGTTTGTTTACCTTCGAATTTTAATAGGATAGATAAAGGTTCTTAATCGCTCGCTTTTCGAATCACTTTACAGGGGAGACCGAACGACCCAGAGGGTTAAGTAACAAAAGTTAAGACAATCTGAACCAAAATATTTCGTAGTGAGTCATCTTCAGGAGAGTTCTCATAAGTATTTCCCACATGGAAAAAAGCATGCAAAATTTAAAATTAATTAATAAATTATAAAACGTTTTTTAACACAATCTGATTACTCTAAGGCAAGGGTCACCTCAATTATTGAGACAGAAACAAACTGAGTTCCTCCCCCAATCTGCAACCGAATTTGAAAAAATAAAATCCTAAGAATAATCTTCTGAAATTTAAGCGATTCTTGATTATAATTTTTATAAGTTTGTACACGGCCCTTGTAAATTTAAAGAAAGCACTAAATTAACTTACCGCGAAAATAATGCAAAAAATAAAAATTCGAAACTCGAAGGCTCTAAAAATTGTGGGGCCCTTAGGTAGTTGTCTATTTGCTAAACCGGTTCTGTCCTTCTTGCTGCACCCTATTTAAGCCACTGAACTGAGCCGAGAGTAGATAGGACTCAGGCGCGGGGCCAAACTCGATGTAATTAGCCCTACGGCCTGAAATACGATCCTGGCCCCCAGGGCCATTTAATGAACTACTGATGACTATTGGGGGTGGGCGAAAAAAATTATATCATGCCCTGAAGTCCATTTATCCTCGCAACGCCACTGAAGTTCATTAGGTGAGTGCGAGCTCCATATTCTGCCGATGAGTCTCCGTGTATGTGTTCCTAGTACTCGCGTAAACTGTTAAGTGAGGGTATAGGAAAATATGGTGTGGAAACTTGAGCCTGCAGATTTAAAGTCAAGTCACTGGCTCTAGTTTCATTAACGGTATTATGAAGAAAAATGATTAAGAAATGATCTTTTTCATTTTTTAAACATCTGAAAATCAGCTAAGTTCATTTGAGTTTCTTTATAAGCCCTAAAGATTTAATTTATCTAAAAATAACCAAATTTTTCCGTTATTAGTTTTTCTAATGGACGAGTTTTCTGTTTTGTTTACTAACCTTAAAAACCTTGATTTCATTTGAATTATTTTTGGACTTCCGCTTTGAAGATTCTATTGACTAAGCATTACACCGGAAGTAGTTTGTTAAGATTTTTAATGTAAATAAACGAAACAGAAAACTCTTCCATGCTCTTATTGCGACAGTGCGAATGAAAATGCAGGAGTTTGTTTAAAAGCGCGAGGAAATCGTTATCAAAGTAACCAAGAGAGGGCGCTAGGAGAGGGTTGAACCTTAATTAGAGAAAGCCTGCTTTTGTGACTCGCGTAATCAGAAAAGTTTCTCGTGGACGGCCTTGAGTGCTAAAATTTTCTAAAATTTTTTCTGTGAGCAACTTGGCGAATGAAAATAATTCTTCCACCGGTCAAGAAAACATTTGTTTAGATACTGTTTTGAATAGAATTTATTCGGAACCCAATGTAAAAACGAAATTAAATCAATTACAAAATAGATACACGGTTTAACACGTGTGAATTCGAGTGAAGAGATGCTCAAGGGTATGACGCTCCTCAATTTAGATTCCACTCATAAAATAAGCTAGAATGCAAAATAAGTCTCGGGTGTTAATTTATAACCAGTCAATACTCTGGAAAGGTAATTTTAATCTATTTTAGAGCAATTTATTATTCTAAATTGCAGTTGAAAAATTTACCGCGTAAGTGAAGCAACCCAATAAGCGCTTTCATTTTATAGTTATAACATCATTTTTATTCTGCAATGTTTTTCCTTCAAAATGATTTCAATATACATATCAGAACTTCAACCATTGTGTCGTCCGCTAAAAGTGACCAAGATTCAATAAGCTTTACCACAATTTTTGCCCCAAATTTTTTTGTCAGGAAGTTTTTGCACAATATCGAGAAATAATCATATTTCACTCAAATCCGTTAAAATTACTGTCAAGATCCAGGTAAGTCCCTTTTAGATGAATATTTTTGAACTCGTCTTGGTCTAAGACCAAAAGAGAAAAGTCGCAAAAGTGATACCCGATGTTTATGGGAAAAACGAGCCAGAATGCGATTTCAAAATATTCCATGAAAGTCTAAAACAATGCGAGAAAAAGATACAGATCGAATCGGGTTTAATTTAAACATTGAAGTGAGAGTGGGAAAGTATTTGTGATGTGCATGTGTGAAATCAATAGCAATCGACGCTGAAGACACCTTGAGAAATTTTGCTTGACAGTATTCCACTGTTTATGGAGTTGTGACATTTGATCACTTTCTCGTATACGAAGAGGATATTGCAATCGTCAAAACCATTCGACCTCGATATTGGAATGAATCTTTACATTTTACACTTCCCCGAGTCCTAAAAAAATCCTTTTTGGGACCCAGTCTGTCTGTGAATGCGATAACTCAAAACCCAACAAGCCAAAAGGAAGAAATCTGTTCTTAAATTAATCAGAAGTTAAAGTGTTTTGGATTGCATTTTTAAAATTGGTCACGAGGATACACAATTTTTATGACATCAGCCTCCCCAGAATCAAATCCTGGATTCGCCACTGACGGTTTGGATCAACAATTTTATAACATGACGGAACAATATGCCGAAATTCAACCATCTCGTTTGCTGCGTTTCGGAGGGATCGCTATTGTTGCGAATCTGTGAATACCACTTCCCTGCTATGCGTGTCTTATGGTTGGAAAGAGAGATTTAAAGGGATTCGTACAGGTGGTAGCCAATGACCCTTGACCTTGGAGACAGAATGAGGGTTGTCGAACATGCGAGAATCATGGTCCTATCTCTTTGGTGTTTTGTCTGCTGTGCTAGCTTGTAAGCTAAACGTTATTGAAAGTGCCGTTATTGCTATTATTAGTGATTTGCTGTCTGTTTGTGTTGCTAATCGGTACAAGCGCCGCTTTTCTTGTTGGCTGTGCTTCGAGTTTTGCAGAATATTCTGGAATAAAGCGTCATTCTCCATCCTCCTCCTGGTTGGGCCGCTTTCATAGTGCACCCGCAGGACGATTTTCGTAAAGATACGTGCACAGACAGACCAGTTTCCCTATGACGGAAGTTGACAAAAATTTCACAGCAATCTTGGTGTAAAAACCATATACCAAATTTCATCTGCCTACCTCGTTGAGTTTCTAGGTTATCATGTGCATAGACAGACAGGCAGACAAAATTCCAAAAGTGATGTTTCCGGATTCGAGTGTTTTAGAACATGTGGGTTCATCAAAATCTCGAGGTCTAAATTTTTGATGGCTGCTTTGTCTTTGTGTGCTTCGCATGCGAGAAAGTAAAAAAGTGTTTTCCAATCGAGAATAAACTGTTGTTGTCCGATTACAAAACAAGAATGACGGAAAACAATAAGCTTTTGAAATCTCAGATTTTCCCCGGAAGCAGGGACATTTATCAGTTTTGTTGTGACCTCGACGCGCATTTTGTGTTCGTGTAGAAAATGACGTTAAGTTGATGGATGAGTGAAAATACGCATTTCATAAAAGAATCTGAAATGCATCCCTTCACAGAATTGATTATGATTTTTTAAAAAATAATTCCAAAGCGCAATAAAACGTTAAATAAAGCCAACAGGATGCTGCGGATAGATGCTTTTATTTATTTATTTATTTTAAAGAAAAGCACACTACAGAGAAAACTCCATTTACAGAGTGCTGACGAACCCACAAAGAACAAAAGTCACAATGAGTAAATAAAAAATTATATATATATATATATATATGCCTTAGAAAGCAAAAAGTAGACCACAGAGAATACATAAAATCATAAAACTTATGCAAACGTATATATAATTGAAAACGAAAACACATAATCACAAAACTTTAAGACACACTATCACACCAAAAGCCGTATTTTTTAAAAAAAATTTAAAGTTCATTTCCAAAAAGTAAGGGTCAAAAAGTCAAAACACGCAAACTCCGAGTCTAATAAGAAACACACCAGGAGTTTAAAAGTTTAAAAACGTAAATACACACTTGAGATTAAAAAAAATGCAGCACTTAAGATAAAAATAAATCAAACACGGCGTCAAAAAACTGTTCGAATACATAAGAACACGGAAAATCAAATGTTGTAGAAAGGCAAAATAAAACATATCATGTATTTAAAAGATGCAAACATTTCGACTTAAAAGCACCTAGAGACATATTAAAAATGTCAAGTTCATCAGAGAACTTGTTAAAAATTTTATAAAACCTATATAACGAGAACCTGTTAATATAATCAAATTTTGAATCTAAATTTGGAAAGGAACTCTGGTTTCTTAAAAATCTGGCTGGCACGGCGACATACATGTATGCATACAAGTGGCCATTGATATCTGAAAAGACAAACTGCAAAGAAAAGTAGTTGACTTTAGAATCTTTCATGACACAATTTCTACCAAGATTTTGAGAATACTTATTTTAGCCCAAAACTTTCTTCTGGCACATTTGCGTCTGACTGCAGATAAGACATGCCGATTTTAAGGTGACCAACCTTTAACCTCCAACAAAAAGAGTACACAAACAAATTGAAGTTATAAAATACCATAAATAAAAGAAACATTTAATTCATTGTAACAGTAAATATAGAATACACAGTAACATGATAAATGCATAATAAAACATTTATAGCATCATTTACTGTACACTTTTCGAAGAAGGGCAGAGCTTACAAAAGTAGGACGGTTGGTCACCTTATGATTTATCAGTTGAATATAGATAAACTGAGCAATGTATTTTCGACATACAAATGCGCAATTCCTAATCGACATCGATTTCGTGGTCATTTTCGAAAAATCCTTCTAACTTGTCTTCACTTTCAGATTGCACGAGTGAAATCTGAGAGCAGTCTTAGCTTGTGTTGTTTATTTCTTGCAGTACCTCGATTTCAGAAATCCAGGACATCCTAGGATTAGAACTACATTAGAATAAATAAATTCAAAAATAAAAAAACTATCAATAATATAAACATCTTTATTACTTGCATAAAATGTAATGAAAATTTCCACAACTTCTTTTGTAGCATTTTCACGGATCTCTGTCTGAAAGGAACTCACTGAAAAATAAATACCAGAACTTGAAAGAAAATTGCGTTATGCATTATTTTCAGAACTAATTACTGTCACAAACAGCAAATGAAGACAAAAGTCATGACGTTGATTCCCTTAATTTCTGTTAGAACTGAAATCGGAGTTCTCTAATTTGTTTAGATATGAAATAAAGTTGCTATTAATATGCGAGATTATCAGACAATGTTTTGAAATTCCTAAGGTGCAAATAGACACACATTGGTAAAAATTGGCATACCTGTTCTTATTTTTAGATCACAGAAGAGTCGAAGGAAAACTATTCAGTTAAATTAATTTAATTATTTAATGAAAAGTCGAAGAGTTTAACTGTGGAAAAGTGATTAAACTTAGAGAATAATTTTGAGCTTAAGATTAAACTTAGAGAAATTTAAAAGGTATCTTTTGACATCTTTAGTAGAAATAGTGTTAATGATAGGTAAAATAAAATTTTTAACTTCTGTAGAAAATACAGATTTTCATAAAAATTCAAAAATATTTTTCAGTCTATTTTTAGCTAAGAGTGTTTTTAATGAAGTATTCCATTGACCTTGCATTTTGTAGTTTTTATGATGATCCAAGCATTACAAACAGAATTTTTCGTTTTCTCAAAAGTTCATTCCCAAAGCGGTCACTCTTGTATTCGTATGTTTTCTTCAAAAATTTTCTTAAAAAAATGATTGATTTTATATTTTTTTAAAAAACACACTTTTATTAGTGTACAAAAAGTTGATTTTTTTCATTTTAATTATTGTATACTTTTTAGTCTACAATATTAATATATTATTATAAATATTATGGAATCTTGAAATCACAATTATTTTCTCAAATTCAATTCTAGGTGGAGCCACTCGTCTGAAAAAATTTAATTAAATTAGCCAATTAATTGATCACAAAGTTCTAAAAATATTATAATAGATTATTGTTAGGACACATAAGTGTACAAAATTTGGAAACACATCAGGTCAGGAAACGAGTGGAAACTCTATCTCAAAATTCCATCTTCACAACCGAGAAATGAATCAAGTTAAATAAGAGTTTTTAGGAAGCACATGATTGTGTGTGCCCAGAGCTCAAAGTTATCACATCGAAATAACTGGGAGTTTGGAAAGTTAAGATTGACATAACAATTCCATTAATTTACGTGCGCATTTCTTAATTTGTTAACTATCTGTGTTGAAAAGGTTGCCTTGAACACGTTGCGATGAATTTTTCAGGTAAATGCGGAAAACTTCATTTCGATAGATAGAAGCAAATGAACATATTCGGAATTTTCGTTTAAAAGAAAAGAAATTATATCATTGATGATCAATTATTAATACTGATTTTTAAATTAGTACAGTGAAACCTCTCTGAGCGGCCACCCCTCCGTTCCGAGAAAAATTGGCCGCTCTGAAGGGTTTTCGTTACAATTACAAGATAATTGCTATAATACATAATATAAACAAGTCTGACACATATTTCTTATTTAAAATGAAGTTTGAGACTTATCTAAAGAGAAAATAGTACTTTATTTAATAATTTTTTATATTTTTGAAAAAAGGATACAATTTGTGACTGTTTTAAGTTTTTACCCTTCTCGGGAAAAAAACATTGTTTCAAGTTCGTTTTTCAGTTTAAAAAGTAAATCTCTAACCAATGCGTTTGTTAAATGGGATGGGCGAACCCACCCGGCGGCCGTTCAGAGGGTTGGGTGGCCGTTGCTAGGGGTTATTTTAACATTAGGTCTATGGGCCGAATCCGAAAAATCCGTGCAACGAAAAATTGGCCGTTAAGAGGGTTGGCCGCTATGCAGGGGTGGTCGTTCGAAGAGGTTTCACTGTATTATTGATTTTTGTTTGCGTAACCTAAGAAAAAATTATATATATGAAATCTTTAGAATTCCACATTAAAATAAATAGCTATCTTAATCTAAAAGCCAATCAAAAGAGTGATAGCATGTTAATATTTATGAACTGGATTGCCTGAAAATAATAATATAAATAACTTCGTAAAACGGTGTTATTCAGATATAATTTTAAAAAGCACATTTATCTCAAAATGGTGAATTTAAATTATGGCCTGTTTCATATGTAAAGATTCTGAGTAAAAAATACTTAGTTTTTCCTAGCTAAAGTTAGTACGGTAGAACCCCGCTAATCCGAAATTCCGGTTAATCCGAACCGATTTTATTTTAGAAAATTATACGTAATTGAAAAGATAACCTGAAAAGATTTAAATATACATACTGAAAAGATTTAAATATACATACTAAAAACAAAAAAGTACTTTTTCAGCATGCGTGATTTTGTACACATTGAAGAAACTAATGCAATTCGCCGTAAGATAAGGTCACTTCATACAGGAGCACATCCATTATTCTAATGAAAAGGGGAGACATGTTCTCTTTCTATTGCTTTTGAATAAAAGGGAATTCAAGAGATAATAGTACTGAGTACTTATAACTTATATTTTTTTAGCACGCATCTTTTACTTTTCTATTTTTATCGGAATTTAGGGTAATCCGAACAGGCACCGGTCCCAATTAATTCGGATTAGCGGGGTTCTACTGTATCTAGGTTCTGTTTTAATTCACTCAGTTTAAAACAAAATCCATCACACTGAAATCATTTATTTGTAAGAAGGAAAATTGCCTGCCTTTCGAGAAAGTTTTTTTTTCGGTACTTCCTCATGCGCTAGAATTCTCTAGCCCAGTGCACTTGAGGGTTGTTGATAACAATACAATATTTTAATATTTTCAGAATTTAATAATCAGTTAATTAAATTAAATTTTGATTCCTTACGAGTGGTTCCGTCTGGTAGTGAATTTCAGAAAAAATTGACTTCGGTAACCCATAGTAACAATAATAATGCATTTTAAATTAAAGATTAAAAATTAGAAAATAGTTGAAATAAAAATAATTCTATTGTTTAGTACACTAATAAAAGTGTGTTTATAAAAACTTTTTTATTTATTATTGGCACTAAAGTTTGAGTTTAAAGGTAATAATGCTTTTATTCTTTGCTTGAAGATCCTAATAAGAGTGAGGCCGAATTTCATAATACAAATTTATCAATTATTCCAAAAGTTTCGCAAAGGGATATTCCGTAGCTTAACAATTTTTGAAAGCAACTTGATGAGAGAAAGATTGCTTGATATTAACCCTTTAAGAGTGGATTTTTCCCCTGCTCTCTAATACAATGACCCCTCCTGTTTTGGAAAGGGCTCTCGTTTCCATTCATCTAAGAAGGCATAGAATACTTGAGATGCTCATGGTTTCTACTTATGTTTTGCGTCAAATTACAAAGCTAATTCATGATTATATTTTAGTTTATAAGCCTAAAAATGCGATAACTCGATACACGTGAATATGACGGGCGCGACGGTTAAGGGTTAAAGAAGCTCTTCCGGGCACGGATGGTGAGCGGAGGGTTTGCGTGTCCGATCTTTGGGAGTCTCCACCTTCCTACTCACAAACGACAGTGTATCAAAAAGTGCATTTACATAAAGAGTCACGTGATTGCACTCCACATCGACCAACATCAGTGGCGTTCCTAAGGTCGCTCCACCGGGCACGTGCCCTGCGTCCCGCACCGAGCTACCTTGTGGATGAATCAGAAACTATTTTAAGATCAAGAAATCTCACCAAATTCAATTCCTGTACTTTCCAGACCACAAAAAACTGGCACAAAGAAGAAGTAATACATTGTAGTTGCCTGTATTGAACATTAATGCTATTTTAATATCGATTTAATTCGATATCGATTAGGAATTGCGCATTAGTATATCTCAGCTTATCTATATCTGATAAATCATAAGGTGAGCAACCGTCCTCCTTTCGTAAGTTCTGTCCTTCCTCGAAAAGTGTACAATAAATGATGTTATAAATGTTTTATTACGCATTTATCATATCATTGTGTAATTCCGTATTATTGTTTCAATGGATTAAATGTTTCTTTTATGTACGATATTTTTTTAGTTTCAATTTATTTGTGTCCCCCTTTTGTTGGAGGTTAAAAGTTGGTCATCTTTATTTTAACGATGGATTTTAATGCGAAAATGATGCGTTATATATTGAATCATTTGGAATATTCCGACTGCGAATAGCATTGAACTCATTGCTTTTTTATCTCTTTAATAAGAGTTTTTGTTTGCTTAGTGTACGTATAATAAATTATTTTTTGTGATAGGAAGGAGATTCATGCATTGATACCCTTCATTGAGCCTCACCAAACGACTAAAAAATTTACTGAAATTAGAGCAAGGAAACTAAAATAATATTAATTTTGGTTTTTCTTTTATATTAATGTTAATGTGTCCCAAGTTAAGTATTACTATTTAAAAAGGAATAGATGTTGTATTCTTTTTAACCCTTTAATTGCGGGTGTGGTTTATAAACCACTTGTTTCGTTTGTGGCTTGTGTATCACTAAATTATGTCAATATTTTTTTATATTTAAATAAAATAAATCAATCTTTTTTTTCATATCGTTTATCTTACCACTAAAGTATAAAAATGCCTTTTTTTATGAATTAATAAAATAAATTTTTTATTTTGCCTTTCTACAACATTTTAGATTTTTATGCTATTTGATTTTCAGTGTTCTTATGTATTCGACCAGTTTTTTGGCGCCGTGTTTGATTTATTTTTATCTTAAGTGTTGCATTTTTTTTTTTAAATCTCAAGTGTGTATTTACGTTTTTAAACTTTTAAACTCCCGGTGTGTTTTTTATTAGACTCGGTGTTTGCGCGTTTTGACTTTTTGACCCTTGCTTTTTGGAAATGAACTTTAAATTTTTAAAAAAAAAAATACGGCTTTTGGTGTCATAGTGCGTCTTAAAGTTTTGTGATGATGTGTTTTCGTTTTTAATTATATATACGTTTGCATAAGTTTTATGATTTTATGTCTTCTCTGTGGTCTACTTTTAGCTTTCTAAGGCATATATTTTTTTATTTTTTATTTACTCATTGTGACTTTTGTTCTTTGTGTTTTTGTCAGCACTCTGTAAATGGAGTTTTCTCTGTAGTGTGCTTTTCTTTAAATAAATAAATAAAATTATATCGTTGATTACAAGATGCATATATTGACACGGATATATTTTTTATTCGACACTGAACCACAATAAATACAAGACATATAAATTCCTTTCTTTTGCATTTAGAGCGATCGGCTGCACTAAAAGTACCCGCCGTTAAAGGGTTAATTAAAAGATTTAATTGATTTGTTCACTGGGGGCCCCACTTCATATTCCTGTCCGGGGCCTCAACATGACAAGGGCGGCGCTAACCAGCATGTCGAATTACCGACCATAAATAAATTACGAACGTAGACTTCACAGCTGAGAACATCATCCGAAGACCTTGAACTTCCGCATAAATTAATGGACAGATCCCGCTTACTCAGAGCTCCGCATACCTGCGGAGGTCACTCCCTGACCTTGTAATTAGATGCTAACTGATGGGCTCTCCCCATGCAAAGAGGAACGACCGCCGTTGACCAGTGGTAACTAACACGCGGTTCTCGCCGCTCCGAGAAAAATAATCCCACTCCATGCCCTTAGCGCGGAAGAGATGAGATACACCCGAGCGTTTATGCGCTGTTTTGATGCGATTCTGGTCACGTTCTCTGCGTCTAACGGTTTAAGGTCACGTTATTTGAATGGAGCTGTGTGATGAGTTATCGAGGCGTTAGGTCGCGAAACGAGAGCTGTCTAATCGCAGTCTGTCGTTTTATTGTAGTAGCTCTTGTGGAACTAAACCAGTTGTCAAAAGAGTCTCATAGTAGTGTGGAGCATTTCGGTGTTTATATTAAGGTATCCGAACACGTTCGGAGCACTTTTTTTTTAAAATTGTGAAATCGAAACACCAAAATATGTCTTTTAGATTCGAATTTAATAAAGACTAATATTAGAGTATGATTTCTGAGTATAAATAATTACAAATTTACAAAAATCTTGAATTTCTGCTGCTTTTTAGAGGAAATTCCCAAAAACTTCAACCATGCTACAGGTCAAACTTTCTGAACAATTCAAATAAACTAATACTAAAATAAACTATATACTATGGACTAGTGCTTGTACTAGAATCTTAACATTCTTTGGATAAATAAACATTTTAGAGCTAATCGAACAATCATTATAAGATTTTCAGCAAATTTTCTATGTCATTTTTCAAATAAAAGACCATAATTAAAAAAATATTGTTACAATATACATTATTCTAGTACATTCACTCGAGAAACATTTGAAGAAAGTGTTCACAAAATTTCAGAACAATCGAATGATAATATCTTGAGTTATCGTGTTTGAAGTTTGAAAAATATGCATAAAATCTAATTTTGAGAAAAATTAAATTTTAGTTTTTCCACGCGCTCAAATTAAGTATCTAAACTTCAAAAAATTTCCTAAAAATATACTGACGTCATATTAACTTGAAAAAATGCAGTTTAAAAGAATTTTTGACAGGTTTCTGTCCCATTAAATGACAACTTTCGGTTAATTAAACGCCCACTTCCGGTTTTCGGTTTGTTATAAAACAATTAATATCTCATCTTCTAATTAACGTACCGACAAAAGTAAATAAGTTTTAGAAAGATAAATGAATGAACTATCGAAAACATCAAAAATTAAAAAATTGGAGTTTTGGTCGAAAATCGACTTTTCAACGTGTTCTGTTACCTTAAATAACCACTTGTTTGTTATCCAATTTGACAAATTAACTCGACTAGCTTTGCAATACTTTCATGTGTTTGTCACGTAACCTTTCTGGACATATTGATCTATATATAAACTATGACATTTTTATAGCTAATGAGTTTTATAATTATATTTTAAATGAAAATTTGGCATTAGAATGTACCACCACCATATAAGTTTATAATGAACTGAATTCGAGGTACTGTGTGAGTTTTCATTAACTTACAACTTTGACTGAAGTAACTTTTGAGTCTTTGAAGATAGTATTACAAAAACATTTCTTTCTTTCTTTTTTTTATTGAAAAGAGCATTGCAAATGAATTTATTGGATAATATTCTCAAAGTGAGAACCGTCATCTTTATAGACGATGGTCAGACCCTTTGAAATCATCTTGAACATAACCAAAACTTCCAAATTTTTTTATCAACTTTTATACCATTGCTCTAGAAAACTTAGATAGGTTTCTTTAAAGCTGAAGACAACTTCAGCAGAAACAAAGTTGCACTTTAAAAATATCATCATATAATTATCAATTTTTTACGATGAAAATATGATATTCGATTTAATGTGATGGTTTGGAAGACATTTTGAAAGGAGGTGAAAGTGGCGTTAAACAATTTTTTGTGCCCCCTCTCATTGCACGCATTCGTCTGTGAATGCGTGTCATAGGGTCCGAGGAGTTATTTCAGATCAAACATGTAAGTTAATTAAAAATCGACCTGTACATCGATCAAAAGTAAAGCTCCCAAATTTATTTCAAATCTTTGTTTTCCAATGTTTTCCTTTTCTCTATGGAAGAACTCAATTAGGTTTAATGGGAACAGGATTCACTAATCATTTTTCAATTCCTCTCTACTATTAGTTCACATTCTTCCTATATATATATATATTTATTTATATATCTTGTTCGAATTTTGCAATCGATTTTAAACTAACTTCCCGATGAGCTGGAGACTCGAAACTTTAAACATAGCTCAGAACTAGGTGACAATGCAATATCAGTTCACTTTCTTGTGTGTCTGTCTGTCTGTTTGTCTGTCATTTCATATTTTGCATGACGCATGCGCAGTACGTTTTTCATTATATCTCGAAAACTATTAACATTACAGACTTGGTTCTTGGATATATGGTTGGCCCATGGGATCACAGAAGCACCCCCATATGTTAGCCATATCTTTGCGCATGCGCAGTAAAAATTTCATTATATCTCGAATCACCTAAGTAGGAATTGACTTAAATTTTTTTTATATTACTTATTTTTCAGTGAATTTTTGTTGCGACTATCATTTCCATTATTTCTTTTTAGACTCGAAAGCAAGATCGAGGAGTTGGACGCATCCGATTTGACGAAATCCATTCTGAAGGACATCCTGAACGCCGCCAGTGCCGGCCTCCTCCAGAAGAACTGCGGCTCGGTCTACTCGCGGTGCTCCTTGTGAGAAGAAGCCGCGCAATTTGACTGTCTCTGTGCATAAACATGAGGGTGGACTTCAGTGGTGCCACCACCACCAACTACAGCATTGCCGTCTCTCTTCAAACTCTGTCTGTAAATAAAAGTATGTGGAGTTCAGGGCTGCTACTATCCAACTGCAAGATACTTGAGCAATTACTTGGTGTGTCCAGTGGCGTCACTATAGGGCGGCAGGGGCCCGAGGTCTTTGGAGATTCCTACCCGGGTGTTAGGGTTAAGTAGGCACATAGATAATGCTGCCGTTCCACCTTCCAGAACTGGAAAAAGGGCCCCATATGGTCAATCTACGCCACTGGTCTCGTCGCTGTGCCCTCTACACAATTGCTCCTAAATGAACGAATGAAAATATAACACATGTGGGCTGCTGTCAAGTTACCCGATTTCGGAAAAATATCACACGATAGTAATTTCTGAAGTGACAGAAAATTATCAGGCAAAATATAGCCAAAATTCGAAAATTTGGACGTTTTCTACAAACATGTACATATCAATATTTAAAAGTTAAGTTTCAAAAATTTGCGTATTTTACTTTTTTGTTACGGATTTTTTTTCATCAGGAAAAATTCACACACCTGATACGAATGAAATACATGGTTTTTTTTTGATAAAACTAAAATATTTATTACGAAAGAGAGTTCCTGCTAAAAATATTCCAACGCTTCTTTTTTAAAAATATAAAATAAATTATTTCTTATTTTACACATTTAGAAAAGAAAGGCAAACTATCCGAAAGACGTTTTTTGGCTTCTCATAGCATAAAAACTTGAATGAATACAAATTTATTCGTAATTAAGGCTCATTAAAGAATTAGTGCGTGACAATTCATAAATTTGTTTCGCTTTACGCTTAAAATTGGGAAAATAGATTCTTAAATTCGAAGTTATAAATGGACATTTGTTTCATTTGAGTTTATCATATAAGTCGTTATTCATTTGAATGCGAAAATGGTGGAAAAAACCACACTATATTTTGCATTTTCTAAATCACTTTTAAGTAAACTTCTGTCAAATTGTTTGTATTCCCCCCCCCCCATTATTATTTATAAGCGATTAGAAATCCATTGAAAGAAACATTTGCTCTCAGTAGGATAAAGCGATTAAATGACAGCTTAAATTGTAGATATCTGTCCACATTAAAATGGTTCCGAAGATCTGCCACTTACGGGGTTAACTGCAAGATATTTTATCGATACATTTTCCTAAACCGATGTCGATTGTCTTGTGAAGAACACTTACGTACTAGTGTTACACGTACTAGTGTATTCTTCCAAGAAGTGAAGAGGGCTTGTAAATATAAAAAAAGGGAAAGCAGGCAATTGTTTTGCACATCTTTTGAAAGATGTTAATTTGTACAATTCTGTCGATTGGAAAACATTTTATGTGTAATCTTTATTTTGCATTGTTTGTTTGTATATAATTCACAATCACATGAGCTGGTTTCACTGTTTTTAGTGCACTTTTGATGTGTATGTTTCTGTTTGTTTATATAAAATATTTCTTTACTATTCAAAATAAAAATAAACTTTTAGCGTGTCCTTATAGTTTGTGAAGGAAATTCGTTTGCAAGTCACACATGGTGAAGCAAACACAAGTGTACAAAAGAGCAAATAGAAACTTCCATTAAAAATTCTTAGACGCTACTGGCATTAAGTTCTGGATTTAACAAATCAAATTCCTTCGCTATACATCATTTAGGATTATTTCTAGTTCTTCTTTATTCCTGAATAGATAATGTATACAGATCAGAAAAGAACAAATTATCTGTCAAACGGAATAAAACTATTTTGGCCCAGTTTTTTTTACGGCGAGCTTCGCAACACCGTGCAGAAAAGATAATAATTTTGAGCTTCTTTTGACCTTTCGATGCAGCTGTAATTTGTGTGTGAAGATCACACGCAATTTCATATTCCTGTTTTATTAAGATTTTGAGATTCCAATGCACACGAATAAATAGACAAACCGACAGTCAACTTTTTGACGGATTTGGTTCGAAATCTGACAGATCTACAACCCTGGTGTAAATATATTTAAAGCTAAAATTCACTTATCTAGCTAGTTGCGTTTTTCAGCTATCGCATTCACGAACATGCGAATAAACAGACGGACAGACAGTCAAACCGTCGGCGGATTAGGTTCAAATATTGATCAGATCTACGCTTCCGGAAAGAAAACCTTTTGCCAAATTTCATCATGTTCAAGTTACTTTTGAAATGATTGCCTTCACGTGCACAGAGACGGACAGACAGACTTCCTCTAGACGGGTTTTGCCCAATATTTGATGGAAATATGCAGTTATAGCGTTAAGACACCATTCCTAATTTCATCTTCTACATCTTTATGATTTTATTTATTTATTTAAAAGAAATCCGCACTTCAGAGAGAACTTCAGTTACAGAGTGCAGATGAATGAGCATAAAACACACTTAAATGCTAAAGATATTAAAAACCTATTGTAAAATCAAAGGCTGTGTACAGGCGTCGTAAAAACATTAAAAACATGGTGAGAATATAAAAGTTACAACCACTAAACCATAAAAAAATTTTACATATGCATAAATAATTTAAAAATTGAATACGCACAGTCACAGACATTAAAAGGCGCTTTAGGATATTAAAAGCCGTATACAATCGCGTCTTAATAACATAAAAACACATTAAAGATTTAAGAATTAAAATGAATAAATCTTAAAAAAGTTTAAAAAACATAAATAATTAAAAGCTGAACAAAACTATTCAAAACACACTACTAATTTAAAAGTTGTAAACACTGAATCTTAAAAGCACGAAATGACATATTAAGAATATCAATTTCCCGAGATAACCAGTCAAAAACTCTATAAACTTCATATTTTTTGTTTATTTATTTAAAAAGGAAAACACATATTAAAAAGACAAGAAATTCAACCACACAGTGGCAACGATTGAACACAAACGCATTGAAAAAAAACCCGATGCAGAATTACAAAAATGAATGCAATAGAACACAGGAAAATGAACACGCACTATAAATTTTGAATTCACGGATAGAGAGACATGATTCAAAAAGATTGTACCTCGCTCTCATGGACGTCTGAGAGAGAGATTAATCCACATTTAGAGGTAGATTTGTTGGAGGATTTCAATACTTTCAGCTTATGAAAGGTGTCCATACTGATCGCGGCACAATGGCTAATTTCTAAACCGTTAGAGATAGGCATAGATTTCTAACTGGAAAGTTGCTTTGAGCAACGCAAAGAATAATATTTTATACTCGTTGTGTCAACAATTGTACTGCCAAAGAAATTTTTATACAGTCATATTTAGTAAAATATTCTTCAAACTCTTATCGTTTTTCTTAAAAAAAGTTCCACTCTTCTGCGACTAAAACTTTAATCCTAAATCCCACCATAGTATAGTCCGAGAAATTCAAACCCTTTTGCTCTCCCATAAACACATTCATCTGAGATGGCTTAAAGGCATCTGGCAAGACAACTGGGATAACGGAGAAACTGGCCGCAGTACACACGATATAGTGCCTGGGGTCTCAAACAAGCAAGTAGGATGGAATAGAGAAGAGATAATGTTCGTTACAGGACACGGGCCTTTTCCCTCATCGCTTCAATCTTCGAACACATGACAACTGCTCGTGCGGAGGAAAAGGAGATCCAATTCACTATGCCACAAAATGTCGGTTTACCCTCTCCTGGCATTTCCAAACTCCAACAGTGTCACTCAAATTACAGCGGTTGAAAAACATTATCACGAACAACTTCTCAAGAACCCGACTTCGACTCCTCATGCGTTTCATATGTGATGAGAACAATCTCATTGTAGAGGATAATAATTGAGCACTCATCCACCCAGACTGACACACACTTCCGGCTACTTATGATTTTTTTCCCCTCTACGTATTTTTTTCTATTTTGTATTGTTTTCTATGTTGTTCTGTCCAGTGTATGTTTCATTTTCATTTGTTCTTGTACCTGTTACTTGAATTTGTCCCCTTCTTAAAAAATAAAATTCACCTCCATCCATCCAAACCGGAAAGGAGCCAAATGGCTCTAAACACGGGGATGCAGGTGGTGTAATGTAATGTAATGCGACTAAAACTGACCGAGTTATGGAGCTTTGAATACCACTGTTTCATACGATTTGAGGCCATTTTAATGGCTGCATCGAGGAATATCCACCCATGAATGGGCCTCGCCTGCTTCAGATTGGTTCGAAATAATGGAATTCGAAGCTTAATAACACACACGGTTATAGTCGTAGAATGATGGAACCTTTTACCTTTAAAATATTAGTGTGACAAGATTATTCTACTCAATTCGGCTAATGGGACATAGAGACTGTATAAAGATTTAGAATTCGTAATGTTTTCAGCATCATTGACACAAACAGTATTAATTATAATTCTTTACGTCATGTACAACAATATTAAAGCAATCGGAAGTATGTTCCTACCTATAACGATTTAGATTTTTAGTTATTTTACCACGATTGGAGTGACAACCTGCATATTTCGTACAGGAGAAAGAATAAGACGCACAATTTTATTTTCCTCCAGGCATTTTTACAACACGCTTCTAAAAAGAGATTTTTTAAAAAGTTCTTTAACTTCAACCAATGCTATCAATTGTTCAGCACGATGGATAGCAGGTATCGTGTTTCCTTTCCTTGTCGACACTTCTGATTGACTTCTTGTCATCACGCGTAAACATGTTACTCAGCCAAGCCAGGGTGAACACGATGAGATTCAGTTCTACTCGGCAACCTCGGGAATGTTCTCCCCTCGACTTTCGTATTACGGCGCGTTTTGGCGTCGCAGTACAGTGAAAAGGAAAAGAATATGCATTTGAGATATTTTTCCGTTCACGGATTGGGTCCAACATTGGATATAGATGCGCAGGGTGTTTCAAAAGAAACATCGCCAAAGTGAAAGGGTAGGTCAGGCATGCAGATACAAGTCATTTTCGCAATAGAACGTGGGGTCGCAAATGTGAAGGGGATTCGCAACGGGGGGGGGGACTCCTTGTCGGGGAATGAAGTTTAACAAAAGGACACACCAGATGAAATGCACAACACAGATTGAAGAGAATACAAGTTTACAATATCATAACAACTCAATTTCATAAATCGACCTGTGTGTATATGGTGGAAACAGTCGAATGAGCGAGATAATGGAGGATAATGCTTTATTTACAGATATTCAGAAAAACATGAAGCAGAGACAACATGAGCAATAGCACTTGTACCGATTAGAAACGCAAACAGACACGAATCACTAATAATAGCAGTTAACAGCACTTTCAATAGCCCTCAGCTCACAAGCATTCCAGATTACAAGCTTTGCAGCTTACAAACTTTCCAGCTCACAAGCATTCCAGCTCACACTGCAGAAGAAACTCCAAAGTGATTTTTCAAAGGCGTTCCCACTCCAAAGACGTTCCCAGTCTATGCGTACTGCCGCGTATTTATAGACTTCCTGACAGGGTGTGACGTCACATGGAAATATCTGGAGAAATCCGGATCTCGGTTCCTATGAAAGATATCGCGAAAACTCTAGTATTTTTGAGTACCTTCGTTTCGTCGCCAAAGTCGCCAAAATGGTCACTAAGTTTGTCGTCGAGGTCGTGGGTCAGGCTTGGTAGCCAGCGGCATTCCATAAGTACCCCTGTTAAACTCTCTTCCTAACCATAAGACTAGCAAGGCAGGGAGGAGACATTACATTTTTATAACAATAGCAACATGCGAGGCGTATATCACCTCAGACGGTAAGTCCTTTGAACACTTACTTATTCTCTTCTAATACTCCTTAAGTACTCTAAAGGTTTGTTGTTGACACTGCGTCCTACTTATGATTTGTGATGTTGTTATTCGCGCAACTGGGTTGTCTGGCAACCTTTTCTTTCACTTAATTAAGGAGCTCCCGTAGAGAATCCCTTTTGCATTTCCGACTCCATGTTAAATTGCGAAAGTGACTTGTTTCTGTTTGCCTGTCCCACCCTTTCATCTTTGCAACGTTTTCTTTTTTGAAACACCCTGTAAAATTTTGTGACATTATAACATACTAAATTTCATTTATCTAACTCGTTGCATTTTTCAGTTACCGCGTTTACAACACACGAATAGACAGGTGGACAGACAATCAACCCTTGGAGGGATCTAGTCCAAAATTCGATAGAGTTCTACATTTCTAGGGATGAAGCTGAATTTCCTCCTCAAAATTCTTTGCGCTTTTGAGTTTCCTTGTTCATATGCGTACCCACACGTATGAACAGGTGAATTTTCCAAAGACGAATGACGGCTAAAATTTGATAGGAATCCAATATTTTTGTGTAAAGACCACATACGAAATTTCAACACTCTAGTTCAACAGTCTTTAATTTAATCAATCTGATTAGTCTTCTTACCTTCTCGTATACGAAGAGAGAAAGTATTGTAATCGTCAAAAAATTCCAGCTCGAGATTTTGAAGAATCTCCACGTTTTAGACCTCCCTGAGACAGAAAGGAAAAAAATGGAATTATATCTGTCTTTGTGTCTGTGAACACGATAACTCAGAAACTATTAAAGCTACAGAGATGAAATTTGGTGTGTGGTCTTTACACATAATTTGTAGATTTCTTTCAAATTTTGGACCAAATCCGTCAACGCGTTAACTTTCTGTCGGTCTGTATAATCGCATATGTTTTAGCGCGATAAATACTAAACGCAACGACTTAGATAATCGAAATTTAGTATGTGATCTTCTAACATTAATTGTAGATCCGTGCTCAATTTTCGTTTCAATCGGTTGAAAAAAAAGCGTTCAAATTTGCGTATTCGGTTTCTTCGCCATTGTACGACGCAAAAAAGGCGCGCGCATTTTCCCCCTCTTTGTGTAGGGATTCGTCCATGTTACTCTGCCGCTCTGTGTATTTTTTCTCCACCCGCGTTAGGACGGATGCGAGAAAGTTTCGAGATCACTCCCGCTGTTCATTTTTGAGTGTTCCCTATCATCTTCCCCCTCTCTCCCCAACCAACGCAAAGAAGGTTAAGTTCTTATTAATAATGTTAACGGCTGATACCCTTCTGCACCTCGAGTGACCATACACTGGAGCTACAGTCCGGCTTCTACCTGACGTCTCACCCGGGTCGCTTTGGCCAACCGAAGCCGCCCACTTGCACTTTGTCATGAGTCAGACACAAGGACTTGAGTAGTTGGACTTGAGAGGGTGGGATGAGTCGCAACAGTACACTTTAACGCTTTCGCGCTGGCTCTGTAAACTGCATTACTCAAGTGTGGCCCACCGGTGATACACGCCGACGCGAACGTGGTAATAAAGTTAATTAGTATTTCTGTTATTCGTGGGCTAATAAATTGAAGAATATTTATTACTATTAATTAGAAATGTTTGCAAAATTACAGGGTGTCCCTAAAGATTTTTTAAAAACTTTAACCCTTTATGAAGCCATTTTTTTTTCTAGTAGTGGTATAATAAAATAACTTTGGTATTGAGATTAATTTAAATAAAGAAATTCATTTAGCTTATTGGATGACATTATTTTTTGTTAATTAATTTTGTTCATTAATTATCAAGTCAAGACACTTCGTTATGGTTTGAGATAAGAAATCGGAACACGCAGGTTTTTGTTTTTGCCGAAGAACTTCCGACTAACGATAAATATTTTTTGGCTACAGAAAACAGACTCCGTTTGGAGTCAAATTTTTTTATTAATATTTTTTTCACAGGAAATCAGACCAATGACCAATATTTATCTCTTCATAAAGACTCTTTCAGTCATCCGCCAACCAACAGACGCCTCGAGGAAGTGGTTGTCGTTGATTGGCCTAAGATGATGAAATTCAAAGCTTCATAACTTGGTAAATTTTAGTCTAATCGAACCTCAAATCGAGCCTATCTTCTGATCCGTTTTTCTTACCCTGTTATTGGATTTTAAAAAAATAACCGGTTATAATCGGGACAAAAAAAACGGGTTTCGTTTAAAACCGGTAGGTTTTTTCCATCCCTACTCCGTAGGTATTAACATCATGATTCAGCTGTATCAGTTCAAAAGATTAAGAGAGAAACTATTAATCAAATTATTTCTTGAAATTTATTAATTGAATCTGTAGATCACTTGCTTTTTACCCAGTGTTTTCTGCTATACTTGCAAAGAGCCGAATTAAAATTGCTGAATAGTCTGGTTGTTGAAGCCAGGGCACTCTGTTTTATTTTATGATATCTCTAGTAAATGGAGGGCGGGAGGGGGACGATTACCATTGATGACGCATCTATGAGTCATAACCTTTCGTATGAAAGATAAACTGACGAGTTCGGTGCAGCGGTTTAGGCTTCGGGTTTCGTTCAAGGTTTTCCTCCATAGAGAATGTGCAGTGGAGGAGTGTTTTTTCGATTTATCTCAAAAATGGAGGGTGGTGGGAGACAGGAGACTGTTAATGACGCATCTAGGGATCATGAGCTTTCATGTGAAACAAAAATTGGCGAAATCGGTCCAGTGGTTGGGGCTGGAGGACTCGTTCTTTGACTTTTCTACTTATTTCAAATATACAGGGTGTTCCCGAACTCGTGAGCCAAATTTTAAGGGAAGGTAAAATACACACGAAGAAGTATTTTTTGTATAGCAATGTGGGGTCGGAAATGAAAAGTGTAGGCGAAAAAACAAGAGGTGCTGAGGATATGTTGTTATTTACATAACATTTGCAGTCAGTGCGTAAATATGCCACCTCTAACATCGATATAGGCCTGGAAGTGTCTAGCAAGTGATTGGCGCACCCTTTCGAGGATGGCAAGTGTTTCACGAACAGTTGCAGCAGGGACGGAAAGTCTTGCAATGAGATCCTCATCAGAGTCAATTGATGATGGACAGAAGAAGATTGAAGGTGACCAAACATAATATACGGCAACAATTGCATCGACACTTCTAGGATTTTATCACTGTTAATTGTCGGTTGTTTCCGAATTTAACTCTACCAAACCATTCTTAGCGAGACTTTCACACAACGATGTAAATAAAAAATTCCGATTAATTTTCTCAGCATTTCTTGTTTTCCCGCCAACACTTTTTATTTCTGACCTCATAGTGCTATAAAAAAATGCTTCTTTATGTGTATTTCACCCTCCCTTAAAGTTTGTCTCAAGATTACAGGGGCACCCGGTATAGAAGCTGTTGTTAAATCACGCACGGAGCTACCGTTTACAATGATTTCAGCTATGAAGCTATTTGCCATTTTGTTACTTCATTTAAGAATCGTTCGAAACATAAACTGAATGCTAAGCACTTCAGTGAAAGTGATATTATAGTAACAAAAAAATTAATATATAAAACAGAATTAGTTCTGCTGGTATGAATTTTTGCTTTGAAAAGTGAATAACCCGAGATTTCGACGCATTGTCTTTCACCGGACTATAAAAATGTCACTCGAGGATTTCCAGGAATGATTCACTGACCCACTGCAGAACAGAGTTAACTTTAACTTTAGTCCATTAATATTTTTAATAACCTTCAAATTGCCCTCGCATTTATACCCCTTTGTTGTACGTTATGGACAATAGGTCTTCGCTATGCAGGGGTCAGTCGTCTTCCGGCCATTAGGCCTAATTGCATCCCAGATTCCTCGCGAAATGCCGCCGGAATGAGTAGGGCAAACGACCGAACTCGGGCAAGCGCGTTTGCAAGGTTGCCTGCAAAAACAAACACACGAGACGGTGGTCACGTGGTTTCCAAATAAAAAGGGTCAGAGCGCGTCGCGAAAAAACGGCATCACAGTCGGAGCTTCCTTTTTTTCTTTTTTTTTTTTCCGAGTCTACCTTCGAACCGCGGCATCCTTTTCTGAAGACAGCGAAGGATTCGCTCGCTTGTTTGTCTTCACTTGACACTTGAAGATCGGCGCGGGAAGATTCGCTTCACTGGCGCTGTTTACTTCTGGGTGAGTTTCCCATTCCTCGTTTAAATATTGATTGAATAATTATGTTTTCAAATTACCAATTAACGGCCAACCGTCTAACTGTCTTGACGGATTAACCGTCTAAGCGGTAGAACAGGAATTTTTCATTTTTCATTTTCAATTCAAAGGCAGGGTATTCTTATTTTTTTAAAAAATGCTTTTCTTAAGATTCAGGTGTAAATTTCAGAGATTTCAAAGCTTACAATGCATATCAAATAGTATCTACTTTGAAACTCACTTCTAAGAGCTTGCATATTTTGGATGAAAATAATTGGCCGTTGGGAGGGTTAAAATGTAACCTGGAATACGATATACTGTGGAACACGGCTAATTTGAAGCTGAAAGAACCACACTAAAAATTCGAATTGAGAAAAGCTGGATCTATAAATGAAAGCCAATGAAAACGATAATTTTTAAGCTAAAAATTGAAGTAAAGATTAATTAAAAAATTTAACAATTTAAATAAACGAATAATTAATAATTAAACAGTAATAAATAAAATGACAATAATTATAATCTAAAAGTCATAAGCTTGATAAATAAGTAAGTGATTTTATAAACAAGCAGAACGTTGCGTTTTGATTATCACAAAACCTTCTGTGTAGATGTATGTGAAAACTTATTTAACTAGTGAAAACAATTCAGAAATAAAAAATATTGGTTTTGACTTCGAATTAAGCAAAATACATTAGTATTACAGACGATGTTTTGGCATTATGTTAGTAGAAAATTCAAGGGACCAGATAAAATATTCAAATTAAAAACGTTCGAATTATCGAAGTTCCACTGTATTTCGATTGTTTTCGATTAAGCGCATTTTCTTTTCTTTCAAAAAATCCTCAGAAACAGGATTTAAGAATTAATATTCTCGGCGGCTTCTTTTAAGAATTTGTAAAAACAATTAGCATTTTTTTTTATTTGCATCATGAATAGAAAGCACGAAAACAGCATGAATTGTTCTGAAAAAAGTAATCAGATGAACTGAAAATTCCGCTGTTTACGAAAGAATTCAAATTTGATCCTTAAAAGAGCAAATTTTAATTAAATGTGGCGAAAGAAGGATTTATTCCTTGCGTGTTCGAATACTGTGACTGCATTTGTTTCAGAAGTTTATAAAATTCAATTATTTCGCAACATTTGTCGTTTTTCGTTGCTGATAGTTGATGAGCTTACGCAAATACATATAAACATTTGTTAGTTGCGTT
>BGPR01000444.1:217432-239544 GCA_013235015.1 Araneus ventricosus
AACTAACCGGTTTTCTTTTATTCAGGTTTTCTTCACCTTCGGGTTAATTTGGCGGTTATAACCGCTCAAACTAACCGGTTTTTGTAAAAAAACGGTTTTCCTTTATTCAGGTTTTCTTCACCTTCGGGTTAACTCGACGGTTACAACCGCTCAAACTAACCGGTTTTTGAAAAAAAACGGTTTTCCTTTATTCAGGTTTTCTTCACCTTCGGGTTAACTCGGCGGTTATAACCGCTCAAACTAACCGGTTTTTGAAAAAAAACGGTTTTCTTTTATTCAGGTTTTCTTCACCTTCGGGTTAACTTGGCGGTTACAACCGCTCAAACTAACCGGTTTTCTTTTATTCAGGTTTTCTTCACCTTCGGGTTAACTTGGCGGTTATAACCGCTCAAACTAACCGTTTTTTGAAATAAGCGGGTTTTTTTATTCAGGTTTTCTTCACCTTCGGGTTAACTCGGCGGTTATCACCGCTTAATCTAACCGGTTATTGAAATAACCGGTTTTCTTTTATTCAGGTTTTCTTCACCTTCGGGTTAACTTGGCGGTTATAACCGCTCAAACTAACTGGTTTTTGAAATAACTGGTTTTCGGGTTTTTTTTTTATAAAAAAGCAAACGCTGTTTGTAGACAATTTTTTTTTATTAATATTGTTTTCACAGGAAATCAATCCATTGGCCAATCTTTATCTGTTCATGAAGACTCTTTAAGTAATCCTCCAAACAACAGACGCCTCGAGGAAGCTTTTGTCGTTGATTCACCTAAGATGATGAAATTCAAAGCTTCTTAACTTGGTAAATTTTAGTCTGCCGAACCTAAAATCGAGCCTATCTGCCGAACCGGCTTTTTACCCGGTTATTGGATTTTAAAAAAATAACCGGTTATAACCAGGACAAAAAAAATAACCTTAAAAAACCGGTTTTCGATTAAAACCGGTAGGTTTCTTCCCATCCCAACTCCGTAGAACAGTGAAGAGAATCGAGTGTGTATTTCGATCGATTGGCTCCAGAGTTGAATGTAGATCCACAATTGTGAAGTCAAATCTGCATACCAATTTTCATTTGTCCAGCTTGTTGCGTTTTAGAGTGACCACGTTCTCACACACACGCATAGACGGACGGATAGAGAGGCAATCCTTTGACGCAGTTGGTTCGAAACTTGACAACCTGTTGCTTTTTTTTAATTATCGTGTTCACATCTGTTAGGAAATTCTGCATTTTAAGCTACGAAGCTTGCATCTTTTTCTAAATTCTCTCTCGTACCTTTACTCTAAGATTCGAAGCATTCTTTATTTAAGATTTTTACGTCACTTCTTTAAGCTAGTCACTTCACTTGACATCCATATTATCAGCTATTTAATCGGAATCGTATGACGTTGTCTATTCGATTCCCGCAGCTGATATGTAGGTCTGATTATTAGCAGAGTATATATACTTGTCTCTACTGTGTCATTTAGAGAGAGAGAGAAGGAGAAAGAGGTACGGTCTGCAGGTCCTCTATGCATTCTCTCCTCGGAGAGACCTCAGTGCCATGTAAGCTGTTGCTGTACCTATAAGATGCAGGACAAGTATCAACCTTGTTAAATGGAAATGTGATCTGTAAATATGTTCTTAAATGTTGTCGTCGAATAAATGTCTCTTTTAACTTATATGATTCGTCATTTCCAAAATGCTCTATCTCATAGAAATTCCACTGCATGCAATAAGACAGGACGCTTTTAGCTTATTATCCAGCAGCTCTTCGTAACTAGTGTTACTCAAGCTGCCTGTCTCTACTTTACGAGACTAACAAGTGAAATTGGCAAACTCGCTTCCTGTGTCTAACAACATTCACGGGGGCAATCGGACAGACAGATTTCCCAATGACGCAAACTGTCAAAAATTTGATAAAGTTTAGTGTTGGTAATGTTACAAAAATCGTCGGTGTGTGTACGGTGACAGTCCAAGTACCTTGGTGAGAACAGTCCAACAAGGAGGAGAATAGAGATTGACGGTTTATTCACGAATCTTCCGTAAACACGAAGCACAGGTAACAGAACAATAGCACTTGTACAGATTATCGACACAAACAGACAACAAATCACTAGCAATAACAGTAACAGCACTTCCAGATCTAGCAACACAAACAGACAGCAATTCTCTAATAATGACAGTAACAACACTTTCAAGAGTGCCCAGCTCACCAGCTTTACAGCTCGCACTGCAGACGAAACTCCAAAGTGACTCCGAAGACGTTCCCCGTATAATCCTACCGCCGAGTATTTATTGTGTTCCTGATAAGGCACGACGCCACATGGAAATATCTAGAGAAATCCAGATCTCGTCTCCTAATAGAGATATCAAGAAAATTATCGCATTTTCTGGATCTTCGATGTGTCGCCAAAATGTTCACCAAGGTCAGAGGTCCAGGATTCCATACTTACCCCTGTAAAACTCCCTTCCCAACCATAAGACTAATATTGCTAGGAAGTGATTTCCATGCTCGTAACAGTGATAAGACCAGGTATCAAATTTCGGCTGCTAAGATCGTTGCGTTTGAGTTACCGTGTTCCCAGACCGACATCATTCCAAAAATCATATTATCGTACTCAGAGAAGTTTGAAATTCATCCGAATGTCGAGGTCTAATTTTTTGACGATCACAATACTCTCTCTTTTCGGATACTCGAAAATAATAAAAAGACATCAAATGAATTTTAGAGAAACCCCATGACACAACCCTTGTCTCCACTTGTGCACCGTATGAAAGAAATTGAAAAGTAAGCTCACAAAGTAGAAAGTTCTGAGTTCCTTTCCAAATGTATATTGATGATTTAATTATATTAACAGGTTCTCGTTATATAAATTTTATAAAATTTTTAACAAGTTTTCTGATGAACTTAACATTTTTAATATGTCTCTTGGTGCTTTTAAATCGAAACATTTGCAACTTTTAAATACATAATGCGTTTTATTTTGCCTTTTTACAACATTTTAGATTTTTATGCGTTTTGATTCTCCGTGTTCTTATGTAATCGACCATTTTTTTAAATGTTTTTTATAGGTTTTAATTTTTGTACTCTGTTTTTGGCGCCGTGTTGCAATTTATTTTTATCTTAAGTGTTGCAATTTTTTTTATCTCAAGTGTGTTTTTAGAATCATAGTGTGTTTTAATGTTTTTGTGATTATGTGTTTTCGTTTTTAATTATATGTGCGTTTGCAAAATTTTTATGACTTTGTGTATTCTCTGTGTTCAACTTTTTATTATCTAGCGCTTTTTTTTATTTTATTTACTTGTTGTGGCTTTTGTTCTTTGTGTGTTTGTTGTTTATAGCACTCTGTAAATAAAGTTTTCTCTGTAGTTTGCTTTTCTTTAAATAAATAAATTAAAAATAGTAATCGACACTCTATCTGAGCAGCGGTCGTCAGATGAGTTTTAAAGGTCTGAATTTGTATCGTAATGCATTTATTAGCTTGAAATAAAAAAGTGATGTAGAACGCGAATTATTTGTGATTTTAATTAGACAATAAATTTATAAATCTGTTTAATTTGGATAAGTTGAATTAAAAGTAAAGCCTCGCGGGTTAATATAATTCCTAATATGAAATACTGCAATTTAAAAAAGTCTATAATTTTTATAAAAAAATATTTTATGAGAGGATGGATCGAATGAATTTTGAAAGTCATTAGCACAGCACTCGGCTTAATTGAAGAACGTCTTTTTTCTTGACAGATATTTTCAACATTACATACCATACAGGTTGTACCAAAATCTTTTAAAACCCAAAGCCCTGTCTACGTTTCATTTAGTGCAGTCAGGATTGTTTTCCATTTACATATTTTTATTCAAAGTGACTTCTTTCCATGTGTATAAAGATGAAATTTTGTAATCGATCTTCCTGATGTGTGTGTGAGATTGTTTTTAAATTTTATACACTTGCACACTTGCTTGTTTTCGATGAAAATAAACTATTTTAACAGATAAACTATTTTCAGAAGTAATATTTCAGTTAGTCCAAAGGTTCCAAACCTGTGGTAAGCTTCTCCTAGAAGCACGCGAAACAGAATTAGTAATGGCAAGAAACACAAAATATAAGGGATTGGAATTTTATGAAAATTATAGAATCTTGTTTCCCCATATTCGTATAAAAAGTGAAGGTTATGGAAGTGTGAATGCCTACTGGTTAACAATGAAACAAAAGCATTCGTTGAGTTCTATGTTTTATTTCTTTAACATAATCTCAATGTTAAACAAATAAAATATTTCATCGGTTAACAAACAGCACCAGCTATCTCAATATTTTGAAATTTCTAAGAGGAAGATTCAAATGAATTTTTCGCAACCAATAAGGAATATTTTTTTTTATTTTTTCATGTCTGGTTGGAACATGTGATCTCATGTTCCTAGTAGATCTTGAAAAAAATCAGATATAATCGTTATTGGATGCGAAACATTCAAAATTTAATTATATTAACAGGTTTTCGTTATATAAGTTTTATAAAATTTTTAACACGTTCTCCGATGAACTCGACATTTTTAATATGTCTCTTGGTGCTTTTAAGTCGAAATGTTTGCTTATTTTAAATACACGATATGTTTTATTTTGCCTTTCTACAACATTTTAAATTTTTAAGCTATTTGATTTTCCGTGTTCTTACGTATTCGACCAGTTTTTTGGCGCCGTGTTTGATTTATTTTTATCTTAAGTGTTGCATTTTTTTAAATCTCGAGTGTGTATTTACGTTTTTAAACTTTTAAACTCCTGGTGTGTTTTTTATTAGACTCGGTGTTTGCGTGTTTTGACTTTTTGACCCTTGCTTTTTGGAAATGAACTTTTTAAAAAAAAAAATAATACGGCTTTTTATTTTTTTATTTTATTATTTTTCAGCCGTATTATTAGCCGTATTATTTTTAAAAAAAAATAATACGGCTTTTGGTGTCGTAATGTGTCTTAAAGTTTTGTGGTTATGTGTTTTCGTTTTTAATTATACATACGTTTGCGTAAGTTTTATGATTTTATGTATTCTCTGTGGTCTACTTTTTGCTTTCTAAGGCATATTTTTTATTTACTCACTGTGACTTTTGTTCTTTGTGTGTTTGTCAGCACTCTGTAAATGGAGTTTTCTCTGTAGTGTGCTTTTCTTTAAATAAATACATTTGAATTTCCTTGTTTGAAATTGCAAAAAATTGAGATAGGTGGTGTTGCCTGATAAGAGACGATTTAATACCTTTCAGGAACACAGAACTCGAGGAAAGAACAAACTCGTAGTATTTGTATATCGTGCGCAAGTGCCGCAGTAAGCTTGACGCAGACCCAGACACGAGATGATATCATTTGAACCTCATTTTATAAAATTCAGATGCATGAAACAAGCTTAAGGGTTGGAGTTGTCTTCCATTTGAATGGGCGATTGTTAAGTAATTGCTTTCTTTGATCAGAAGTTAATGAGGCACTATTCCAGTGCCGTTTTCACTTTATAGGATATATGCATGTATATTTTTCAAAATGATTTATTTATATATTTAAAAATCTATCCGTATATTCTTGCACAGCATTGGAGGAATGTAACACATAAGGGATTTGTAGCCACAAACACTGATGTGCATTTTAAAATGCGGATAACTTGATAAAACTTCATTTTAATAAAATGCTAAATTATAATTAAAATGTCTATATAAGAATCCACAGATATCAATGAGAACGCTTATATTGCGAAGTTACAAAGATATCGAAAAAATTGTTTTTCAGACGATTGCTCGTTCCTGTATTGTTGGAAAAGATTAAAATAAGATAATTTTAGTTTATTTCTCATATTTTTAACCCTTAAAACCATTTTCGTGAGCTTATATTTAGAAATGCATCAAATCGTCTTATAATAAACAGGGCTATAATTTGTATGAAATTGTAATATGGGACCATTTATAACCTGTATGAAACTGTGCATCTCTTAAAAATATCATTTCACAAATAAGTGTTTGAAAAAACTTTGAGTACGATATGTTGTTTTTAAAATAACTAGTCATTTTCAATATATTCCAAGATGACTATTTATTTTAATTTTTTTTATTATTTTCATTGTTTTATTTATATTACTTTATAATAAGTAACATATAAAATAAATATTAAAAATATTAAGAAGTATATATTATAAACTTTTATTTTAACAGTTATTTTGATACCTTTATTTTTCACTATTATCTATTTAATACTTTTGAAACTTATTATTACTGTATATTTTAATACATTTCTAATACTTTTAATTAATGCCTTATTACAATAATTTTTACTACTCCATTTATGTGAATACTATTACTGCTATGTTATTTTATTTTAATATCTTTAAATTCATTTTTATACTAATTCCGTTTCATTATTTTTTTGTTAGGAAATATATATTTATTATTATTTTCTCTTCTTCCTTCTAGAAATGGAACTCAAGAAATACGCCTTCTACTGGGTCCTCTCTCTCGCGTTTGTGGTGGCGACATCTCTTGGCCAAAATGTGAACCCGGGAGAGATCTGGGCGGGGAAGCAGCTGGAGGCTCCGAATCTGGTGGAGATGATCATGCTGGGACTGGCGGGCATCCCCGTGTACCGGGCAGTGGGGATGCTGCTGCCGCTGCTGATGGGGAAGCGGCTCCCCCCCAAGCAGAAGGACACCGGCCGAGTCCTGAACCGCCACCGGACCAGGAGGGACCTGGCCTACGCGCAGCAGCTGCTGGACCTGCTCATTTCCGTGGAGACGGCTCTGGAGAGGTACGGCGTCACGGAGCCGCAGTGCCAGCTCAAGGCGACGTGCGAGATACACAAGAGGAATGCGAATGCCATCAGCACGAACGCTTCGCAAGCGAGTTTCATCAAGCTCGTGAGGTAAGGAGAGCTGGGAGACGTCACTTTTCCCGTTGTTAACGGCCGGAAAAGACGCTCTCCACCCAACTGGGGTACCAGGACTTTTAGTGAGCGAAACATCACTGAGGACGGTTTGCTTCAAAATACAGAGGACTCTTTGACGATTTTACTGCAGAAAGGGGGGTAGCAGGCAGTGAGTAAGATGAGCGCTTTTCCGAAGTTCTTTGTTAAGTCGTGACCTCCATTCGATTAGGCGTATTTTTTTAGTTAGTCTCTATAGCAAATCAATAAATGAAGCATCTCTCCCCTCCGCTCATCGTTTCACCCCTATTTTGGTGAAATGAATTCCGCCTGGCGCTTGCGCAAAGGCGCGCAGGGTCTATATACCTGAAAATGATCTATATCTAGTTTCTTGTTAGGGGCTGTCCATAAATAATGTCATATTTTTTTTCAATATTTTTGACTCCCCTCCCCCCGTTTGTCACAAAGTGTCACACTTCACCATACCCCCTCCCCCCTTATCACATGTCGCGCTATATTACATAAACATATACTCGCAGTTCAGAAACAAAGCACTACATTATAGATCATATTTCAAATTTTTTTACGTTGCCAAGTGAACAAAAGCGGTAATATTTACAAAAGGAAGTAAAGATTAATTTAAAAATTTAACAAATTCTAAATAAATGAATAATTAATAATTAAACAGTAATAAATAAAAATGACAATAATTATACCCTAAAGTCATAAGTTGACAATAAGTAAGGATTTATAAACAAGCAGAACAAGGTGTTTTAATATCACAAAACTTTCTGTGTAGGAGATGTATGAAACTTATTTGACTAGTGAAAATAATTCACAGAAATAAAAAATACGTTTGACTTCTGAATTTGGGCGTAATGTTAGTATTACAGACGATTTTAACATTATGTTAGAAATTGAAGAATTGGATAAATGATCTAATTGGTAATCGATGAAACTTAATTTAGTAAAAATCGTCTGAATGACTGGAAGTTCAACATTTCTTGATTGTTTCATTTGGCGCATTTTCTTTCAAAAAATCTCAAAACAGATTTAAAGAATTAATATTCTCTTGTTCTTTTTAAGAATTTGTGTTAATTATTATATTTTTTTATCAAGAATAGAAAATGAAAACAGTGTAATAGAATTGTTTGAAAAAAAGTAATCAGATGAACCGAAAATTTGCTGTTTGATGAAAACTATGCAATTACCATCCCAGAGCAGTTCTACTCAATATGGCGAAAGAAGGATTTATCTTGCTTGTCTAGAATACTGTGACTACTTTGTTTCAGAAGTTTATAAAATTCAATTATTTCCGCAACATTTGTCGTTTTTGCTGCTGCTGATAGTTGATGAAGCTATGCAAATAGACAGCAAATTGTTAGTTGTGTTTCACGAGTTAGTTTGGTTCTATTAAATGTCCTGTTTCAAAGTGTAATGAGGGTTGTTTTGGGACGGTCTGCCATTTTGAGCATGGGTCAGAGAACGAGGATCACTCCTCCGCTGGCACCCCTTCCAAAACTTCTGGTGCTGTACAAATGTGAACAGAATCTGAGGAAACTGGGTTTGAACTGAACTGAAACCGAGACGTTGGCTTGGTTTAGGCCAACAAGTGGCCTGACCCATGTGGCTGATGCTTCAGTGAGTATGAAAGTAATGAAATATATATAAAGCACTGTCATTTGAATTAGTAAAAAATACTAGTACTGTATGACTCCAAGTGAACAACCCTCGCACGCCTCCCCCTCAGATACACTCCCATGTGATCATCTGACGTGCTTCTTAATGGTAGAGGAAAAAAATTATGAATTTAGAGTTGTAAGGAAAGTTTGGTGAAGATTAATCCGTAACAAATCAAATACCCACATTTGTCCAAAATAATGAAATTCATCTCTGAAAGAACAGATGTAGAAATTGATACACGGAAAAATGGTAAATTACAATTTTTCTACCTCTCATTGAAATATTAGAGTCGGAATTCTTAATAACAATCTAGTCGCTAACCCGAAAAAAGTTCAATATATGGAAAAATTCGTTAGAGATTCACGTTTTAAAATACTTTAAACCATGTTAGATTTTAAATTAGTAAATAATTTAATATTATTAAAAAATACTATTCACAATCTATTTTGTAAATAATATCTGTTTTATAGTATTTGACTATATCAAAAGAAACTATGAGGGAAAACAAGAATAAAAAAAAAGCATGAACTGGGAATAATACACCATATATTTTCAAGTTTAAAAAATACCTTTATATTAAAATTAAATGAATTTTGCATTTCATCATACGAAGGTTTGTTTGATTTCGCATCACGATTACTCTATCTTCATTATTTTCGTTCTCACCACCCATTGTTGTAATATTGTTTATTTTTCGTTAATCTGCCCACTTCAAACCGTCTATCCACATCTTCTTATTACGTTTTAAACATTGAACAAGACAAATTGATGAATCGGTGAATTTTGTATCTTATCGGATTTTTTTTGATATGATCGATAAGTTGTTGAGGAATATCAGCTTTAAGGCAATATCCTTTTTTTTCCACGCCTTTTTTTACTCCACCTCATAGAATTAAATTTTCTTTCTTGATGCTCAAGCACTTTCGCTTGACATTTTCCCAGCTTCATAAGGTCATTGATCACCATAAATGCTAGTAAAAAAAGAATAAGTTTGAAATGTTTGTAAAATATTTTATATAGGGAGAAAAAAATATTGACTGCAAGAAAAAGTTCGTTAATGAAAATGAATCTCTCATATTTGAGGTTATTTTACGAAGAAAATCGCAAGCAAGCTCCAAGAAAAAAATTGCAAAAAATAGAGGTTCGCTGTTAAATAGAGGTCCAATTTTCCATGCATAGTTAATTTTTTGAGTGAAAAGAAGACCAAGAAAGATCAAATTATGAAAAGGAATTAATTTAAAAAATTACAAAAACAATATCAAACCCTTGATCGTACTAAGGAATTTCATTTCTTTTAATGGATCCCCTTGCTAATACTAAAATTGATTTTCCCTCAAAAAATAGCTGCTGAAGGCTGCTGGATCTGCCATGGGTTAGAAGTCTCAAGAATTCGAACATCAGAAAATACATTTTGGTTTATGCCAGACATTTAACACGCCATTTTGGAGAATTTACCTCAAACCAATGAGTATGTGATTCATAATAATGTCATAAACTTTTATATCCCAACTTTGCAGGTAAGGAGCAAAACAAAAAAACAAGATCAATCTCTATTGTCATCGGAAATCAAAACTAGCAGTAGAGACACTTCAAATACAGTTGCTGGCAGTGTTCACTTGACTTCCAGAAACAATGGAACACAAGTGGAAGGTAGCCGATAACCTCATGCAGCACACTTTCATAGCAAGGTTATGTCAACTGCTGCCTCATTATACTGTTCGTGTCGAGGGGCTATGCATTTAAACGCTTATAACTGCTTTTACTCTAATCTTCAACCAGTAGTCATGGATTTGGAGATGAACAAATAAGGTTGATCTTTGTTTTGTTTATTTTTATTAGCCCTGCAAAGTTGGATATGCATTTTTTTGCCACCCTGTAATCCGAGAGCATTCCGGGATTTATTTATTTTTGGTCTTTTCTACTTTCTGCATGAATTGAAGTATTGTAGTACGTCCATTTTGTGTTTTTTTTTTTCCATTTTGGTCTCATCCTTTCTATCTTCTGAGTCCCAAACATATTTCTGTATCGATATCTACTAGTGAAACCTGATGGCCCCTAAAACGCAATAAGTCCGAGGACATTTGTCGTTTGCTCAAGTAATCAAAATTGTATATTCCACAAATTCATCGTGAAGTCTGGTCTGTGTATTTGTTCTGGATATTCTAGAAACGTAATGAGCTGATGAGATGAAATAGGGCTACCAGAATTGTAAAAAAAAATAGATTCAAATCATCTACTGGTTGATCTTTCTGTCATCCATGGTGGGATGCGACGCGTCTTCAAAGTGCAAAACTAAAAAAACTAAATGATATGTGGTCTTTGGCAAATAAATTGTAGACTAAAAATCTCATTTCTGGACCTACCTAAACAGATCCAGACCGGCACTTGGCTCTTTTCAGAATGCAAATGGAAGCTTGCATACAAAATGCGTCCTTGTGTAAACTGTTAGTTAGGGAAAGTGAGGGAGAAACGCTCCAGCTGGTTTACTTGTAAAAAATTCAGAAAACTGTAGAGATAGAGATGAGCGAGATTTTACAAAAATTGAAGCTATAGAAGAAGTACGCTGTAATTGGGAAACATTCCATTTGAAAATCTAAATTTAGTTTGATATTTTAAGATGTTAGTTCTTCCAATCCATGACGTAGTAATACCCAAGACGCGTTTTGCAGAAAGAGTAAAAAAAGAGAAACATCGCTTCTGCGTCTCGATATAATTATACTTTATTGGGAGACGTCACTTTTCCCGTTGTTAACGAAAAAAAGGACGTCATCCCAACTGGGGTACCAGAATAGACCCGTAAAATGCAGTTAAAGGACTCTGAATCGAGGCTCGTAAGTTGAAGATCCATCTGTTTCCAAGTTAAAGCAGAAGTGTTTTCATTGACTTAAAGTAGAAAGGCATGAATAAAACTAAGAGGCGTTACGAAGGATTCATTTAAAGTTAGGAATTCAAATTTATTACATACATTTCAACACATTATCAATACGTTTTCGAATATCATTTAGTCTGTGTCCCTTCCTCTTACCTAGAGATTTTACGCTCGTAATTTTCAAAAACGCTCTGAAAACTTCAGCAGTTTGTTTCACACGATTTAAGAGCTATTTAAACTCATACTAGAAAGAATTGAAACAACTGCGTTTTAATGCTACTATGTTTGTAGTTTGACCTATAGGCAGTACGTGGTGGTGATTGTTGAAAAGTAGGGGGGGGTGTAGATGTGAGAGGCATTTAAAAAGCCTAGGGAGTGTTAGGAGGCATAAAATTTAAAAAATTAGATAGCTTTCTGGATACTAATGGTTTATAATAATTTGGTTTAGCTACAAAAAATGAAATAAAAATTTAATTTTTAAGAAAAGGTAGGGGGGGTACGCCTCCCAACTCTTCTTCTTCTTTACCTGCCATGCAAATAGGAATAAATATTTTAGGTTTCAGATTTTAAAATCTTTTTCGTTGGGGAAAAGTGAAGGTCTAGAACGTGTGATGAATATTCATTCTAAATGTTACGCCCACTGCTGCTGACTGTGCTATTTACAACCATTCCTAAGATGCCCTCTAATTGTATATCAAGGACACTTTCCTGTAAATTGCAGGGAGAAAAAAAAGAATCCTACCTATGTATTTGTTTTCTATATTTAGAAAACAGAAAAGTGCATAATAAATGAGGTAATTGTCTAGGGATATGATCTCTTTTCGAATTGTGCTTCTTTGACAGGGGACGAAATTTACATTTAAATTCAATGGAAATTTATTTATTCCCTGAAGAATTAAATGATAAATGCTTTCTCTTTAGTAAAATGAGATAGTTTGAGCTAGTTGGTGAGTGAATGGTGAAAAAGTACTAATTTTAAAGTTATTCACACAATGGCAGAGAATTTAAATACTATACATTTTCAGACCATCCCATGGTCTCTTCTTACTTTTCATTCATTTTCTGTCTTCTTTCTCTGCTTTTTATCTTTTTTTTGTTGATAATTAAACTTTCAGAATGGGAGGTGAAAAAGAATAAATACGAAAATGACTTTTTTTTTTTTTTTTTAGTGAGTTCTGGTAACTCTGCAACCTTAAAGGACCACCACCTTTAGTAGGAAGCTAATACGTAACAACCCTGAGAGGCCAATTTGATACCTTGTCTGATATTAGGGGCTATTCTTTCTGTTGGTTGCCATAATTTTCATTTTCTGCCAAGTTTGTCCTCATTCTTATCGTTTGATGGTTTCCACCATTCACAATGAAACTTGAGTAATAGATGTGCCATCGGCTACTCTTTTTTTTCAAGCCCATTATCATGATGCAACTAGAGAAAAGGATTACATTCTGCAGTCTTCATAAGAAAAAATTCACAGGAGAGCTAGAATTTATAGGGAGATGCTTCGGGGCCAAGCATCTCCCATAAATTTACAGAGGCTTCCCTTGGTTTAAAATTAATCTATCTCTGCAAGTTTTGAGTTGAATCTGTGAAACTGATATAAGATGAATATAAGAGGAAACATTTCTGTACCTATGTAGAAATGTGCATAAAAATTTAATTTGTTAATATTTATTTTCAACTCAAATAGATGTTGAAGTGTTTTCATACAAATTCCCAATCTATTGGTAAAGTTTCTGAATTGGAAGTATGTTCAGTAAAAAAGAAAGAATAAGTCTAGATCTAAGGAATGTCACATTCCACTTGATTTGGGACAATCTGTACATGTTTTCAAATTTTTGAAGAATGAGGGTGGTTTCATATTGTAGGAACCGTGATCGGTGAAACTAAAATATTCCACCGGGGCGGGAAAAGCATGAGAACTAAGTCACAGGTGGTATTACTATGAGAATCCTGCACCTAACACGAGATGGGAATTTGGCCGCTTAATGAGGCAGAAAACTGTTTTTTGTGATAAAAATTATTTATTCAAATTAGACAAGAGTGCGCTGGTGTAAGGCTTAAAACACATTTCGTGCGTGTAGTTTTGCATTCCTCACTACATATGCTTCCACCATCTATGGATCGGAACACCCTGCATTCTGAGGACCATGTGAACAAACAAATTCTCTCATTTTCAAGGGTTTATATGCGAATTTTCAAATGCAGAAATTTAGTTTTGAAAGAGAAAGGATTGCTGCTTGAGAAGAGTATTGAACGGTTTACTGTCTATAAATGACTTGTGAGCTGAAAAAACATGGAGTCGTCCCCCCCAATGACCCTTCTGGATAGTATGTATGTTTTTTGTTGTTTCATCTGCAGGATTAATTGAGATTAAAATTATATAAGAGTGGCTGCCATTTTATGGTTCAGATGGTGGCTCTCAGCCTGATTTTCATGAGTAACTAGATGCAGCTCATTTGACCAGGGAACATTTGAAGCCACCATAGTAGCATGGATGTCCAAACTTTGCGTTGATTTAGGAAGGGTGCACTTTTCCTCAAAATTTCTTCACTCTGGCTTGTTTGATTTGGTGTTTATTTAAAGCATGAAAATGGATTTAAAAAAAATTGATTAATAGTCGTTGCCTCTATCTAAATCACTTCTTGTGCCTTAAGTGTCTTTGAAGGGTGTGGGTGTTATAGATCGATGGCTGCTGCAGTCCTGGATGCTTAGGTGAAAATTATATCTTACGATCTCTTGAATGCTCCTGAAATTAGCCGCAGACATTCATCAAACAGGCACCATCTGGGTCCGGCAATTAAAAGTGATCCCCACTTCATGAGTTTTGTGGTAACACTCAGCTTTCGGCCTCATTTACAGATCCATTGAAAAGTTAAAATCAGTTTAAATTTGAGAAATATGGTTTATTAGTTTTCATGTTTCTACCTGCTTGCTGAACTAGTACTGTCCAAATTTTCTCGCTGTCATTGACGACTCACAAGTCATTAGCTCCTGGAAAATTGGAATCGAGGTATTTAGATTTATTAAAAACGTTTTGTAATTTTCTTGCCATTTTGTTTAAAATTGTCCTTAATTCTTGGAAATCTAATTGCGATAAAGTTGTCCACCCCTGAAGGTCATCCGTCATTGGGTTTTATTTGTTCCTCTACAATTCTTTTAGAAATTGCTCATACAGAAAGATAAAATTGGAAACTCACAAAAAATGTTTGGCTTTTGATAGGGGAGAGACAAGCAAGTAGAGATGCAAAATTCTGGGTGGCATCCCACTAAAAATAGGACGCTCTTTCTCTTTGGCATCCAGTAGGGATTAAGTGGTTATTGAAAAATAAATGGCTTTTCTTTATCTGCCTTTCACCCTAGTTAATTTTAAGGCTATAACTGTTCAAACCAACTATTTCTTATAAAATAACCGGGCTCTCTTTATCTGGTTTCTATAACTTGGTTAACTACAGGTTGTGGTAAACGCCCGGCAACCAATCCGGCTTTCTTTATTCAGGTTTTTTCCATCTTCAACTTATGGTTATAACTGCTCAAATTAACCGTTTTCTTATTCAGGTTTTCACCTCATAACTCTATACATATATGCCGTTCAAATATAACTGTAGTTTTCTTTATTCAGGCTTTCTTTCACCTTGCTAATCTTGCGGTTAGAATATGTCTAAACTAACCGGTTTTCTTTATTCAGGTTTTCACCTTCAAGTTAATTTTATGTCCGCTCAAACTAACCAGGTTTTATTCACAGGGTTTTTTTCACCTCATAACTTTATGGTTATAACTGTCACTAAACTAACTGGCTTTCAAAACGGCTTCTTTTATTCAGGTTTTCTTCAATTCTCGTTAACTCCTGATTTGTTGCTACCCAAATCTAACCGGTTTCGAAAAAACGGTTTTCCTATTCAGGTTTTCACCTTCATAACCTTATGGGTTATAACCATGTTCTTCAACTAAAATGGTTTTGAAAAAAATGCATTTTCTTTATTCGTTTTCTTCACCTTTCGTTGAATTTCTATATAAACTGCCCAACCAACTGGTTTTCTTTAATTAGGTTTACCTTGGTTAATATAGGTTATAACAGCTCAACTTCTAACCGTTTTTTTGAAATAACCGGTTTTTTATTCAGGTTTCACCCTTTCATAACTCTTTGGTATATCATCATATCCACCAAGTATTAAATACTGGTTTTCTTTGACCAGGTTTTCTTTTCAATTTTCATACACTTATATTATAAATCCGCCAAACCAACTGGTTTTGAAGTCAACTGGGTTTTCAGTTGTTTTTATAAAAATGCTGTTTGTAGAATAATTTTTTTTTTATTAATATTACAGGAAAATCAAATCCATTGGCCAATTTTATCTGTTCAAGACTCTTATAGTCTCCAAACAACAGACGCTTCCTGAGGTGCCAAGCTTACAAGATCTGCCGCCTAAGATGATGAAATTCAAAGTTTTAACTTGTAATTTGCGTCTTGCTGAAATCAAAATTCATTTATCTGTTGAACCGCTTTTTACCGGTTATGGATTTTAAAAAATAACACATTATAAATCCAGGACAAAAAAATAAATTAAAAAAACGTTTTCATTAAAACTGGCAGGTTTCCTTCCCATCCCAACCTGTGAACATGGAAGAGAAGAATTTGAGTGTACTAATCATCAATTCCAGAGCTGGAAATGCAGAATCCACCAGGAAGTCAAATCTGCTACCACCTTGGTCATCCAGCTTTGTTGCGTTTGTTAATGTTCTCACACACGGATGGGATGGATAAGAGCAACCTGACGAAGTTACCTGGAAACTTGACAACCTGCTGCTTTTTTTAATTATCACACTGTTAGAAATTCTGTATCATCTTTAAACTACGAAGTTTGCATCTTTTCTAAATTTCTCGCACCTTTAATTCTAAGATTCTGTACATTCTTTTATTTTCTGGTGATTTTACGTCACTTTAAGCTTAGTCATCACTAATTTTGACATCCATATTATCATTATTTAATTAACTGACGTTGCTCCATTCGATTCCTGCAGCCATGACAAGGAAAAAAGTATCTGGATTATTTGAGAGTATATATACTTTCTGTCTCACTGTGTCATTTAGAGAGAGAGAGAAGGAGGAAAGAGGGTACGGCCCTGCAGGTCCCTGGTGAATCTCCTCTGAGAGACCTCCCAGTGCCAAGGTAAGCTGCCATTGCACCGGCAGATGCAGAGAAGTATCAAACCTGTTAAAATGGAAATGTGATCTGTAAAGTCATGTTCTTAAATGTTGCCGTCGAATAAATGTCTCTTTTCTATATGGATTCTAGTCATTTCCAAAATGCTCACCATCTCATGGAAATCTCCACTGTGCTGCAATAAGAGTTAGAATGCTTTTACTATTATCCAGCAGCTCTCAAACTAGTGTTACCTGCTGCCTCCACCTGTCTCACTTTACGAGACTAATAGTTGAGTGAAATTGGCAACCTTGCCTGTGTCTAGTCACCAAATATCTTGAATAGTAAATCGGATAGATGATTTCCCTAATGACGTAAACGTCAAAATCTCTGATAAAGTTTAGTGCTGGTACTGCCAAGGTGTAAACGTTTGGTGTGTGGTTTATGACAGTCCAAGTACCTTGCGAGAAATAACCAAGGAGGAGTAATAGAGATTGATTTGCCGACACTGTAAACACGAAGTGACAAGGGCCAGAACAATAGCACTGTACATTTCATCACAAACAGACAACAAATCACTGCCAGCACAAGACAGTAAAATATAATCTCCAGATTCAGCAAACACGACAATTCTCTAATAACAACACTTTCAGAGTGCCCAGCTCACCAGCTTTCCAGCTCAACGACGAAACCCAAAGTGACTCAGACGTCTCCCATAACTTACCGCTTATATTTATTGTGTTCCCTGATAAGCACAATGGATTACATGGGAAATATCTGTAGAAATCCATCTCGTCTCCTAAGGAGAGATATCAAGAAAAATATTTGCATTTTCTTGTATTGACATGTCAAAAAAAGTTCCAAGCACAATGTCAGAGGTCCAGGCCTACTGATATGCCAGTATTCCATACTTACCCTGTAACTCTCTTCCAACCATAAAATTACATAAGCTGGGCGATCACGTTCGTAAATAGTACAAGACATAGAGACAATCACCCTTGGCTCCAAGACTGTGTTTGAGCTACCAGACCGACATCCTTCCAAAACTATACATCATATACTGGAGAAGTTTGAAGTTCATCCGAATGTTTGAGGTCTGACTCAATCGTTGCTGATTTTCCTTTTCTTTGATACTAGAAAATAATAAAAGACATCAAACAATTTATATAAACCCCAGATGCCCATTCACTTGTACCATATAGGCACTGAAAAGTGGCAGACAACCAAAGTAGAAAAGTTCTCAGTTCCTTTCTCCAAATGTATATTAAAGATTTGTAATTATACATGAATTTTCGTTATAAATTGTAATTCTTAATAAGTTCTCTGATGAATCCTAACATTTAATTTGTATCTTAAATCGAAACATTTGCTACTTTTAAAGGCATGATGTGTTTTATTTTGCCTTTTACAGCCAACTTTTGATTTTATGTCTCTTGATTCTCCTGTGTTTTATGTAATCATTCATTTTTTAAAATGTTTTATTGCTTTTTAATTTTTTGTATTTGGTTTTAAAATGTGTTTGCAATTTATTTTTATTTAAGTGCTTATAATTTATTTTATTCTAAGTGTTTAAAGTTTTTATATCCAAGTGTGTTTTGAATCAGTGGTTTTGAATGATTTTGTGATTATGTGTTTTCGTTTTATATATGCGTTTGCAAATTTTATAACCTTTGAAATAGTCTCTGTGTTCAACTTTGTATTTTCAGTGTTTTTTTTATTTACCTGCTGGTGGTTTTGTCTTTCAGGTAAACTTATGTTTATAAAGTATTCCTGTAAATGGAGATTTCTCTTGCAGCTTTTCTTAACTAAATAAAATACCAGAATGATATCCATCTGAGTGGTAGTCAGATGAGTTTTAAAAGGTCCAATTTGAATGTAATGTAATGTATTAGTTTGATAAAAAAAGTTATGTAATGTTAAATTATTTGTGATTTTGAATTTTGATATATATTATTTTCTTTTTTAAATTTTATGCTAACAATTGCATTATAAAATGAATTAATTTTCCTAAAATAAATTTTATTAAATCTATTTAATTTTTTTAGAAGTTACTAGTAAGTTCTCACATAATTCCATTAAGGAAAATATCATAACTTAGAAAAAAAAGTTCAGAATTTTTATATAAAAAAAAATATTTTATGGAGATCTAAATGAATTAGGCCCATTAGTACATCACTGGGTTTAATTGAAGAGTAACCATGTTTTCCTGACAGATTTTTTCTAACATTAATATGCTACCACATAGAAGTTGTACAAATCTTTTTGAAATTAAAAACCCCATATTCATGTTTAATCGTATAAGTCGGATTTGTTTTTTTCATTGTATGATGCTTAACTAACGACTTCTTCATGGCAAGACAAAATTTCGTAAATTGATTTTCCGATGTGAGATTGTTTTAAATTTTATACACTTTCAGTGTATCTGATGACAATCCATTTTGAATATTTTCAGTAATACTAAAGAATCAAAGGTTTGGACCTGTGGGTCTACAAGAAGATGAAAGAGTGTTAGTAATGGTAGAAACACAAACATAAGTGGGGTTGAATTTAAAAAAAGTTGAGAATCTTGTTTCCCAAATCTATACAAGTGAAGGTTAGTGAAGCAGAATGCCTACCGTTTTAACAATGGAACAAAAAGCATTCATTGAGTTCTATGCAGTTTTATTTCCTTTAACATGGAACTCAAAGTAAAAGAAAATAGCTTTCGTTCATTGTTGAAATTAAAGAGGAGGATCTAAATGAATTTAACCAATAACGTAGCATTTTATAAAATCCTTTTTCAATGTCCATAATTAATGGGGGGTCTCATGCTCAGGTCTTTAAAAATTGGGAAAATATTCATATTAGTTGGGAAAAATCTATACTGAATCTTCTTGGAAATTCTTCAAAAAATTAGATAGTGGTGCTGTTTCAGATATGACGATTATATTACCTTTCAGTAGCTGAACACACTCGGTCGCATAGTCACAATGAACACCGGTAAGCTTCTTGACGCAAGATCTGCATATGAGATGACACCATTTTGAACCTGATACTATTTAAATCCAGATGCATGAAACAAGCTCATGCTTATTCATCATGGTCGTAAGTGATTCTTAAAATATGTAATCGGCTTTTATCACAAGTCAATGTGAAATATCCAAAGTTGCTCTCTACTTGCAGGATATATGCATAGCAGACTTGTAGCCACAAATATTATGATGTGCGTGGTATATTTTAAAATACGAATAACGTCATAAAACTTCATTTTAATAAAATACTAAAAATATAACTAAAATATCTGTATAAGAATTCACAAATGAACGCAAATATTGGATAAAATTGCAAAGATATCGAAAAATTTTTCAGATTTGATTATACAGTCTTGATAGGTTGAAAAGATTAAAATAAGAAATCTCTATTCATGGTTAATTTCTCTACATTTTCAAACCTCTTAAAAAACTATATTTTCGTGAACTATATTTAGAAATACATAAATCGTCTATAATAAATATGTTTATTTCAGGTTGAGAATCTTTTATTTATTTTATATGTCTTTATTTTATATGTCAATATTCAATATATTATAATTTGAAATCGAAATTTAACATGGAAATATTGCAGAGAAATAAGTACCTTTAAAAAATATCAAGTACAAAATAAGTATTTTAAAGAAACCTTGAGAATTGATATTGCTGTTTTAAAATTTACTAATTTTTTAATTGATTAGATCTTATTTATTTTAAAAAATTTTTAATATCTCTTTATTATTTTATTTATAATATCTTATAATAAGTATAAATATGTAAGTAAAATAAGTGTTAAAAATAATAAGAAGTATATATTATAAACGTCATTTTAATAATTGATGCCTTTATTTTTGAATAGTAATTAATACTTTGAAACCATTATGACTGTATTATCTTAAATACATTTTGGGTCAATTTTAATTAATAACTATTACAATAATTTTCACTACCCAGGGGAATACTGCTAAGGTTTTATTTTATTTTAAATTCATTTTATACTAATTCTGTTCATAATTTTTTTGTTAGAAAATATATATTTATTATTATTTTCTCTTCCTTTCTTCAGGAAATGGAACTAAGAAATACCTCTCACTGGGCTCCTCTCTCTAGCGTTCAGTGGTGGCGACTATCTCTTGCCAACAAATGTGAACCTGGGAGAGATCTGGCGAAGCAGCTGAGGTCTGAATCGGAAGAGATGATCATGTTGGGCTGCAGGCATCCCCGTGTACGGGCAGTGGGGATGCTGCTGTTGTCACTGCTGATGGGGAAGCGGCTCCCCGCAGAAGGACACCGGCCGAGTCCTGGAACCGCCACCGGAACCAGGAGGGACCTGCACCGCATGCGCGTTGACCTGCTCATTTCCTGGACATGCTCTGGAGAGGTAGCTGCGTCACTGGAGCGCAATAAAGCTCTCAGCGACGTCGCGGAGATAAGAGGAATCAGAATGCCATCGCACGAACGCTTCTGCAAGCATTGCCATCAGCTCGTTTAGAGGTAGAGAGAGTTAGAAGTCAATTGAGTTTTGAAATGATATTGGGAGACGTCACTTTTCCCGTTGTTAACGGCCGGGAAAGTGACGTCCTCCACCAACGGGGTACCAGAATAGACCCTTTAGTGAGCGAAACATCACTGAGGAGGATGTCTTACAAAATACAGAGATCTACTTTTGACGATTTTACTGCAGAAAGGGGGGTAGCAGGCAGAGAAGATGAGCGCTTTCCGGAGTTCTTGTTAAGTCGTGACCTCCATTCGATTAGGCGTATTTTTTAGTTAGTCTCTACAGCAAATCAATAAATGAAGCATCTTCCCTCCGCTCATCTGATTCACCCTATTTGGTGGAAACTGCTTCATGGCGCTTGCGCAAGTGCAGGGTCTATACCTGAAAATGATCTATATCTAGTTTCTTGTTAGGGCTGTCCATAAATAATGCTATCTATTTTCAATATTTTGACTCCTCCCCCTATTGGTTACAAGTGTCACACTTCACCATACCCTCCCCCTCCCTTGTCACATGTCACGCTATTATATAAACATATACTGAGTTCAGAAACAAGCACTACGTTATAGATCATATTTCAAATTTTATATTAAACTTGAACTATGTGTTTAAATGACATTTGTGAGTAGAGGAGGTTTTCTATTGTGAGAATTCTAGCAGCTACCTATTTCAGAACATACCCGAATGCTTTTCGAAAAGAAAGGAATATAATGAAAAAAAATCACATGAAGGTTGCTTCTGATTTGCACTAAAAAATACTCAAATTCTGGTAATTTCAAAATTTAATCTGCTGGAAAATGTTTTATTTAACCAAAATGTGTGATGTCACATTCTTGTTACCCTCCTCCCCTTGTCACAAACTGTCAAATTCGCCTCAGAGCTCCCTTCCTCCAAGTGTGACATCATTTGTGGATTGCCTATCTTTCATTTTAATTATTAATGTTGATTCAGCGTCTAACATGAAGCGAAGAATATTGCTTTATCTGTGATAATCAACTTGAGCCTATGGGTAATGCAGACATTGAAATTTTTTTACTCTCTTGTATACAAAGCAGAAAGACATTGT